>JAHRHZ010000009.1:5531812-5568238 GCA_024137785.1 Ginglymostoma cirratum
GTTTTCCTGCTCCTCTGATGCTGCTCGGCCTGCTGTGTTCATCCAGCTCCACAACGTTTTATCTCACTTTTAACTAGTTTTGCTGCAGGTTACATTAATGATTTTTAAATTCTCATTTCAATAAAGATAACAGGTTTTGCCTTTTTATTCCAGTTTTCCACCTTAAACCTGTGACATGTACATAAATCCTTTTCTTTCTTTCCTCATAGTTATTCCACTTACATCTGGAGTCTGATGTCAACCACTTCTGTGTTGGGTCCCAACTTAGAATTCCTTCCTCTATTGGTAAGTGAGGGTCCTTAAGTCCTCATTATCTTTTCTGAATTAATTTTCCTGGTTCTGGCTAATATATAATTATAATGATGTAATGAAAGGTTCTTGCGTTACGATAGTTCTTTCAGGTCTTGTGCTGTTTCAGTTCCTGGAGTAGCGGATTGACCTGCAGAATCAACTTTTAAAGCAGACACTCTCTTGAAAATAAAGCTTCTTCTTATGACTGTGGAATATTTTCTTCTCTCTTCTTATTGGATGTCTGTCGATTCTTTATCCTGATGTTGACTTCTTCACATCTGAAGACAAGAATCCATCCCATAATGCACCATTATGTCAGAGTTGCACACAGCTGGCACTAGGTTTTGCTGGCAACTTCCTACACCAATGTTCCTTGCAGTACCAGTCTACAGCTTGCCAGTGACGCGGGTTGTCATGGCAACAACGAGATACAGCAGTCCAGCAAAAAACCAAAACAGGACTGTCCGCAACAGGGATAAGACCCAGGCACCCTAACTGTGACATCAGGGATGTGAACAGGCTGCTTTCCACCTGCTCGAACACTACATGTGTATTCCTGACAACAAAGGACTGTTTCAGTTTAAGCACTAGTTGGATCAGTGGTTAGATGTAGATGCATTCTCGTCGTAGTCAGTTAGAGTCACTTGTTATGGACCGGAACAGAACCCCCCTCAAAATATTTTAAGAATGTAGCCTACAGCCTAACTTTTTCCTATTGTAAAGATGGATGTAAAGTGCTGTGTTCCAGATGTGATGCGGCTGGTCAAACTACTCAACATTAAGCAAAGCACAATTTACTTAAACACTAGAGTTAAAATTCAAACAAATGGAAGAGGAATTTATAATAAATTAACTATTGGAAAACTTAACCAAATAATACATACTGTACCTGTAACTAAATAACTGTTCCGGAGCTGGCCACACCCATTCAGTTTTCTTCCAGTGTTCCAACTTTTTTAAAACAAGGCCTCACAAGTTGTTTACCTAATTCGCCTTCAATAGCCAGTTTGGTACCTCTGTTTTACAACCTCTCTTCAAACAAAAGGGACAAAAATAACATTTTAACGTGACAGCATTGTCACACACACAGTAAATAAATTCACTTTTTGTTAATACACAATGTAAGATATCATGAATTCTGCGCTTTACTGCAGTGAGTACACAAAACAACAATTCTTTGCCAGCATAAGACTGATAAGACTCCAATTGTCTGTGACAGTAGAAATGCTTACTGGTCCAGTTGCATTCAAACCCAAAAGGACAAGGAAAATCTAGCTCCAACCCTCCTCAGTGAGAATAACCCACAGCTAATATTGACTGGGAATATCAAAGTGAGCTTCTCTTAAGGCTAGAAAAGGTTCATTGCACTGTAAAGATGGTGCATTTCACAAAAGGAACAGACGTTTGACAGCTTTACAGTAATTCAGAGAGAAAGTAGAAGTTTATTTCGTAATATCATCTCACCTCTTAATAAATTTTGCTTCATACTGAAAGTGTGAGAACAATTTTTTGCCAATAAAATATGTCAAGACATTTGGTGAAAAGAAACAAAACATAACAATGCTTTCATTTGTTCTTTTTTCTCTCTGTGCACATTGTTGAGGAAACTTAGGCGCCTCAGGCTAGACAAACAATGATGTGTTACTGCTGACATAGTGACAGTTAGGATTAGGTTTTCTATTCCACAGTTTCTTGGATCTAAAGGTTCCAAAGACAGGACTTATAAACTTAATAGTCAGGTCCTGGGAAGTGTGGCTGAACAAAGGCACCTTGGAGTGCAGCTTCATAGTTCCTTGAAAATGGAGTCTCAGGTCGAAAGATAGTGAAGAAGGCATTTGATATCAGAGATAATAGATACTGCAGATGCTGGAGTTATCTCGGTTCATCCAGCTCCACATCTTGTTATCTCGGTTCATCCAGCTCCACACCTTGTTATCAAGGCATTTGATATGCTTGGCTTTATTGGTCAGTGTATTGAGTATAGGAGTTGGCAAGTCTTGTTGTGGCTGTACATGGTCAGACCATGTTTAGAACACTGAATGTAATTCTGGTCTCCCTGCTGTAGGAAGGATGTCGTGAAACTTGAAAGCGTTCAGAAAAGGCTTACAAGGATGTTGCCAGGGTTGGAGGGTTCGAGCTATATTCAGAGGCTGAATAGACTGGGGTTGTTTACCCTGGAGAGTTGCAGGCTGATGGGTGACCTCATGGAGGTTTATAAAATCATGAGAGGCATGGATAGAATAAATAGACACAGGTCTTTTCCCCGGGATGGGGGAGTCCAAAACTAGCGGGCATAGGTTTAAGGTGAGTTGGGAAAGATTTAAGGACAACCTAGTGGGCAACATTTTCAAGCGGAGAGTGGTGCACGTATGGAATGAGCTGCCAGAGGAGGAGGTAGAGTCTGGTATAATTACAACATTTAAAAGGCACCTTGATGGGTATGTGAATAGGAAGAGTGCAGAGGGATATGGGCCAAATGCTGGCAAATGGGATTACATTTATTTAGGATATCTGGTAAGCATGGATGAGTTGGACTGGACGGTTTGTTTCTGTGCTGTATATCTCTATAACTGTGACTCTAAAAGTAGTCTTAGCACTTTCACCTTGATTTTATAGTTTGCACCAAATACAGCAAGTATTGTCCATTCTTCACATGCAAATGAGTTAATATGATGCTGTAACATTACATGTCATAATCGTCTAACATACATTCCATCTTATTGCGGTCTGTCCCTTTAAACTCTATTTCAGTAGAAATACCCTGGTTTCAAGATAAAACCTTGGAAAAAGAAGTTGCCTCCTTTACTTATTTATTTTCCAGGGAAAAGTAAGAATTCTATTTCTCGAAATCATGCCAGTGCATTCCTCATCCTAATTTTGTACTTCTTCAAACCGTTGCCTGAATTGAAAGACCGAAAGAAATAAAAAGGAAAGAGTAACATTATATTTATTACCTTTCACAATTTCAGTCTGTTTCAAAAGACCTTAAGGCCAGTGAAATACTTCTGAAAATATAATCAGTGTTGTCATGTAGGAAAGCTGACAACTGCTCAGCACACAGCAAGATCCCAGCAATATGTAATACAATAATGATCTGATAGTCTGTTTTAGTGATGTTAAGTAGGATATTAATATCCCAGGATATCTGAGAGTACTGCTCTGTGTACTAGGAGGATAGCATCAGATTGGTGGTTGCTGTATTGAGTTCCTAGTGACTTGGAAATGAAGAGACCATTATTTCACAACGCATATCTGTTAAAAAAACAATGTGATGAGATTGTATTTCCCTCGCTGTTTCTGTGTAGCCTGAGCCTGCATTCTTCCTTCATTGTGTGTGGGCATCAGAGGGGTCTGGTGAGGGACAGACATGCTCGTTTATCTTGAGACAGCTATGAGTTGCAGAGTGGAATAGAGACAAATGGAGCTTTATCTTGTGACTTGCTGCAAACTGTTGGCAATCCTTTAAATGTATGAAGAGAAAGACTGCTCAAATCAGGCACACATGTTTCCATTTTTTTTGTTTGTTCATCCTTTGATACCAAGTGCACTGCTTTAAAGTCCAGTTTGAGACTTCCGCTGCTACAATTCCCATGTAGATTGCCACACTGTGAACCCATCCTCTGATACTGTGCATCCTCCAGCTGATCAATCTGCTCTATTAAATCCTCTTGTTATTGTATAGATCTCAACAGATCATCCCTCATTCTCCAATACTCAAGATGCTCAGAGCTGAGTCCAGGGGCAAGAACCATTTTCATTTTGGCGAGAAATTAATTTAGCGCAACTTGTAAGTTCCTCCTTAAATGAATGATGATCGACATCTCCTTGTTCCCCTTGTGTTACTGTCACAAAATCATAGAGATGCACAGAACAGAAATAGGCCCTTCAGTCCAATTCATCCATGCCAACCAAATATCCTAAATTAATCTAATCCCACTTGCCAGCATTTGGCCCATATCCCTTTAAATCCTTCCCATTCATATACCCACCCAGATGCCTTTTAATAGTTGTAATTGGACCAGACTCCCCCAGTTCCTCTGGCAACTCATTTCATACACGTACAACCCTCCACATGAAAATATTGCCCCTTAGGTCCCTTTTTAATCTTCCCCCTCTCACCTTCAACCTAAGCCCTCTAGTTTGGATTCCCCTAACCTGGGGAAAAGCGCTTGACTATTCACCCTATCGAGGCCCCTTATGATTTTATACACCTCTCCAAGGTCACCCTATCGAGGCCTCCAACACTCCAGGGAAAATAGCTCCAGTCTATTCAGCGTCTCCCTATAGCTCAAACCCTCCAATCCTGACAACATCCTTGTAAATCTTTTGCGAGTCTTTTCAAGTCTAATGACATTTTCCCTGTAACAATTAGGCCAGAACTGAACACAGTACTCTAAAAGTGGCCAAACCAATGTCCTGTACAGCTGCAACATGACCTCCCAACTCCTATACTCAGTGCACTGACCAATAAAGGCAAGCGTAACAAACACCTTCATCTCTGTCCTATCTATCTGTGACTCCACTTTCAAGGAATTATGAACCTGCACTCCATGGTTTCTTTGATTCAGCAACACTCCCCAGGACCTTACCACTTAATGTATGAGTCCTGCCTTGGTTTTCCCTACCTAAATTCAGCATCTCACGTTTATCCAAACTAAACTCCATCTGCCACTCCTCGACCCATCAGCCCATTGACCAACCTGATCAAAGTCCCTTTGTACTCCTTGGCTGTTCACTACAGTACCAATTTTGGTGTCATCTGCAAACTTACCAACCATACCTCTTATGTTCACACTCAATCATTTATGCAAATGACAAAAAGCAGTGGACCCAGCACCAATCCTTGTGGCACACCGCTGTCTTTATTTCCCGAATGCCCTTTCACCCCCACACCATCCATTTCTATTCAGCTCTTTATATCATTAATATACCTATTCTACCCAATGAGGCCATGGCTTTACAAATTGCCATGCCTTTGTTGGCCACACATGTTCCCCATGTTGATTCTGGATTGCTGGTTCAGTGACATCACCACTACTGCCAGATTGCTTGCCTGTGGAGAAGTATGTCAGTATCCTCGACCTATTGAGAATATGATGTTATCCTGAGATAATAACAACTTTGAAGAGAAAGGTCATGAACTAGGAAATGTTCTTAACCAATGTTAATCTTAGTTAAAATGTGGGTAGTGGTGATTATTGTAATCACAGTATGCAATTTAATATCTCATTTCCTTTGTGATTTAATGTCACACTTGAACGCATAGTACACAAGTTTTATTTTGTGCATTGACATGAGTATATAATTCACAAGCTTTGTAACTTATCGTCATCAATTTAAGCTCAAAATAAAAGCAAGAATCTCATAGTTTCTTGGAGATTGCTACAAAGCTATATTGTCTATACTGTCCTTGTAGCAAACAAGAAAGTATTGAATTCCAAAATCTATTGAGCTCAGAACTGTTCTGAAGAAGAGTCACTGGACCTGAGACACTACTTCAGTTTCCTCTCCACAGATGCTGCCAGGCCTGCTGAGTTTTTCTAGCAATTTCTGGTTTTGACCTCGAACCTTGCATTTGTTTTCTGATGATGTTGTCAAGAGGCATTGTGTAAATTTGGAATAGGAAGGGCTCAATGATAACCTTTGTGGGAGTCCAGAATAAATGACATGGGCTAGGAAGAGAAGACATTGCAGGTAAGTTTCTGACTACTATTACAGAGAAAACTATGCAAGCAAGCTCAATCTTTTCTGACGGTAAGTACTGTTAAGATCCAGACTCAGAAGCATTAATTACTTTTGTTGTTGTTCATTGCATGGTTAATTTTCTTGTGTGAAGTCTCAGGATGGCCATCAGTTTGTGAATTAATTGTGGTTATTTGAGCAATAGCAAAGCTACAGCCAGATCTAATTCCTCAAATTGGCAGATTCTCTAATACTGTCTGATTGTGAGTTAAAATCCTGATTAGTACTTTTTTTGTCAGCCTTACGCAGCAGTTTGAAAAAAAAAATCAGATAACCTGGAGTGCCACTCTGTCAGAGATACAGAAGCACAACTACTGTGAACCGTCCTGGTTTGGTATCAACATGGCATTTCACCATAGCCTTTGCAGCATCCAGCGTCTTCAACCATTTCTTCATATCATATGGATTGAATTGAATTGACTGGCATCTATGATGCTGGGGACATCAAAAGAATGCTTAGATGGATCACTCACTGAGCATTCTGGCAGAAGATGGTTCAAATGTTTCAGCCTTAGTTTTGCACTCGCATGCTTGACTCCTCCAACATTGAAGATGTTTGTGGAATCTCCTCCTACTGTTAATGTTTTTCATTCTTCTCCAAATATCATGACTGAATGTTGCAAGACTGTAATGCTTAGACCTGATCCATTGAGTGTGGAATGACCTAGCTTTATCTAACATATTTTATTTTATTTCCCATCTTTGCAATGCCAGTAATCTTGTATTGTAGCTTCACCAGGTTGACATCTCAGTTTGAGATATGCTTGGGCCTGAAAAGGTCGAGAACAGTTTTTCCCCTGGTTGGTTCCTCACCACCTGCAGCAAACTTGGTCCAGCAGCTTTGCCCTTTAGAGCTCAGATGGTTCCATAGTAATGGTGTTACTGATGGAATTTGAAGTCCTCAGCCCAGAGCAGATTCTGTGCTTTTGCTACCCCCAGAGTTTCTTCCAATTGGTGTTCTATATGGAGCAGAACAGATTAATTAGCATTAAGTGCTAGTCAGCAGGTGTTCTCCATATCCAGGCTTGATCTGATACCATGAGACATCATGGGATCTGAAATCAATGTTAGGGAGTCTCAGGGCAACTCCCACCCGACTGCATCCCACTGTGTTGACACGTCTGCTTGGTTCATCCCTGTCAAAGCAATAGGGCACACACAGGAATAAAGGTAGTGTCTGGGACATTATCTCTCAGACATGGTTTGGTGAGTATGACTATATCAGACAGTTGCTTGACTAATCTGTGGGACAGCTCTTCCAATTTTGTCACAATTTCCAACTGTTAGTAAGGGCGACTTTGCAGACGCAACAAGGCTGGGTTTGCCCATGTAATTTCCAGTGTTTAAGTTGATGCTGTGGGATCATTCGGTTTCTTTCTTTTCTTTAGACTTCATAGTTCTTCGATACAGCTACGAGTCTTGGGCAAGGCCAGTTGAGAACTATTGATGTGGGTTTGGAATCACATGCAGCCTGTGAGGGAGTGATTGATAGAGTTCTTCTCTGGTGCAATCTAAATTCATTTGATACACCTAGAATTAAAAGCTAGACTAATGGTGTTCATGAAACCATTATCGATTGTTATAGAAACCCACCTAATGCACTTCTACCCTTTATCAGACCTCGGGCCAGACGTATTCATCAAATTAAAATGTCACCATTGTTGTGGTGGAGCTTGAGCTCAGGTTAACCCAGAGCAGTAATATGAGCCTCTGCATTACCAGTTCAGTGATATTGTCCCTGTGTCCGCCTCCCTACATCAAATCAGCTATTGCTCTTCCAGACTCCCTGGTACATCTCCATAGATCTGAGCCTCCTGTAATGCCATAAGCCTGGATCTGACTGTACTCTCTCTATAAACAATTTCTTTCATCAGTATTCAGTAGTATATACTGTTTAGGGAGGTGGATGTTTTCAGAAGACTACTGTGCTACCTAACTGGTTCTTTTTAACTGTTTGGCGGTACCCATTTCCTCTTTCTTTGCATAGAATTCAGCTGTGACGTGTTCACATCTATAAATGTGCTATCCACAAAACTCCCAAACTGAAGAATGGGCAGCAGTGTCCCTAGCCATTACACAAGTTCCAAACACTGGAGGTCAAGCTGCTGTGACTGATAATATTTGCTGCACAAATGCTTTATCCAGAATATGGGAGCACAGCGTTTATTTTCCATCAAATAGACCTTTATGCCCATGAAGTTTAAAAGAGATGTGCAAGGTGAGTTTTTCACACAGGAGGATAGTGAGTGCCTGGGACGCACTGCCAGGGGAGATGGTGGAAGCAGACACAGTAGTAGCATTCAAGAAGCACCTGGACGAATACATAAATGGGAAGGGAATAGAGGGATACGGATCCTGTAAATGAAGACAGTTTTAGTATGGAAGGGCAAAATGTGTCAGTGCAGGCTTGGAGGGGGAGGTGGCGGGCAAAGAGCCTGTTCCTGCACTGTATCGTTCTTTGTTCTTGAATAAGTTTTTACTAGTACTAATAAACTGTCCTATTTTTAAACCTTACTGATACAAATACACTTTATTAATACTAATAAACACTACTAATACTCCATTTACTTACTATCGGTAATGAATCTCACTTTAAAAAACTGAAAGATAGCTTCACCAGTTTATACGTCAGTTGAAACATAATAAATAGAAAATAATCACCACAGAGTCATAAAGTCATACAGCGTGGAAACAGGCCCTTCAGTCAAATCAGTCCATGCCGAATATTATCCCAAACTAAACTAATCCCACCTGCCTACTCCTGGGCCATATCCCTCCAAACCTTCTCGTTCATGTACTTATCCAAATGTCTTTTAAATGTTGTAACTGTATGCACATCCACCACTTCCTCAGGAATTTCATGCCACATGTGAACCACCCTCTGTGTAAAAAATTTGTCCCTCATGTCTTTTTCAAATCGTTCTCGTCGCACCTTAAAAATGTGCCCTTTAGCCTTGAAATCCCTCAGACTATTGAAAAGACACCTACCATTAACCCTATCTATACCTATCATTCACTGGCTTTCTTGTGATGGATCACCTGAAGCTTTGTATCCCTGAATGTGGGGTCAGACTGGCTCCTGGTGGAACAATTACTTTATGTCCCCTCTCCTGACTTTCATCTTACTCTCTGCTCTGATTGAACCCTCATCTTCTCTGCATTGTTTTATGTCTGTGCTTTCATTTTTACACTTTCCTGCTGCTCCACTGAACGGAGTACTTTCTATGCCTGAGTGTCCAGGCATATTCCCAGTAGACCAGTCTGTGTGCTACCTGAGCTTTGCCTCTTAAAACTTCCCCCACAAAGTTTATTAACAGCTGACCTAGATTTTCTAATACAGAATAATGAAACAGATAAAAGCCTTCATTTAGTCAGTATATTACAGGCAAGTTAACTAAACCTTATGAAATATTGTACTCACGTATGCTTAAGAGAACAATTAAGAAGACAGATTTATTGTGCAGCTGATTAAAGAATGAAGCCTGATCTAAAATCATTCATCACAGAATCAGAAGAAGTTCTTTTATTTTCATTCTTTAACATACACTAACTTAAAATGGTATGGCACAGCAGAAACCACGGATGACTTGCAGCTTGCCTTCTTTTTCACCTTTCATCATTCTATGAACAGAAATGACAGAAAATTTCCAGAAATTGCCATAAATCCAGAACACCAACATTATTCACGGTAGAATTACCCCAAAGATTAGCTGCAAATTGCTCTCTAAATTAAATTTACTATTTCGTTATTCGTGGCTGGTGAATTGTAACTTGTTAGAAAAATCCCCAGTGCAAATGACAGCTCTGATCCTCAAAGAAGGTAATTACATAGTGACATGTGTAAAATAGAAAGATTTTCTTTATGTATGTGTATATATAGAAATAGTCGTCATTAGGTCAAAATCCTTGAACTCCCTTCACAACCCCACTGTGGGTCTATAAACACCACATTGAGTGAAGTGGTTCCAGAAGGTTACTTAATATAAAGCACTTCTGATTAACCTGTTCAAAGATGTTGTGACACACCTCTGGAGTAAGTGTGACCTGAACCCAGGCCTCCTTGCTTAGAGGTAGGGACCGTACCACTGTGCCGCAAGCACCCTCTATTTTAACAATCACCCTCTTGAGGACAATTAAGGATGGTAAACAAAAGCTGGCCTAGCCAAAGATGCTTGGATGAAAAACAAAAGGAAGTGTTGGCCATTGTGTCCCCTGAGCCAACTTCATCACTCAGCTAGATCATTGTGGAGCAGACCTCAATTCCACAAACCTGCTTTAAATCCATCTCTCGTTATACCCTCACCTCATAAAAATCCAGTTATTTCAGTCGTGTATATTTCCATTGAGCCAGTATGCACAAACTTCTGGTGAGAGAGTTCTAGAATTCTGTTCCCTTTGTGAAAAGTGATCTGAGTCATAATTATTGCTGAACAACAGACCTGGCTCTGAGAAAGATAATTCTATACTTGTGGGTGTTTTAAATGTCTCCATTATGATTAATCATGACTCATTTTTAAATTTGGATGTCTAAAAATGTTTAGCATTTTAGAACTTGCTCATAATATTTCATCTTCTATGTTAACCTGATGAATAGCCCACCTTTAATTCACTCTCTGTAAACATTTCAAAATAATATTTGTGCTCTTTGTATCCTATTTGGTTCACTGTGAGAATTCTTTAATGTGATTGTCTGCTTGGATAACTTGATGACATGACTGAAACTCTGGCTGGGTGCCCTCATTATCTGCTACAGATATTTCTAGGTCTCTCATCTTTCTTTGAGGCCTGGTATGCACCATTGGTCAGCAACCCACTGAATAATCATGACCATTATATCCAGCCATGCGTAGTTTTTCTAATTATAATTATTAAACTTCTGTACTAACCAAATGATGCTTGAGTAGTTAAATAAGGCTCGAGATTTTATGCAGTTTGCAAGACAACGACATGCACTCAGTACTCTCCTTAATTTTTTTTATATATTAGGAACATAGGAACAGGAGTAGGCCATTCAGCTCTTTGACACTGCTCCATCATTCAATGAAATCATGGCTGGCCTAACTCTATATACCTGCCTTTGGCCCATATCTGTTAATAAGAAGAGTCATACAGTCATTTAGCTGGAAACAGACCCTTTGGCCCAACCAGTCTATGCCAAACAAAGCCCCAAACTAAACTAGTCCCACTTGCCCCTCCAAACATTTCCAATTCAAGTACTTATCTAAATGACCTTTAAACATTGTAACTGTGCCTGGATCCACCACCTTCCCTTGAAGTTCAATCCACACGTGAAACAAATTCTGTGCAAAACTTTTGCCCCTCATGTGTTTTTTAAATCTGTCTCCTCTCACTTTAAAAGTGTGCCCCCCGGTTTCAAAATCCCACAACCTAGGGAAAAAACACCTGCCATTATCCTATCTTTGGCTCTCATGATTTTATAAACCTATCTAAGGTTAACTCTCAACCTCCTATGCTCCAGTGAAAAACCTCCCAGCCTATTCAACCTTTCTTTATAACTCAAACCTTCCACACCTGGCAACATCCTGGTAAATCTCTTCTGAACTGTTTCTAACTTAATAATATCCTTCAGAAAACAAGAATTGTCCCAGTACCACAGAAGAGGTCGCATGAATGTCCTGCACAACATAAACATGACTTCCTAATTCCTATACTCAAAGAGCTTTTGCTTAATAAGAGTTTATCTACCTCATTTATCTATTTGTATAGCCATCCAGATGCCTTTTAAATGTTGTAATTGTATCAGCCTCCATCCACTTCCTCTGGCAGCTCATTCCATACATGCACCATCCCCTGCGTTAAAAAGTTGCCCCTTAGGTCCCTTTTAAATCTTTCCTGTCTCACCTTAAACCTATGCCCTCTAGTTTTGGCCTACCCCACCCCTGGGAAAAGATCTTGTCTATTTATCCTATCTACGCTCCTCATGACTTTATAAACCTCTGTAAGCTTAGCCTCTGACAGTCCAGGGAAGATAGCTCCAGTCTAGTCAGCATCTCCCTGTAGCTCAAACCCTCCAACCCTGGCAACATCCTTGTAAATCTTTTGTGGGGCCCTTCAAAATCTAATGACATCTTTCCTATAGCGGGGAGACCCAGAACTGCACACAGTCTACCAAAAGTGGCTTAACCAATGTCCTGTACAGCTGCAACATGAACTTCCAACTCCTATACTCAATGCACTGACCAATAAAGGGAAGCGTACCAAACACCTTCTTCGCTATCCTATCTACCCGTAACTTCACTTTCAAGGAACTATGAACCTGCATTTCAAGGTGTCTTTGTTCAGTGACAATCCCCAGGGCCTTACCATTAAGTGTGTAAGTCCTGCCCTGATTTGCCGTTCCAAACTGCAGCACTTCACATTTATCTAAGTTAAACTCCATCTGCCACATCTCGGCACAATGGCCCATTTGATCTTCTTCGTTGTTCACTACGCCTCCAATTTTGGCATTGTCTGCAAGCCTATTAACCATATTTCCTATGTTCACATCTAAATCATTGATATAAATGACGAAAAGCAGTGGATCCAGCACCGATCCTTGTGGCTCACCGCTGGTCACAAGCCCTTGCTTGAAAACCAACAGTCCACCATCATCCTCTGTCTCCTACCTTTGAGCCAGTTCTGTATCCAAATAGCTATTTCTCCCTCTATTCAATGTGATCTAACCTTGCCAACCAGTCTACTGTGAGGAACCTTGTCAAATGCCTTACTGAGGTCCGTATTGATCAACTTCTAAACCTTCTAAGATACTACAAAAAAAGGCCTAAATTGTTTAATATTTCTTCATAATTTAACCTCAAAGTCCACATTTTGCAACAGTGCAGATGTATCGTTATGTTTAACAGGTCCTGAAATTATTGTCTGTGCACATTGAAAACCATTCCTTTGAGACTAATGTTTGCAAAAGTACTGCAATTATGGTACAGCCAGGATATCAGATACTTACTCAAACAACATACAGTTAAGAAACCAAAAAGCAGATTCATCCAGATCAACATCCACTCATATGTCAATTCAGTGTGAAGCTGGAGGAACACAACAGGTCAGTAAGCATCAGAGGAGCAGGCGAGTCAATGTTTCAGGTTGGGACTCTACATCAGGACACCTGCTGTGTTCCTCCAGCTCCACACTGTATTGACTCTGATTCTAGCATCTTCAGTTCTTGCTGTTTCCTACACCCATAGGTATTAAAAGCAGAAGTAGGTCACTCTGCACCTCGAACCTATGCTACTATCAATAAGATCATGGCTGATCTGATTAGTCCAATTTCCCAACTACCCCCAAAACCTGAAACCATCTTAAGATCTGAAATCTATACATCTCTGCCTCAAAATATTCAGACCTTGTTTCCTTTCCAAGACGATCGTTCCAAAGACTCACAACCCAATGTGAGAAAGTAGATATCCATCTCTGTTTTAAATGGGTGACCTATTTTTGAACTGCAGCCTCTAGTACTGGATTCTCCTCTGGTAAAATAGAGATATCCTTTCCACCTCCATCCTGTCAAGATCCCAACGGAGCTTATATGTTTCAACTTAGTTGCTCTAATTCTCTGCTCTCCAGCAGATGCAAGTTCAACATGTCCTCACAAGACAGCCTACCAATGAGGGTATTAGTCTTATAAATCTTCCTTGGACTGCTTTTAATGTACTCACCTCCTTTCAAGGTAAGGACAGCAACATAGCACTCCAGATGTGATGGCAACAGTGTCCTGTATGACTGACGCAGAGCATTCCAACATTTGTATTGAATTCCCTTTTCAATAAATGATGACATACCATTATCTTTTCTAATTACTTGCTGGACCTGCAGACTAACCTTTTGTATTTTATGATGTCAGATGTGTGATTTATATAGTTTTTAATATAACTTAATGTTGACTTGTCCAGTAACAACATCAGCTGGAATCATAAAGGTTAGCGGTTCATCTGGGATTTTTGAGTATGTTAGATTTAAGAGCGATTGTGACATTTGTTTCAAAATAATGGCTACATGGTGGTTCTGGCCATAAACTTACTGTATTGTGGTAATGTTCATGGTACAGTGAGTTAATGATAGCTTTGAATGTTGCTGAATGTTTGCTGAAGTTGAAGATAAATAATAGATTATTTGAAGTTTTTGACTAAAACTAAACTAAGAGAGTTAGTGGGTAAACTGAATGCAGAAATCAAAGTGGGACCTTGTAATGATGAGACACTTCAAGTGATTGTTCAACATTTAGAATTGGAAGAAAAGAATTGTGAAATTGGGATGTCATATTTGGAATTAGCTAAAACAGAATTAGAAATGAAAAGACTCAATTTAGAAGAAAATTAGAAGGTGAAGGACATGGAATTAATGGCAGTTCAGATGGAAATGGAGGAAGAACAGAGCAAAAAGGAAACTTTGGAAAAAGACAAATAAAGTGAGATGAAATTAAAAAGACTTGAACTACAAAGAGACAGTGAACTTACAGAAGATGAACTGGCTAAAGTTTAGAATAAAGGAGGAAGAAGGATGTACTATCTTGAAGACAATTCTGATTCAAATGATGAATTCGATCGAAATAAGAATTTAGCATCTGCAATGTGCTCATTGTCTACATTTTATTTATTTGATTTGATTATTAATGTCACATGTACTTAGATACAGTGAAATGTTTTGTTTTGTGTACATTATGGGCCAATCATACCATACAGAGTGCATTAGGGTAATAGAACAGAGCGAGGAATACAATAATACGGCTGTAGAGAAGGAGCACGAAGACCGAGATCAACATTAACCTTAAAATTCGAGAGATCCATTCAGAACTCTAATAACAGCGGGGAAGTAGCTGTTCTTGAATCTGCTGGTACGTGTGTTTAGGTTTTGTATCTTCTACCTGACGGAAGAGGTTTAAAGACCTTATACCTGGGGTGGAAGGGATCTTTGATTATGTTGGCTGTGAGGTATTTTAATTAATTTAAGATGGTTGGACAGATGAAGTAGCCAAAGAGGATTGGTCCTTAACATTGCTGTGTTTTGACAGGCACAGCTATGACGATATACATCATACCAGAGACAATTGCTGGAATTTAAATGGGAGACAGATTGCAATTGAATAGATGTCGAAGGAATTTTCAGAAAAAGGGGTGTCAGGAAATGAGGTAGATACTAAACCAGTTGCAGTAGTCCAAAGATAACATGTTTCCTTGGTATGTACTAAGATGGGAGAAATGGCCTACGACAGTTATGAAAATTATTCTGTCAAAGTATAACAAAGTGAGTCAGACAACTGGAGGATCTGATTGGTTTATCACAAAAAGGAAAGGAATTCTGCATCCTTTGAACCAAGGAGGTAAGCTAATAAAGATATTGAACACTGGCGCAGTTCTGTCACTGATGCCGGCTGGTGATAATATTTATCTTCCATGGCGGTTAATGAAGGAAAGAAATGTTAATTGGAAGTATTCATGTAGGTTAAAAACCAATCTCATTCTGCAGGGTTGGACGAACAAGTCAACTGTAAAATGAAGAATTTGTAATAAACTTTTATAAAAGGAACTGGTTTTATTTTGCAAAATGGCCCAGCAAGTTCAAGAATATTGGCTTCATCAAAGTGGAAGAACTAAACTGGAGGATAAAGAAGATGAAATATTACAAGCAAAATCTCCTGGATTGTTGAATAGCTGTGTTGTAACTAGATCTCAGGCCCATAGAATTTTCAGAAAGAAATGGAACTTTCTCCCCATAACCTTTGATCCCATTCACCCTCAGTGCCACATCTCGTCGCCTCTTGAATACATTCACTGTTTTGGCATCAACTACTTCCGGTGATAATGAATTCCACAGGCTCATCACTCTTTGGGTGAAGAAATGTCTCCTCATCTCTGTCCTACACTGTCTAACCCGAATCGTCATACTGTGATCCCTGGTTCTGGACACACCCACCGTTGGGAACATCCTCC
The DNA here is from genome assembly GCA_024137785.1 of Ginglymostoma cirratum. Taxonomy (NCBI): domain Eukaryota; kingdom Metazoa; phylum Chordata; class Chondrichthyes; order Orectolobiformes; family Ginglymostomatidae; genus Ginglymostoma; species Ginglymostoma cirratum. The sequence continues at coordinate 5,547,790 of JAHRHZ010000009.1, forward strand.
CTGCATCTACTCCGTTTAGTCCTGTTAAACTTTATAAGTCTCTATGAGATAACCCCCTCATTTGTCTGAACTCCAGCGAAAACAATCCTAATCTATTCAGTCTCCCCTCATACGTCAGTCCCACCATCCCCGGAATCAGCCTGGTAAACCTTCACTGCACTCCCTCGAGAACAAGAGCATCCCTCCTCAGAAAAGGAGACCAAAACTGCACACAATACTCCAGGTGTGGTCTCACCAAGGCCCTGTATAACTGCAACAACACATCCCTGCTCCTGTACTCGAAACCTCTCGCAATGAAGGCCAACATACCATTTGCCTTCTTTACCGCCTGCTGCACCTGCATGTTTACCTTTAGCGACTGGTGCAAAAGGACACCCAGGTCCTGCTGCACACTCCCCTCTCCCAGTTTACAACCATTCAGGAAGTAACCTGCCTCCTTGTTTTTGCTTCTGAAGTGAATAACCTCACATTTATCCAAATTATACTGCATCTACCATTGATTTGCCCCTCACCCAACCTGTCTAGATCATGCTGGAGGATCTCTGCTTCCTTGTCACAGTTCACCCTCCCACCCAACTTTTATCATCTCCAAACTTTGAGAATCGAGGATTCGAGAATTTTCCCACTACAAATGTTTATCTTACTGGTCCATAATTTCCTGTTTTCTCTCTACCTCCCTTTTTGAATATAGGAGTGACATTATCAACCCTCCAATCTGCAGGGACTGTTCCAGGGTCTATAGAATCCTGGAAGATGACCACCATGGCATCCATTATTTCTAGAGCTACTTCCTTGAGTCCTATGGGATGTAAATTATCGGACCCTAGGGATTTATTCACCTTCTATCCCATCAATTTTCCAAGCACAATTTCTCTACTAATATTGATCTCTCTCAATTCTTCCTTCTCGCTAAATTTTGGATTATTTAACATTCCTGGTATCTGATTTGTATTCTCTTTTGTGAAGACAGAACTAAAGTATGCGATCAGTTGCTCAGCTATCTCTTTGTCCCCTATTATACTTCCCCGTTTCTGTCTGTAGAGACCTACGTTTGTCTTCACCAATCTCTCTCTCTTCATGTACCTATAGAAACTCTTAACGTCAGTCTTTATGTTCCCTGCAAGCTTACTTCCGTACTATATTTTCCCCTCCTTAATCAATCCCTTGGTCCTTCTTTGCTGGCTCCTAAACTGCTCCTAATCCTCAGATTTATTATTTTCCTTGGCCAATCTGTATGCTTCTTCCTTGGATCAGAGGAGCAGGAAAGCTGACGTTTCAGACCTAGACCTTTCTTCAGACCCCTTTTCCTGCTCCTCTGATACTGCTTGGCCTGCAGTGTTCATCCACCTCTACACCTTGTTATCTCTGATTCTCCAGCACAGGCAGTTCCTACTATCTCTGTAATAAAATCTTTAAGCTTGTCTTTTTAACATTGTTTGTACCACCCTTATTTTTCTCAACAGCCCTATTTGAAATTTGTCCTCGGTTTCTCTGTCTATCACTTTTCTTATTCCCTTGTCTACCTGTTGCTTTTGTCCTTGCTCCTTCCTTCTGACCTCTTACATAGGTTCCCATCCCCCGAGCATATTAATTTAAAACCTCCCCAACCGCTCTAACAAACAATCCCCCTCGGACTTCAGTCCCAGCCCTGCCCAGATGTAATCTGTCCAACTTGTACAGGTCCCACTTCCCTGAGAATCAGTCCTAATGCTCCAGGAATCTGAAACCGTCCCCCGACACCATCTTTTCAGCCACATATTCATCTGATATATCCTGTCATTTCTACTCTGACTGGAATTTTGTCCTTGGTTTCTCTGCCTATCACTTTCTGTATTCTGAAAGGTAAATGGGAGAGAAAGATTCTGAATCTGCAGGGGGGTTGTCAAACCTCATCATAAATACGTTATCAGGTTTTTAAATATGCGTTCAGTTTTCATCATCAGCTCTGCGCATGACTGCCACTGTAGCTGCATCTGCAAGAATCTCATTCAGATTATGCTGTTCAAACCAATTGCAGACATGCAGTAAGAGATTGTACGTGTGGTAACAATAATGGGGACTTCTCACCTTCCTTCAACCCCTGTGTGCTGAGGAAGGTAACACTGCAAATAGAACAATGGTGTGGAAATTTTATTGTCCAAAGTGAAGTGGGCAGCTCCTAGCTCCTGCGCAGGCTGTGAAACCTTGATCGGTGATTGTAACTGGTGGAACTGTGATGCATTTCTACAGTTGACCTGACATTATCGGCGCAATTATGAGGATGAATTTGTAATTGTTGAATGATATGATCAAGATTGCTTCTGGCCTGGATTTTTAGTCGAGATAATTAGTCAATGCATGAAGTTCTTGTACAGAATTACATAATAACGTGTTATTAAATTACAATGTGTGAGCGCATGTTTCGTGCGTTTGCTCCTTGTAGGCCCTCACAATGCTCACAGGTTGAATCTGCACCCTCAAAGATAATGAAACACTTATTCGACCCAGTCAGGGTGCAGCGACAGACATTTCTCATTTTGATTGCGCATTTTTTATTTTGTTGACGGGCAACAAAGGTAGCACCTCATAGAGTGAGCTATCAGGTTCAGCCTCTCAATCTCGGTGCCCCCTCCGCCTCACACACATCCGCAAATCTTTATGTTCCTTTCTACCTTGCTCTTCCTGTCAACCTCATTGTTCCTCATGCTCAGGTTGGAGTGGATTTGAAGGGCTGAGTGGCCTGCTGCCACACTGTAGGAATTCCATGATTGTATGGTCCCACCCAACTCCTTTATTTAACTGCTCATCTCCTCAGATGATAAAACATTATTATGAGCAACAGCCATTTTACAACATTGAGCACAGGTCTCATTTAAATAGCATTTCCTAATCCAAAGATAATCCAGGATGATGATTTTGATGCCAGAAGTACTGTATTATCACCAGATAACATCACATCTACAGTGAACCTTTCACACCAATCTATAGCAGCAAACACAGAGCATGAAATGGTACAACCACATCCTGAGAATTGTAGAACTCAATCTAATCATATTATCTGTATGTTGAAATGTTATCTCAATGTGTAATGATAATTTGTGAAAATGCATCTCTTAGTTTTGATCTGCATCCTGTCACATGTTTCGAATGGAAGGTAAAGGTAGGATGTTGTGATATTGTATGTATCTTTGATCAAGCTTGCATATACCTTCAAGTGATTACATCAGTGTTGTAGCATGCCATGTGAGATATTTGCATGAAAGTATCAATTTCATTCGATTAGCCACTGCTATAATGTATCCTCTTTCAGAAAAGCCGGTTAGCCAATCAACTTGAATCTGGACAATAGCAATGTTTGTCATAGAATTGTAATGTACCTAATAGCTCTGCAAACATCCTCAATTACTTGTTCTCAACAGAAACACAGTTTTGGCGTTAATTTTGCAGGACTCAATGTAATAATAAGAAACAAAGAATGTATCACTCTGTTAAAAACCAAAAGAACTGCGTATGCTCTAAATCAGGAACAAAAACAAAGTTGCTGGAAAAGCTCAGCAGATCTGGCAGCATCTGTGGAGGAGAAAACAGAGTTATCGTTTCAGGTCCAGTGACCCTTCCTCAGTATCACTCTGTTCACTGCTAGCGAGCCAATCTTCTATTCATACCAATATCTTACCGCTGATATAATCAGCTTGAATCTTTCATAACCATCTTTGAAGTGGCACCTGGTCAAACACCTTTGGGAAACTCAAGTACAATGCATCGCCTCCCGTTTATTTCATGCTTCTTTTCAAAGACCTGCAATGAATTAACATGATTTGCTTTTCAAAAAATTGCATTGACTCTGCTTTATTTCCTTGATTGGTTTTTAATCACTCATGGGACACGGGCATCACTGACGAGGCCAACATTTATTGCCTTCCCTAGCTGTCCATGGGAAGGTGGTTGTGAGCTGACTTCTTGAATGGCTACAGTCCGTGTGCTGTGGGTTGAAACACAACGCTCTTACGGAGGGAATTCCAGGATTTTGACCCAGCGACTGTGAAGGAACATCGATATACTTCTAAGTCAGGATGTTGAGTGGCTTGGAAGGAATCTTACAGGTGGTGGTATTCCCATGTATTTACTACCCTTGTCTTTCTAGAAAGAAGTGGTCATGGATTTGGAAGGTGCTGGCCAATAACTTCTGGTGAATTTCTGCTGCATGTCTTGTAAATAATACACATTTCTGCTATGATTGTCAGTCATGGAGGGAATGGATGTCTGTGGATGTGGTGCCAATCAAGCAGGCTGCTTTGTCCTGGATGGTGTCAAGCTTTTTGAGTGTTGTAGGAGCTGCACCCATCCAGGCAAATTATGTGTGAGAGGGTTGGGGGAGGTACTATGAAGTTATTGCTGAGCTGGTGCTGTTTGATATCACTGTTGATGATATCTTCCATCACTTTACTGATGATGGAGAATAGACTGATGGGGCAGTAATTGGCTCGGTAGGATTTGTCCCGCTTTTTGTGTGCTGGACACGCCTGGGTAATTTTCCATTTTGTTAAGTAGATACCAATATTGCAACTGTACTGGAACAGCTTGACTAAGGGAGCGGCATGTTCTGGAGCACAAGTCTTCAGTACTATTGCCAGAATGTTGTCACGGCCCCTAGCCTTGGCAGTATCCAGTGCCTCCAACCGTTTCTTAATATCACATGGAGAGAATCGAATTGGCTGAAAACTGGTATCAGTGATGCTAGGGGCCAATGGAGGAGGCTGAGATTGATCATCCACTCGGCACTTCTGGCTGAAGATTGCTGCGAATGCTTCTATTCTTTTCTTTTCTAATTTATTTATTATTCTATTTAATCTTTCATTATATCCAGAATATCTTGCTATAACATCGTTAGTGATAGTTCTTAACATCTTCCATATGACAGATGCTAAGCTGCACTGACCTATGGTTCCATGCGTTCTGTCTCTCACGTTTTAAATAATCTGATTATGGCTGATCTGAGAATCCAGAACTCGCAAAAACACTCTGAGAATTCTACTTCTAGGTTATCTTTACCATCTGACTTTTCCAATCTCTGTGTATATAAAAACACCCCATAATTACTATACCTTTTTGATAAGCTCCCATTATTTCTTCCATACTTCATCCACTGAGTGATTAGTGTACAGGGGGCTGTACACTGCTCCCACTACTGACTGCTTGTTTTATCATTTGTGGCTAAATACTTTCTACATCATGGCTATCCGAACTTGTATCATCCCTCTCAATTGCATTAATACCATGATTAATAAACAGAGCCACTCCTACACCATTTCCTAGCTTCCTGTCCTTCCTAACTTTCTTGTACCTTTTGATATCCCAGTCCCAATCTACGTCTTCCTGCAACCATGCGTCTACTTTGGCTTTCAGATCATTGTTACCTATTTCTATTTGTACTTCTGTCTCCTCAGCACCAGAGGTCAATACTGCAGCAAGCCCCCAGCGCAGTGAAACCTGCAGCAGCGAGTGGGCTGTGAGCCCCAGAGCAGCGCGGGGAAGAGGCCTGCAGCGGCACGTGAGCTGTGAGCCCCAGAGCAGTGCGGGGAAGAGCGCTGCAGCAGCGTGTGGGCTATGAGCCCCAGAGCAGCGGGGGGAAGAGCCCTGCAGTAGTGCGTGCGGAAACAAGCCCGGAGCATCGCGCAGGCAGTGTGTCCCAGAGTTGGCGGTGAGAGTGAGAACAGGCAGACCCGAGGTGGAGAGAGTGGGAACAGGCAGCCCCGAGACAGTGAGACAGGAACAGGCAGCCCCGAGGCAGTGAGACAGGAACAGGCAGCCCCGAGGCAGGGAGAGTGGGAACAGGCAGCCCCAAGATGGTGAGAGAGGGAACAGGCAGCCCCGAGGCAGCAGTGAGAGTGAGAACAGGCAGCCCCGAGGCAGTGAGAGAGGGAACAGGCAGCCCCGAGGCAGCAGTGAGAGTGAGAACAGGCAGCCCCGAGGCGGTGAGAGAGGGAACAGCAGTCCCGAGGCAGCGGTGAGAGTGAGAACAGGCAGCCCTGAGGCAGCGGTGAGAGTGAAGCCAAGTCTTGTGGTGAACGTGAACCCAGGACTGTGATGTTGAACTATTAACTGTGATTCTTTGTTTATTCTACGGCTTTAATAAGATGGACTATAATGTTTAACTTCTTGGCTCGCTTTCCTTGTTTTTCTGCTTTGTACTAAGATACTGTGCCCACGTACCTTTGTACCTAAGATGGAGCCATATAAGTGGCAGCTTGTAAACTTTTCACTGTACTCATGTGAGTAAGTACCTGTGACAATAAAAACTAACTCTAATTCTAATTCACTATTTGGTCATCTTTGTTTTCTTTTCCCCAAAGTCAATGTGCAATCAGATACAGAGCGACTGGCTCGTCTTACCTACTGACGTACTCTCAGACTTATGCTCTCCATCTCCTCCTGTTATGGACTGTTTATAATTCGCAATATTCACACATTTATTTCTCCAAATCTGATCCAACTGTAAATTAACTTCATCAAAAAAAATCTAAATATAGAGGTTGGAACCTATTCATTTTTCCAGAGAAACATAACACCTCTGTTAATTATGTTACCCTCTGAGACCATTTGCAGGAGGGTCCTGCTGATTCATTGAGTTAAAATGTTGGAGAAAATTAAGCTGAAATGCAGCTATTCTGAAACAACTTGATTACATGCCTAATTATGCTCATTTATTTGAAAACATCATAGTAGTAACAGGAGGTGCAAGGACTTCCTGACATTGGTCAACATGCGTTAAGTGGACTTTCCTTTCATACTAATCTGTTTTACTAGGAAAGGAAATATAAACAATAGGTTTTGCCAAGTACCATTGATCTTTGTTAGAAGTGCAGCTTATAAATAATTGAATCCACAGCATTCAGCCAATAAGACACATTTGCTTCAGAAACCCTGAGACAGATCGATGCACCAACCCTGTCTGGGTAGATTGGAAGTGAAATTTAATCTGGACTTTTGGGCTGCACATACATGGCATAGCAGCTTTGTTCTTTTTTAAAATGAATCTGTCAATTCACTCGTGGGATAAAAGTGCTGCTGTCTAGGTCGCTATTTATTGTCCATCCCAGAGGCCAGTTAACACTATAACTTTGTTTGAAATAAAGAAGACAAACCAACCTCTTACTTGGATGTCTGAAATGAAAAAGAAACTGATTTACAACAGAAATGAACAATCATCATTTTGACATGCTTGTACCCTTTCGCATTCCCACTAATCTTAACAAATGAGAACTAGCGCCACAACAAAAGGAAAATAGCAACATTTATACAAATAAACATTTAGCTATGAAAATTGTAAAACTGTACAAATATTTTGCTTTCATGGAAACATTAAGGGTTAGAATATGCTACCAACACAGTGCGCATTTAATGTTAACAGGCATTCAGTAACTTGATATGAAGCATTATCTTGTGAATCACAGCTCCCCACTGGTTGTTGGATGATTTGCAATGTTCTGCTGTTAGCCTCACAAAATCGTCAGCTCATGCTCAACCTCCCCATGATTTTGAAGAAATTGCTCCTTTTGCTCTTTAATTGTCCATTAAACTCTCTGTCGAAAGCTGAAGCCTGTACTTAACAGCCTTAAGTACCTTTTTAATGTGGAAGTTTATATTCCTGCAATGTCACTTAATCTCTACAATCTCTCTCCTGAAAGGGAATCATTCAAACTGTAGACTTGCACCTCCCCAGGCAGCAAATCGTTGATCGAGGTTATTAAACTTTGAAATGGATTTTTTTGTTATTGCCCATTTTTTTCTCTTGCTCTTAATCCGACATTTCTCTCTCTCTTTCTGCTTTTGCTTCTGTAACTGATTTCAGTCTAATTCTCCACTAATATATGTCCATCTTTGCTTATTCCATCGTTTGTTAATTGGTTAACCTTAAGCTCATGAATTATGGAGATAGATTGCTTGGCTGTAAAATTGAAAACTTACTGTCCAGGTGCATAACGGCCTGGTATGGCAACCGCTCTGCCAAGGACAGTAAGAAACTACAGAAGGGGGTGTGCCTAGACCATCACGGAAACCAACCTTCCATCCATGGACTCCATTTACACAGCTCGCTGCCGTGGAAAGGCGGCCAACATCATCAAATACCCTTCACACCCCGGTAATGATTTCCTACAACCTCTTCCATCAGACAGAAGAAAGAGAGCCTGAACAAAAGCAGGTTCAGGAAGAGCTTCTTTCTGGCTGTTATCAGACCGATGAATGGACTCTCTTGCCTCAAATAATACTGATCTTGCTAACATTGATCTTGCCTCACATGCCCTGTGCAATGTAACCCGTATGCCTCTGTCTAAGTCTTTTTGATCTGTACATCCTTTGCTTACCATGATCTGCGTGTACCACTCGTAAACAAAGATTCTCACTGAATTTCAGAACATGTGACAATAAAACAAATCAATCAATGTCTGATTTCTCCCAGTGCTATGTGCATGAGAGAACAGAAATAGAAACTTACTTCAGATGATTGTCTAGCTGGAAATAAGGTGCAGGAGGGAAGACTTGAGATTTCTGGGACTCTGGCACTGGCAGTGGGAGAGATAACTCCAGGGCATTTCATAAGAGCGGAGACTGAGTTCCTCGCAGTACACTTTTCTGCTACTTTTGTGGAGGGATTAAAATAACTCAGCAGAAGTGTGGAAACCAGGAGAAAATGTTAAAAAGAAGCACCAGTGGGCACAAAATACCAAGAAAGGCAGATAACCATTGGAATAGGGAATAGAAAGTTAACAGGTGGAGAAGGAGGGAGGGAGTAGTTGGAGTAAGGGAGAAAGTAATGCAGTTTGACTCACAGTTACAATGCATGTATGTGAATGCATGGCAAATAATTCTTAGGATTGGAGATTGTCTTGTCAGATTATACTTTTATGGCAACAACGATTCCTGGCTCAAGAAAGGACAGTTTTAATTGTTAAATATTCATGCTTACAATGTGTTCAGGAACGTGTTCGAAAGAAGTCCAAAAGTGTGTAGGTTAAGCGGATTGGCCATGTTATATTGTCCATAGTGTGCAGGATGTTCAGGCTAGGTAGATTATCCATGGGATATACAGGGTCACAGGAATAACATAGGAGGGTGGGTCTGGTTGGGATGCTCTTCAGAGGGATGATGGGCTGAATGGCCTGCTTCCACACTGTAGGAATTCTTTTACTGTATGATTTAAAAGGTATGTGGTCTTGGCACAGTCAAAGTATATGTGCTGAAAAGGGAAAGTTAGGACAAATAAATCAAATACTCTCTGGGTGACAAAGTGGATGGAAAGTAAAATTAAAGAATAAAAATGCACTTATGACAGGTGTCATGAGTGAATGCAATTGAGATCTGAGTTGAAACAGAAGATTCAGAAGGAAGCTGAATAAGCCAATAGGTTTAATAAGCACATCAGTAGTAGAAATACAAAACAAGGGGTAGTTCTGATCACGGGCCATAAAGGGGATTTGTACATGGAAGTAAGAGGTATCGATAAGGTAGATATTAAATGAATATTTTGCATCTTACATCTATCTTTACCTATGAGGTAGATGCTGGCCAGGCCATGTTGACAGAAGAGAAAACTCAGTCACTGGAAGGATTTAAAATTGATAAAGAAGAGGCAGTGGATAAGCTGTCAGTATTTAATGTTGATAAGGCACCTGGACTGGAGGGGATGAAATGATATTGAAGGACGTGAGAGTGGAAATCACAGAGACATTGGCAATAAGCTTCCAATTTTCCTTGGATTTGGGAGAGGTGCCTGAGGTTTGTAGAATTGCAAATGCAACACCCTTGAACAAAAATCCATTGTAAAGATAAGGCCAGCAAATTTCAGGCCAGTCAATTAACTTGGTATTTGGAGAAACTTTTATAAACATTTATCCCGGTTAGAACTAATAGTCACAAGAAAAATCATTACCGAATAATGGTAAATAGCGTATTTTCGTGGGCTAGGGGAAGCTTCTTTTTGCAAATGCCCCAAGGTTGTTATTAGAACCCTTGCTTTTCCTGATGCATATAAATAAACCAGATTTTGGTGTTCTGGAGATAATTTCAAAGTTCAGGGATGACACAAAGCTTGGAAGCATTGTAAAACTGCGAAGGCAACAGTTTAGATCTTCAAAATGCCATGGTCAGGATTACACACCGTGTGAATAGGTGGTAGATGAAATTCAATGCAATGTGGAGGAGCATGAGGTCATTCAATTGAATACAAAGAACACAAAGAAAAATAGATAGTAATAGACAGCATGCTGAAGAGCATGCAGGACCAGAGAGACCTGGGTGTATAAGTGCATAAGTCATTAAAGGTAGACAGATGGGTAGAGAGACCAATTATTAAAGCTTACAGTTTTCTGGGCTTCATTACTAGAAGCATAGAGTACAATGGAGGAAGGTTATACTAAAGTTATATTGGACATTGTTAAGACCACAGTTGGAATATTTTGTACAATTATGGGTGCCATAATTTGGGAAGGATGTGAACGCCCTGGAGAAAGTGTAGATGAGGATTACTAGATTGGTTCCAGGAACAACAGCCTTCAGTTATGAGCTTAGATTGGAGAAATTGGGACTGATTTCCTTGGAGCAGAGAAAGCCAAGTGGAGATTTGACAGAAACTTTCATGAGCATCCTGAACAAAGTGAATAGGGAAAAACCATGGCTGCTTGTAAATATATGAGGAATCAGAGGACACAATTTAAAAATGTTTTGCAGAAGAAGCAAACTTTTTGTCACAGTAAATACTTAGGATCTGAAATGATTACTTGGAAGTGAAGTGGAGTGGAGGCCAGTACAACTGAAGCATTCAATAAAGTTTAGATGATGAATTAACAAGAAATAATGTACAGGTTTATGGGAAAGAGGCAAAAAAATCAGCACAAAGTCAAAATATTCGGAGAGCTAAATTGGTCAGGTAATTCAGAGGCAGAATGTTAATGTCTTGTTCAGTCAAAGAACTTTGGGAAGGCCAACTATTCATCATTCTGATTTCCAACCTACATCTATCATTCCAGCAGGGACTGGCTTGTTAAAATCTCACCACACTATAGATAATGACCCAAATTGCTATGAAAATAATAGTGAGGCTAATAGAACTCGTCCAGATTTCTAATGAACTGGCACAGCAACTTCAGTCAAGGGCAGATGTAATCGAAAAGTTGCTGTGACTCCCCACCTACATTCACCTTTACTGGCTGCCTCCCCGCCTCTTTGACCTCTCTGACTCCTCTCTACCTATCTTCTCCTCGATCCATCTTCTATCTGCCTCCCCCCTCTCCCTATTTATTTCAGAACCCCCTTCCCCTCCCCCATTTCTGAAGAAGGGTCTAGGCCCAAAACGTCAGCCTTCCTGCTCCTCTGATGCTGCTTGGCCTGCTGTGCTCATCCAGCTCTACACCTTGTTATCTCTGTGACACATTTGTATTGTTTATACCTTTGTAAAAATGGCACCCTGCCACTTGGCTTCCCATTCAAATGCATTTAGTAACATGAAATACATATTCTAAATTGTGTCAAGTTATTTGGATTTGAAAAAAAAGGAACCTTTTCTTTCAGAGAGTTGTGAGTCTTTGGAACTCCTTTCCACAGAGAGCTGTGGAGGGAGTTGTTGTATATATTTATGGCTGAGACAGATTCTTGATTAGTTGGGAAGTCAAGGTTACAGAGAAAGGCCATGAAAGTAGACTTGAGGAACGTTGGATCAGCCATGATCCTAGCAGGTGGTGAAGAAGAATTGAGGGGCTGAATGACCTACTGCCATGCCTATTTCTAATGGCCTAATGATTCTATGAAAAACTCTTTTAATGTTTTGACAAAGGCTCATTACTCCCAGGCCAAACTCTCCACTCCCTGTCCCCAAAGCACATTACCATGACCCTAAAAATTAACTGTAACTCCAGGTTTTAATTGTTGTTTAAGATTCAGATTGATCTATAAATTTTCGTTTTAGTTTTTTTCCACTTCCTTCTCTCTCTCTCTTAATTTTTCTTTCCCTCTGTTTAGTTTCTGTTCCTAACTGATTTGCAACTTTTTTGTTTGATTTTGTAATGCTATTTTCACAATACTTCAAACTGCTTGACTAAGGAGATATACAATCACTTAGCCTTTCATTACAGCTTTCACTCAGGAGGGGACGGTGCCTTTTCTATTTCTGTTTGAACTTCCAGGACCTTGCAGGATACAAAACGTCTTTGAGCGTCGAGGGCAGGACTATAACCAATGCTGGACCCAATTCCTTGGCTAGTCATAGCAAAATTTGGACCAATGCATTTTTAACAGACAAACTTATCATTAAAGGCAAATGATATTATACTTGAATTCCACAACTCTAAGAAACAAATTAATCATGTTTGTAAATGAAATGCCTGAGAATGACATCATCCAAATCATAAGCATAGAGATGTAAGATGGATCATAATAATTAGTGAAATCATTATTGACAAGACACGAATAATTTTGAACTTGAATATAATTAAGACTGATAACTGTTCAATGTTTAAATAAATTGCCCAGCAAGTAACTGTAGTTAAATAAGTGAAAGAGAGATTGACCTTCAAAATAATCAAGGACGAGAGCAAAAACTTTTAAAAAACAATGTTTAAGAACAGAGCTAAAAGGTACTGCAGATGCTGGAGAATCCGAGATAACAAGGTGTGGGGCTGGATGAACACAGCAGGCCAAGCAGCATCATAGGAGCAGGAAAGCTTGGCATCCTTAGAAGAGGCTTCACAGTAGGGTTAAAATTGTATCAGAGATAAAAGGTACTAGACACTTGAGTTAACAGTTTGGGAAGCCTTGGGTTTTTGTTTAACAGCCTGAATGGGTGTGGCTAGCTCTCACATACCAGGATTTCTGGGTTCTGTTTTTTTTTCAGTAGCTTAAGAAGCTATTAGGGTCTCAACAGAGTTGGAAGCTTCAGTAAATGTCTCCAGACCACTACTCTCTGAATTTTCTCTTGATGTTTTTGTCTCCTGGATGAGAGAATTGCATATAGGAATCTGTGTCTGAATTTTCCTTATTTGCCAAGGTGTGTGTTTATGGGATGTTACTATATTGGAACAGTTAATTAGTAATAGTTACTGATAGAATCACAGAATCTGTACAATGTTGAAACTTGTTGGGCCATGCAGCCCAACAAGTCCACGCCGACTCACCCTTCTACCCTATGCCTGTAATTCTGCATTTTCCCATGGCTAATCTACCTAACCTACAAATCCCTGGACACTATGGGCAATTAGCATGGCCAATCCACCTAATCTGCACATCTTTTGGACTGTGGGAGGAAATGGATTGCCCGGAGGAAACCCAAGCAGACACAGGGAGAAAGTGCAAACTTCACACAGCCAGTTGCTCCAGGCTGGAATTGAACCTGAGTCCCTGGCACGGTGAGGCAGCAGTGCTAACCACTGAGCCACTATTATTCAGTTCAGTTCTCCAATCGAGTTGTTATTCTGAATTCCTCTTTCCTTGGTTGTATTTTAACTCCAGTGTTTCAATAAATTGTGTTTTGCTTAATGTTGAGTACCTTTGACCAGTTGTATTGCATGTGGAACAGACACGTTACGTTTGCCTTTAAAATAAGTAGAAGTTAGGGTCTAGGCTACCTTCTTACAATATTTTGAGGGGGTCTGTTCTGGTCCATAACACCATATGCAACAGTGTAGTGTACAGCACAAAAACCACATGAAAGAAGATTGTGAAGGTAGTAAACAAAATGTCACAGTGACATTCCATACTCTCAAAACATTAAATATATGTAAAACAATCCATACATACTTTATACAAAGCATTTTTATGCCGATGGCTATGGGCAAAGTGCAGTTGTGACTATTGGAGGCTGCTTTAGATCTGTCAGTAGCCTGAAATTACAAAAAATTCCCACCAGCATAATTATATTCCTTCACTACACAGTTAATGAACCATATTGACATTCAAAGACACTTCAATTAATCTTCCACCAATATTTTACATACCAAAAAATCTTTATCAATAGGACCTTAAATCTGCTTCTCTCGGACCTATTTAGTCTATATTTCAAAGCTGTCAAAGAACAATTCATTCATCCCACTATTTGCAAGCAGGTACATTCTTTTTCGTCGGAAAAAAGAGCACACTGCAATGTAAGGCTGTTTAACCTTAGTAGATTTTGACAGTCCTATTAATGTCACTTTGGAAATAGTTACATTGTTTTTTTGACATGCACGGCAGTAGATTTGCGTGAAAAATAAAAAAAATGTAAATTAAAATTTTTGTCAGGTAACACTAAGTTCCTTTGATTCAATATTATAATATTCAGTGTTTAAAATTTGCATAAAATAATTTCTACAGGCAGAGTTTGAAAACCCAGGTGTTATGTAAATGCTACAATGGAACCTTTCCTTTTAGGGTTCAAGTGATTTGTTCTTTATGTCACAGTGGAAATAATGAACTGATGATCGAATACCAGAATTTAAAAAAAAAATCAAGGCCTTTTCTAATTTAATCTGCAATGAAGGCCTAACAGGAAATCACATGAAAATTATATTTTTTTCAAAACTTAATTAATCATTTACATATTAATATGCTGAGTATGTGATCTTTGTACTAAAATATTCTATCGTCTATCATATCATAGTTTCATGGAAACAATTTCCAAATAAAAAAATGCCAGCCGATGATAATACCCTTGTCTGGTATAATCTGTCCTCAAATTACTGCATGGAAATTTGATTCTGCAATTATTCCCTGCTGTAATGCACTCATCTGTTGACACACCTTCCCCATGACAGGTCAGATAAGTTGCAAGAAATGAGACCTAGAAACAACTGTAAAACCAAGGCACTGAGTGGACATGGTTTATTCCATTGGCAGATGTTCAAATGACTAGCCTGCCCATGAGAACTCGCATCAGTGATTTCATCTGTCAATTACCAGACAGTTCTAGCAATGTCAAGAGATGCGAAAGCTCCAGTAAAATTGTTATCTGGAACTGATGCCCTGCCAGGGAAATTGATGTCACCGGCTTGCTTGAAAGGACATCAGAACATTAAGCTGTCCGAATCCCTCGCAGTCTCCCTATGGAGCTTGCATCTGAGCCAAGGAACAACTAATTGGAAACATTCTGAGTGAATACAAAGAGGTGCCATGTAATTTCTGAAATTATTTAGCTCAAAGTTAATTTTGCTGATTAAAATTGGCAGCCTTCTGAAAGTTGTTACAGTTGTAAACAAAAACCTGAGGCCGCCAGTTTAAAAATCAATACACATTTTTAATTTATCTGGAGACCTAAAAGAAAGGGAATTTTTTTCACTCTGAATTGGAAGATTGTTTAAGTTGTAAAGTAAAGGCTTGCATTTATATGTAACAGATGTTTATATATAGACCTCAGCACATCTCAGGACAACTACAGAAGTGCATTTGAGGTATGGTTCCTGTTGAAATAAATAGGAAATACAGCATCCGGTTTGCACAAGGCAAAGTCCTACAGCAGCAAGGTGATAATCTATTGGGTTCTGGTTGAACCAGTCCAAAAGGGAGTAATCAACAACTCTTCAAAATAATGTCACGGGATTTTTTTATGAGCTCTTGAGAGGGCTGATGGATCTTCCCAAAAACTTTTATGAATGTATAACGATAACTTTAATATCGCATTCAAAAGGTTTACATACTTGCGGTCGAAGACCTCCTGTTCCTTTTGTTCATTGCCCGTGGCCATGTTAGGTTTTGATCTGTGTTGATTTTCTGGTCAGTCTCAAAAAGGGGAAGAACTTCTGGCCATGCCCTATAAAGCCAGTGACATGGAGGATCAGGGACACACTACAGTGGAAGTTTTCACTTCCCCTGGCTGTATGGCACATATACAGATATGTACATGTTGGCATATCCAACACAATTAGATATACTGGAATCCAGCGCAATGATAGGAAGAGAACTGCATTGGGACATATGCAGATGATTTCTTCCAATAAAAATTACAGTAAGTTTGAGAAAAAAAACAGTTATTGCCTCAACCAATGCAGGGATTAAAGAGAATTCTCCAGTGGGTGGTGGCTTGCCAGTAAGCAGTGAAGAACCAAAATGTGTAAGCACAATAGATGCCCATGGGCCCCATATTCAATTTGTGCCACATCTTCTGCATATCCTGATGAGAAATGCAGACAACAGGTCAAGCTCAATTTTGAAGCATCTATTATTAAGTATGATGTATGATGGCACATTATGCATGGATTTTGTTTCGTTTTTCCTGAAACAGAAGGTAAAATTAATCCTGATACGACATTTTGTGTAAATTGTGTAGTACAAAAGTATTTAAAATTAAAGCCCAAAATTTAATTGTAAAATAAATAAAAGAGCATTTCCCTGTAATATGTATTTAATCATGACCCACAAATACTGTACCACATTATACAAAATAGAATTGGCTGATTCAAAAATATAACACAGCTCAAGGTTTCTCAGTCACAAGTTTGGTTGCTTGCCTGTAATGTGTTTCAGTTTGGAGACGGAAATCTGCACCACAATATAATTTGATATTCACAAACCATTTTTAGATTCACTTTTGCAGCTTAAGATCCCAGCTGAATCCCTCTGAATGTATTACAACCTTGTAAGATGTTCCAGCCTAATTGATGTTCTATAGGGTTGAGAATGTGATTCTGGCACAGAGGTGTTGGGACTGCTGCATATACCTGTAATGCAGTAAAATATCCTCATTCTTTAATGCAAGATCAGCACACCCGAGCAAATTAATGTTACCCCAATACATCATACAGGTCGCACTGGGAGAGTTGTGTGATCAAGCAGTGGGTTATCCAGGTTCAGTTCTTAAAGGGGCCATTTAAGTTTACTTATCCATGTGGTTTGCTTCTCTTCTTCCATAATACAATGTGAACATGTTGTTCCCTTCCCTCTAACCATTGTTATACATCACTCTTAACTCCCTTCCTCTTTCTCTCCCTCTCTCTCTATTCCAGCATGTAACAGTAATTTTGGGTCATCATTGTTGAGAGCACTGTCTATTTTATTCCTTGACTCTTTTAACAGAAGGGGTAGCCAATTCGAAATCAAGCAAATTTAAAGTTACCCCAGTCATCCTTTAATGATCACCTTCCCCTGGATGCTCAAGTGTGGTTCTTCTCGTGTTAACCTGAGGACCATGTGCAGGAAATGACAGCAGTTCAAACTCTACAAAAGGCTAATGGAACAAGGTGACCCACATCTCATGGCAGCCTGTGTTGAGGCAGACAGCCGATAAAGGTCTGGAGCTTGCTAGGTGACCTGATATTGCTTCCTGCGCTCTACAGATACAATGGCTTGAAAAGGAAGACCAGAGGCCTGGAAAATAATGCTGTTTCAGAGACGTACATGGGCTCCAACTACCAGCACTCCATATGTTCTCTAAATCTGTGGCCCAATTGACTAGCAGATTGGTCTAGTAGATCATAAAGCGCAGGTATATTGCAGACATCACTTTTGGAAGCTGCTATACACTTTTTGTCCGCTTTTGCCCTTTAATGCCTTCACTGATGCTTTAATATGAACGAGAAACAAGAGTGGGACACTCAAAATCTCGAGCTTGTTCCTCCATAAAGACATCTTCTTGTCAGGGAATCTATAGTAATTTGCAATAACGCTATCACAAACTGAATGGAACAAAATAAATACAAAGTTTCCACAAAATTTAATCATTAGGTAAATGACACACTAATCACTTGCTGAATATCCTGAGAAAGGGACCATAGAATCTGTACGAATCTACAACGCGTAACATCCAGGTACCATGGATCCAAAGTTATTGACAGTCTGCTTCTCAAATGCTTCTTGCGTATTGCACAACTTAACCCATTCCTCATACCTGCACTTCCCTTGTGATGTATAAATCTTTGAACACTAAGGTTTATTTAATTTTTGATAAGTCTGAGTTATGTGCTTATTATTGACTCCGAAGCTATATGATTTAGAAGGAAAGAACTGTGGATGCTCGAAATCTGAAACAACAGAAAATGCTGGAGTAACTCAGCAGGTCTGGCAGTATCTGTGGACAGAAAGCAGAGCTAACATTTTAAGTGCAGTAATCCTTCTTTAGAACATATTCATCCGATGCCTGAGACTGGTGAAGCAAGTGACACAGTTTGTTAAGTTGGAGAGGAGTGGAAGAGCAGAATGTATGACAAGATCACGGAACTGGGGACTTGTGAACTGCCTAGACATGGTATAAGGATAGAAAAACAGAAAGAACTGCGGATGCTGTAAATCCAAAACAAAAACAGAAATTGCTGGAGAAATCAGTTAACGTTTCGAGCCCAGTGACCCTTCCTCAGAACTGATGGTGGCTAGGAAAATGTCAATGGCCTGAGGGGGGGCACACAGAGTTTAGTTTAGATAAATGTGAGGCATTGAATTTTGCTAAAACAAACAACAAGACGACTTTTACAATGAAATTTACATCACAGGTGGACAGCATGCTTGACTTCATTGCTCAAACCTTGTAGTATAGGATTTGAAACATCATGTTGAAGTTATACAGGACATTGGTAAGGCCTTTTCTGGAGTACTGCGTGTAGTTCTGGTCGCCCTGCTTATAGAAGCTTTATTATTAAATTGGATGGGGTTCAGGAAAGATACACCAGTGTGTAGCTGGGAAATGGAGGGTTTGAGTTGTAAAAAATATGCTGAATAGACTGGGACTTCTTTCACTGGTGCGTTGGAGGTTGAGGGGTGACCTTATAGAGGTTTCTAAAATCATGAGGGGATAGATAAGGTCTTTTCCGTAAGATGGGGGAGTTAAAAACTAGGGGGCATATTTTTTAAGTTGAGAGGAGAATGTTTTAAAAAGGAAATGAGGGGCAAGATTTTTACACAGAGAATAGTTTGCTTGTGGAATGAAGAAGTGGTGGATACAGGTGCAGTTGCAACAATTAAAAGACATTTGGATAAGTTCATGAATAAGAAAAGTTTGGAGGGATATGGGCCAAATGCAGGCAAGTGGGACTGGTTTAGTTTGGGAACATGGTTGGTGTGAATGTGTTGGACCAAAAGGTCTGTTTCCATACAGTATGACTCTTTGACACTAAGCCCAGAACTGTCATCTAGTAGACCTTCAATGAGATTTCTAAGTTTCTGTACCAAGAACTTAGACTCTTTTATGAATGGCTTACTATGCTGCCTACATGATTTTCCACTTTTAGGTCAGCTTTGCGTCCAACAGAGTATTCATGTTATGTTATGTCTCATAGCAGATGTGCAAAATACCTTTAAGGGATAAGCGCATGATGTCATCACCATGTCATGGTATGCATATCATTTGCAATCTCCAACTTCATAAACTCTGTTCTCTTGCAGCTGTGCACATTGAAGGAAGCATGCTGCAATGCATTCAATTTGCTTAGCTTAAGCCCATACACACTCGTCCCTGTAGTTATAAAGTATATATTTAGATAGCAGGTGCTGCACTAAAGATTCATTGCATTCTTCAGTCCTGCATGACCCATGTCTCACCCTTATTGAACAGAATGTAATATGAGTATTACAGTGTGATAGTTTAAGCTTGTTAGTATATCTCACCACATCACATCATTGTGGTCTATCACAGAAATTTGTATCTGATGTGGCAATGCTTGTGTTACAAGAAAACTGGACGTGGGTACATGATTCTGAAAGGTTCAACAGATATTTATTACTGTTATACACATATATTACATTTGATATTGTTATCTATATGTATTACAGCCACACACATTTCGGTGCCTGGCTTGATATTTAACTATTTGCTTACAAACAGTAACACATTCCCATTCTTGTGTCACCAGAGACTCCAATCAAGTTAGAATCTGACACTTTTTTACTATCAGATCACATTCTTTGGTATAGTGGTGACTTCATGAACAATACTTTTAAGGGTAAACTGCATTCTAACTGTAGGACAAAGTACAACAAGTGTGCTGGGGTTGCTTAAAAGGGTGGAGTAAATGTTATTTCTCCAAATGAAAAAAGAAATGAATATCCAATATGGAACTTCAATCTTGTTGAGGTTATTCTATCTACAAAGATATAATTAATCTGACACTCTATCTGTTCCACCATCCTCCAGGTATCAGACATAATGTTTCAAGGTAGCTTTGTGGTTCGTATTGGTAGTATGCTCCTTCTTTCTTCAAAAAGAGCCTTGAGATCAGAATCTGAGTTTAATATCCTTCTCTTTCTTGTTACGGTGTCCACTGCCTTCTCATTCTCAAAACTGAACTTGTTGACACAATACTTGGAAAATGGAAATTAAAAATTGATCATTCAACTAAATAATCTGACAGAGCAAAACGTTTTATTTCCTTTTTTTTAAGTTTGTAATTTAACTTCCAGACATTGAGCAACTTTGAAAGAAAGAACTTTCCCTTGTATAGAGATAACGAGGTGTCGAGCTGGATGAACACAGCAGGCCAAGCAGCATCAGAGGAGCAGGAAAGCTGACGTTTTGGGCCTAGAC
>JAHRHZ010000009.1:5568638-5694588 GCA_024137785.1 Ginglymostoma cirratum
AGAGCTGGATGAACACAGCAGGCCAAGCAGCATCAGAGGAGCAGAAAAGCTGACATTTCCGGCCTAGACCCTTAGAGTCTAGGCCCAAAACGTCAGCTTTCCTGCTCCTCTGATGCTGCTTGGCCTGCTGTGTTCATCCAGCTCTACACCTTGTTATCTCAGATTCTCCAGCATCTGCAGTTCCTACTATCTCTGAAACACTTTCACTTGTATAGTGCCTCACATATATTCCAGACATCCTAAAATACTTTATAGCCAATTGAGTACTTTTGAAGTTCTGCAACGAAGGAAACAAAGCAGCTGGTCAATCTGTTTATGAATAGGAATGGGAGGACTCAACTGTTCTTATCCAAAAAACACAATGAGATTTTTTCATGTCTGCTTGAGAGCCAACAGATAGAGCATCAAATGACTACATCATCTAAAAGATGGCATTGCTGACAATGCAGAACTCCCTTAGTCCTGGTTTTGAGTGTCAGCCCTGATCAGAAATCAAGGACCACATCTTCTGATCTGAGTTGGAATCCATGTGGCTCTCAGTCAGTGCAGGAAGTATCAAGACTATTTGAATAAGAGAAAAGAGATAACAAGGTGTGGAGCTGGATGAACACAACAGGCCAAGCAGCATCAGAGGAGCAGGAAAGCTGATGTTTCGAGTCTGGACCCTTCTTTCTTTGAATAAGAGAACCCCTTTTTTGCAGGACTACCGTCTGTTTTCTCGCAAATAGTGTCTAAATATCACAAAGATTCTTTGAGAAGATACAGAGACAATGTGAATGTGCAAGGTAAGTGTGCCAAGGTGGGTGAGGAAATTGGGCGCAGTTAAATAAGATTAGATTAGTGGGGTGGTCAGGTCTAGGTGGAGGTGGTGGAGACAGTCCTCATACCCCATTTAACAGATGTAAATTTATTTGCACTGCAGCAACATTGATACAATTCACTGTAAGGAAACATAGGCTGAAATTCTGATATGGTAAATTACAAACACAATCTATTCCATTAAAAAGATATGCATAGCAAATTAGGGAATTGGCTCCTGCATGAACCTGTTGCACAGTGTATTCATTCTGCACTTGTTAATAGGATGACACTGGAAATGAAATTGTCAGTTCATCTACATGTTGATGTAGTCCTTCAAAATGAAATGATGAAGGCTAATATAAATTGCAAACTATGCTCTAAGGTGTATAAAACTTGCTATTAAACCTACATTAGCATCGATGCCTCCAGCAAATAAAGAATTGGGTCCATCGTACTGCAGAATATGAAAAATATTAAACTCACATTTATTCTACACTTTCATATCCCCATGAGAAGTTCCACATAGACAGACATGAGAGTGCTACAATACACTCCAGTCATTAAAAGAATGCCTATCTATTAAACTGAGTGGATAGGAAACATAATAGTCTCTGCTTTCTTTGTTCCTTGTTCAACCTATGGCTCAGGAGCCCAGTCTCATTTGCAGGTTTACTGAATTTTCCAGTTTTTTCTTTTCAAATTTAGTTTTCAGTTTATGAAAATGAAATCCTTATTATATGGCATTTTCTTTTGAAATTTTCTAATGACTGTTATATTCTTCCCAGCAGTTTTGACTTGAGTTTTGTTATTCACAAATAACCAGATGAGATATTGTGACTTGAGATGTTGGGAAATAAAAATGACATTTACAAATATTTGGCACGATAAGCCTGATTCTTGGCCACATACTATGCTGTGCTAGTTAAAGGAGGTAGATTTGATGAATGAGTAAATGTAAGGGGATGAGAGGTTGATGAATTGGAGCAAAAATCAATAAATTCAATAAATACAACCACCAAATGTTATCTCCAAGTGTTATTTCCCTCGAGCTGAAAGTTTTTTTTTGCTTAGTGTCTATTGTGTCAAGTTTTTGGAGGGCTTTTTGTTCACTTATACCTTACTAAATGGACATCATTAACTGCCAACTCCATCCCATTGGCATTCCTCTCATCTAGTTCTAGATCTGTCTTAGACACATCTCATTCCCAGAACAACTCACCACTGCCAGGATACCCAAAATGGATGGGCATCTTTGGCAGTGTGTCATCTTTAAAAGCTGCTGTGTACTTGGACGAGTGCTGTCGCTTTGGAGCTGCTCTGCACGGGTCCTGTCATTTATCCCAGAAATATCAGACAAGGGAAATTTGGTGGCTCACTTTGCAGACTGTGAACTACATGTCCTGTTGCATGATGCCTCCTGAAACATCAGAGGACGTGATGACACCAGAACATAGCGAGTCTGGTCCAAGACTGCCACCCAACTCAGCCATCCAGAGGAATGCCCAATGTTCTAGGAAGAAGGTCAAAGCCCTTCTTCACTTCATCAGTATAAGTGGCACCAACTTCTGTCTAATACCTCATACCCATTCTATCTCTGCTCCTGGACCCACCTCCCATTAATGCTCATTCTCCATCACTCTCATTATTACCTGAAACATCTTCCCTGACTCAGTCTCACCCACCCTGAGCCTCAGCACTACTAACCCTGCATGTCCTGTACATTGTCTGCTCACTCGTCAGGTCACATCCCCACATTCCCCAGAAATAACAGCCTGCAACAAGGCAGAAAGAGTTAAGACAGGTATTAGGCAGCCTGACATTAAACTCCTCGTCCCTTAGTGAAGACCATCCTGACTCTAACTGCCCCAAGCTCCTGACTGACTGACTATTTCCAAGCACCTGGACTGGTGACTGGTCTTTTTACTAACTGTGTGGAGACCCCCTGAACAGAAGCTAACATAATTGATTTTTCTGAGGAATGCTGACATCCATGATAGACTTCCTGGCTTTGTTTCTGTGCTAAATGGCAAAGCAATGTCACAGGGCTGTGACAACAAGGTGTAGAGCTGAATGAACACAGCGGGCCAAGCAGCATCAGAGGAGCAGGAAGGCTGACATTTCGGGCCTAGACCCTTCTTCAGAAATTTCTGAAGGGTCTAGGCCCGAAATATCAGCCTTCCTGCTCCTTTGATGCTGCTTGGCCTTCTATGTTCATCCAGCTCTACACCTTGTTATCTCAGATTCTCCAGCATCTGCAGTTCCTATATTGCTGGGCTGTGAGCCTGGTATCTCTGGCTTATGGGAGTAAAGTGTAAAATGGCAATGCAATGTTAGGCAGGAATGCTATAGCTGTTGAAGTAAGCTCAGAGCGAGCAAGCACTTGGACAGTAAGTGAACAGGCCAGACTTTCAACACCCTGAACTGAGTGCAGGCACCTGAGCTGCTGCATGCAGCGTTACAATGATGGTTACTGATGCGGCCCAAGGTGCAGTGTTGATGTGGAGAAGCACACTGTAAGTGAATCAGAGATGTGTCATAAGGGATCTTAGACCCTGCCAATCGTGGTGACCAGAGACTATACAGCATGCTCTGGTACCTGTGTCCAACACAGATAACCTGCGCTGAACCATTAGTCTTTTCATTATTTAATTTTGCTTACCTTCATCACCTCACAGTTGCCCCCTCCACCCCTTAAGCATTACCCCTTCTCTCACACTTGTCTCCTTAAGGCATTTTATGGGCAGAATCCTCCTCATCCCTGAATGGCATGGATAACAACAAATTTTAGAGCAATCAACAACCTGAAGTTATCAAGTACTCACTCTGACTTCCATGTAGGGTATTCTCTACGTCTAAGCTTGTTCGTCGTGTTTGGTAAGAAAGGAACCTGAATATTAATGAGGTGAGGTGTGGCATTAATTTAACAAGCAATGACTTAACAAGCAATAATACCCCTTAATCTTTGGCACCTAGCAAGAAACTTGCTTTGGCCCTCAGCAGATGTATTAAAATTGCCGTCAGTCACTCCCAAACTAAAATGGGCCTCGTCAAACTTTTTACATCACTCTGCTTCATGTATCATCATAGCCCATGCAATTCAAACCCCTACGTGTTTCCTCCTCTAGTGTCTGATTAGAAGCAAATCAACTTCTTGAGCACAGACAAAGGTTTATAGAGAGAGATAAGGAAATTTGGTAGAGACAGAAGAATGTTTCTGATACTCTCACAAAAGGGGGGAGGGATAAAATCATATCAATGTAATTTTTAAAGCAATTTTGATCACTGAGAAAGGCGCCATGTCTTCACAACGTCAGGAAATCACAAAGCACTTTATAAACAATGCAGTATAGTCACAGTTGTAATATCGGAAGTGTAGGAGCCAAAACATGTATAACAAGAGACCACAACTGTAATAAAATACATGGCCATATTATCTGTTTAAGGGATAAATATTGACCAGGACATTAGACCAACCATCTCTGCTTTTCTTCCAATAATGTGATGTCATCTTTAATATTCATGTAAGAGGACAGATGGGTCTCAGTTCAATGCCTCATCTCTGAATAACAGTGCAGCAATGAAGTGTTAGCCTAGATTACGTGTTCAATTCACTTGATCATGAACCTGAAAAGAGAATGCAACCACTGATTAAGTAGTATGTAGAGAAAGAGAGAACTTGGGGGAAATTTCTTAAAATGTTCTTAGCAGCTACTAGCTGGGCCAATGTGCTCAATATGCTCAGTATGTTTTGCAACTTGGTGGTTTTGTCTGGAAGCAACTTAAATGCAGGGTGTTGATATCTGAATTTCATTACAATAAATGTTGCCTCAAGGCTTCAATGAAATGGAATTTGAAGTCATCAGGCAATTTTGCAAACTTACACAATCAGCCAAATAATTATGCACCAGAAAATCAGGAATGCCCAATTAAGATGCATTTTTTCAAGACCAGAACATAGTCCTATACTAGGAACATTGACTTTCAAAATGCATTCTTAAGTCTTCCCTGAAATGGAAACAACGTACAGCGGAGTAACTCATTGACAAGAGAGACTGAACTCGCCTAACAGTACACAAACCAGGATAAAAAGCACTCTGTGGGCCCATACAACCGGGAATTATAAAATTTAAGTCAAAGAAAATGAAGGAATTGTGCAGCGAGTGAAAAGAAAAAACTCAAGGATCAACGTGTGGTAGAAATACTTCTCATTATGCATCATTTGGTCATTTTAAATTTTGGCAGTAATATAAAATGGACAATATTGGGTCGATTCCCATTATTCACTCCCTTGTACTGATCAATAGAAAGGCAAAATTAACAATAAAGTTTATAACAAAATAGAAAATGCTGAAATAAGAATAGCCTGTCAGCATCTATGTAGAGAAATTAACATTTTAGGTTGATGATCTTTCATTTGAAATGGAGAAAGTTAAGCGATGTATCAAGTTATAAGTAAATACAGAGGTAGAGCAAGGGTAGTTAAGTGGGCGAATAAAGAAAGGTACAATATGATATCATTAATAGATTATGTACCATAACCTGTGCAGCTTTTGTTTTCCAGACAGGACCCTTGATAATGCTTTTGCCACTTTAATTTTCATATCTTCGTAATACTTCTTTACCAGTCCCATTAGCAACTCTTTTGCATTGAACCATTAATCTTTTCATCATTTAATTTTGCCTAATTTCATCACCTCCCAGTTGCACCTCCATCCCCCACCCCCACCCCTTATGCATTACCGTTTCTCTCATACTTGTCTCTTTAAGGCATTTTATGGGCAGAATCCTCCTAGTCCCTGAACGATATGGATAAGAACATTTGGGAAAATATGGTAAAATTGGAAGATTGAGATTCCTAAAGTAAGGAAGAAAATATCCAATTCTGCAACCGAGTTTTGAACAGCAAGATGAGAAGCTCACTAGTGAGTGCTATTGGCTTAAATTTGTAAGTGATTAATAGTTTATCTTGCCTGTTTGATAGACAATTTCCTATTCTCCCATACATTGGATAGAAACTAGATGGTGACATTTCCCAACATGCCATTCAGTTTGGATACCCATCAGTTTCAGCTCCCTGCTTGCTCTTCCAACTTTCTATCTTGAACAGTGGTCACCAATAACTCAGGTTGCTTTCCATGGGCAGTGACTGCCCACACTCCCTATCAATGGAGTTTGGAATTGGAGATCTACCAGCCTCGCCGCATCATGACTTACCTTCAACGTGATGACTACACAGTTCTCTGCTTCAATGCTGCACTTAATGTTGCTGCCAGGACACTTGGATTGGACAAGGGTCATCATTTGAACTATTAGTGTTCTGTCACCTAGCCATTTCTTGGGCGCTGATAGCATTTCTGCATTGCCTTGCTTTTTTGCCCTTTGCCACCTCATTCAAAACTTAAACGCTCACAGTACTGATGTCTTGCCTTGCTATCACCACAGACACAACGCCAGTCAGTTTCTCCTAGTGGTCAGCAGTGATCATTCAGTAGAATGGACATGTTTCTGTACAGCACAGTGTCTCATCAATGTTACTCCTGGGCTTCAAGCCAACAGTGTACGCAACCATAAATAAAAATAGAAAACACTGGAGGAACTCAACAGGTCTGGCAGCATCTGTGGAGAGAGAAAAAGAATTAACATTTTAAGAGAAATAACAAGGCAATGGAGTACACATAAATGGTAGACACTAGAAAATCTCAAGGATCAGAGAGGCTTTGGTGTCCATGTCCATAGATCATTGAATGCCCAGGGCAGGTCAATAAGGTGGTTAAGAAGGCATTTGGGTTACTTGTCTTTATTAGTCAAGGCTGTTAACACTAGAGCAAGGAAGTTATGGCAAGGAGCTGTATGTCATGTTAGTTAGTTCACAGCTGGAGGACTTCATGTAATTTGGTCTGTTGGAAGGATATGATTGTTCTTGAGAGGATAGAGAGGAGAGTCAACAGGATGTTGCATGATCTGGAGAGATTCAGCTGTGAAGGGAGATTGTATATAGTGAGGTTGTTTTCCTTAAAGCAGAGAAGGCTGAGGAGGAATCTGAGATAACAAGGTGTGGGGCTGGATGAACACAGCAGGCCAAGCAACATCATAGGAGCTGGAAAGCTTGACGTTTCGGGCCTAGACCCTTCATCGGAAATGGGAGAGGGGAAGAGGGTTCTGAAATAAATAGGGAGAGAGGGGGAGGCGGATAGAAGATGGATAGAGGAGAGGATAGGTGGAGAGGAGGCAGACAAGTCGAAGAGGTGGGGATGGAGCCAGTAAAGGTGAGTGTAGGTTCAGTTGCACAAAGTTCTGTGGGGCATAGACAATATAACAGAGAGTTAAGTAACTATGGGGCACAGTTTTAACGTAAGGAGCAGAAGTTTTAGAAATAATTTGAGGAAAACATTTTTCACCCAGAGGGTTGTGGGTAACGGGAACTCACTATTGAAAGGGAGGCAAAGGCAGGAGGCATTTGAGCACTATTTAGAATGGATCTTGAAATATCATAGCAAGTGCAAAACGTTGGGCCAAGTGGCGGAAAATGGGATTAGAATAGATTGTCATTTGATTAGCAGCATGGGAATGATGGGTTGGCTGTAAAAAATCTATGACTGTTCTTTTTAACTTTGCATGTCTGTGAATGTGTGTGTGAGGGTCCATGAAATTTTTCAAAGAGACTGTATGCTTGATGTATCTTCATTATTATTCTTGGGGTTAGCAGGTAATGAAGTTGTTCTTCCTTTCACTGAAGAAAGCCTTGTAACGGACACATTTTTTCTGGTGAAAACAATGAACTACATTTTAATCAGGAAAAGATGAATTTTCACACTTGAAAAAAAGCTTAAACCTTTGTTGTGGGCTTTCAGGAAGGAGGAAAAGAGTGAAAATGCTAGCGTTGTTGTACAGAGCAGTGTTGAAGTGTATTATCCACTGTGTATGATTAAATATCATAAGTCAGTACATCATATGAATTCACATGTCCCTTAAAGATTTATGTAAGTGACTGTTATTGCAGATTTAAAGAAAACAAAAACTGTTCAATGAACATTTCTGTTTTAAAACCTTCAAAGTGGAAACAAACTTCTAAGTTAAGTTTGAAAAATTATTTTTTCAAGATACAATTCACAGAAGATGAATGCCTGTTATATTGGGCTGGTTCATACTTTATTGAACTAGTTTCTGTCAGCACCAATCACAAACAGAGACTTAGAATTTCATTGACCCTTGGACAACATAATGGGTACAAATTTTGAACTACAAAGAAATTGGAAATTGAAATTGAAATATTAAGTCAAATTGTTTTAAGGCAAACTAGAAGTTATCACAGCAAGCTTTATTTGTAAAAGTACTCCTCGTAATTAAGGTGCATAATGGGCTTATTTATTGCTAGGGCTTAAATTGCCAGAGGTCAGGTTTCTTGAACATGGATGATTTAAAGGTTATTGCTGAACAAGTAGGACTTAAAATATGAAGTGAGACAATGAGTTGGGAGTTCTTAGGAATCGTGTCTGCACATTTTAAGTTCAGTTCAGAGTCAGTGCAGAAGATGAATCAAGGCCACAACAAGTTACTTTACTCCAATAGAGTTAGAAAAACTGAAAATTGAGCTGGGGTTTAAGAGCCAGAAGTAAAGGGAAAGAAAGACAAGCCCAAGAAAGAGTAAAACAGTTAAACTTTCAAGATCAAGAAAAGAAGCCACAAACAGATCACAATTTCCAGTTATAAAGGTCGGAGTTGGAGCATTAAGGCATAAAGAGCTAGAGAGTGAAAACAGCTGGAAATCTCATTCCGCCTCGTAATATTGTAATTTAAAACCACGATCAACCTGATGTGGGCCTTAAAGATTTAAAAGTATCCATATTCATTCCTAAATTCAGAGAGGGAGATCATAGAGTCATACAAAATGAAAACTGATCCTTCGGTGCAACTGGTCCATGCTGACCAAGTTTCCCAAACTAAACTAGTCCCACTTGCCTGCGTTTGGTCCATATCCTTATAAACCTTTCCTATTTGTTTACCTGTCCAAATGTCTTTTAAATGTTGCAACTGTACCAGCATAAATTACTTCCTCTGTGAGTTAATTCCACATTTGAACCACCTTCTATGTGAAAAAGTTGGCCCTCAGGTCCCTTTTAAATCTTTCTCCTCTCACCTTAAAAACATGATCCTTAGTTTTGAACACCCCCATGCTACACAAAAGACCTTTGTTATTCACCTTATCTATGCCCCTCATGATTTTATAAACTTCTGAAAGATCACCCCTCAACCTCCTACACTCCAAAGAAAAAAGTCCCAGCTTATCCAACCTCTCCTTATAACTCAAAATCTCCAGTCCCAGCAACATCTTGGTAAACATTTGTTGAGATAATGGCAGGATGACCAGAACTGTGCACAATACTCCAACAGTGGCCTCACCAACACCTTGTACAAACTCAACATGATGTTCCAAATAGTTCTATTAATTTAAAAATAGTTATGAAAAAAGACAAAACTGGTCCACAGGTTCAAGCGCTAAATGGGGGTAAGGTGAATTTTGATGGAATTATGTAGGATCTTGCAGGGGTTAATTGGACAAATTTGTTTGCAAGCAAGGGGACCTCCGGCAAGTGGGAAGCCTTTAAAAGGTGATAGCTAGAGTTCAAGGTCTATATGTTTCTGTGAGGGTGAAGGGCAAGGTTAGCGGGAATAGTGAGCCTTTGATGGCAAGACGTATTGAGGCTTTGACCAGAAAAAGAAGGAGGCATGGCTCAGGGCCATGCAACTGGGATCATGTTGCATTTTGGAAAGTCAAATCCAGGTAGGAATTTCATGGTGAATGATTGGGCCTTAAGGAGTGTAGTGGAACAGAGGGACCTTGGAGTTTAGGTGCACGGTTCTCTGAAAGTGGATTCACAGGTAGACAGGGCAGTGAAGAAGGCTTTTGGCACATTGGCCTTCATCAGGTAGGGCATTGAGTATAGAAGTTGGAAAGTTATGATGCAGTTGTACATGACACTGGTGAGGCCACACTTAGAGTATTGCATTCAGTTTTGGTCTCCTTGCTATAGGAAAGACGTTATTAAACTGGAAAGAGTGCACAAGAAATTTACAAGGACGTTGCTAGGACTCAAGGGACTGAGTTACAGGGAGAGGTTGGACAAGCTAGGACTTTTTTTAGATCATAAGAGATTGAGGGAGGATCTTATAGAAGTGTATAAGACCATGAGAGGCATGGATAGGGTGAATGCACTCAGTCTTCTTCCCAGAGTTGGGGAATTGAGAGCTAGAGGGCATCAGTTTAAGGTAAGAAGGGAAAGAGTACATGGGGACCTCAAGGACAACCTTTTTATGCAGAGAGTGGTACGCATAAGGAATAAGCTGCCAGTGGAAGTGGTTGGGGTGGGTATATTAATAACATTTAGAAGGCATTTGGACAAATACATGGATAGGAAAGGTTTAGAAGATATGGGACAAGTGCAGGGAAATGGGCATAGTGCGGATGGACATTTTGGTCAGCATGGACCAGTTTGGACCTGTCTCTATGCTGTAGGACTCGATGACTCCATGACTCTAACTCTTACACTCCATGGTCTGAGCAATGAAAACAAGCATGCTAAACACCATCTCAACCACTTTGTATACCTGTGTCACAAATTTCAAAGAATGATGTACCTGAACCTTTAGGTCTCTCTGTTCAATAACATTACCCAGGACCCCACCATTAACTGTATTCGTGTAGAAGCCTTCTTTATTACATTTGCAAAAAGCAATAAAATTTCCTCAGGCAGTGTGAACACTGATGAGTCAAAGTCAATTAACAGGAAAAGCCCAAGAAATCTGCTCTATCCCATCCCCTGACATGATTGTTGATTGCAAACAGGCTAAAAATACAGTCTTTAGTGCCTATCAGCTTATACCAAAAGCACATCATCAGCAATTCCAAAATAAATGTAAAACTCCCACACAAATGCATCAGGAATTTGAAATTTTCAAACAGATGGTGTTTGATGGGTAAGTTCTTTAAAAGTGCTGCATGCCTATTAGAGAATAAGAGAATTGGGGCTGTCAGAGGAGCTTAAAATTGTCTCACGTACAATATTAAAATGCACCTTGAGGACTAGAAAAATCCCTCAGAAAGGGCAGTTCTAATGAAGACTGAGGATTACAAAGTGACCCACAGGCATCAGAACGACTACAGATCAAATAGTCTGTATCAGCAGGGAAAAGAGAGAAGGGAGGTTGGAAAACGAGATTATCCGACGGGACAAGAGAATGGAGACAAACAGGAAAACAAATCCCCAAAGTCAATAGAGATAACAAGGCATGGGGCTGGATGAACACAGCAGGCCAAGCAACATTATAGGAGCAGGAAAGCTTGACGTTTCGGGCCTAGACCCTTCTTCAGAAATGTCAATACTCCATTATGCTAGTTTACAAATTGTGATAATAAGACAGGGCTTACCAGCAGGAGTAGTTTCTTTTTGTTTTAAAAATTGATACTTCTATTGTGTTCCTTCCTGAGGTTGTTTTCTAGTTGGAAAAAAGATTCTCCTGTTGTCAGGTTCCATCCATTCAGTTTTAAGCAAGGCAATCTAGTTCATATAGTCACAGAGTCATAGGGCACTGAAACAGACCCTTCGGTCCAACTCGACGATATCAACCAAATTAAAACTAGTCCCGTTTGTCTCCATATCCATCTGAACCTTTCCTATCCATGTACTTGTCCAAATGTCTCTTACATGTTGTAACTGTAATTTTATCTACCACTCCGTCTGGCAGTCATTCCACATATGAACCACCCTATGTGTGAAAAAAGTTGACCCTCAGGCCCCTTTTAAACCTTTTGCCTCTCACCTTAAAAATATGTCCTCTCGTTTTGAACTCCCCTACCCGAGAGAAAAGACCTCGCCTATTCACCTTACCTATGCCCCTCATGATTTTATAGACGTCTATAAGTTTACCCCTCAACCTCCTACACTCCAGAGAAAAAAGTTCCAGCCTATCCAGCCTCTTTTTACTATCCCAGTAACATCTTTGCAAATCTTTTAATGTCCAGATCAATTTAACAGCTAAAGCGACCTCTTTATTTTTGTTTAAAAATATGAAATTGTTTGGACTGGTATCAATTTGGTTGAAGAAGGAAATTTGCTCAAGTCTAACACTTTGTTTGATAAGGATTGGGTTTTGCATGGAGAGAAGAAGAAATTCCCAGAAAAGGAGGTGAATTTTCTACCACACTGCGAGATGTGACAATGAGCAGTACTTACAAATAACTACATGAGAAAAGAGGAAAAATGAAAGAAAACATACAGAATTACCTGAGGAGCAGAGCAGAATTTGTGATTAAATGGCACACATGATACCAGCAGGAGACAAAAGTGGAAAAGAAAGATATTTTTAAAATGAAAGCCATGAGCCAAAATGACCTGAATTTTGTATGTGTTTTATGTAGACTTCTATGTTAGAAATACTGATTTAAAAATAGCTTATTGCACCAAAATGATGCTTATATTGCAAGCAACAAAAAATTTGAAAGAACTGCAGATGTTGGTCACAAACAAAAACAAAAATTGCTCAGCAGATCTGGCAGCATCCGTGAAAAGATCAGAGTTAACGCTTTGGGTCCAGTAACCCCTCGAGTTTTCCTGCTCCTATGATGCTGCTTGGCCTGCTGTGTTCATCCAGCCCCATGCTTGTTATCTCAGATTCTCCAGCATCTGCAGTACCTTTTATCTCTGATACAAATGTAGCTGGGAAACTGTCAGTTTTTATGTAGAACATAGGATGGGGGAGGGGGTAAGGGGTAAACGATAGGTGGAGATAGAGCCCAAACAGAGAGAAAAACAGTTGTCAGGCAAAGGAGTGGATAATGGTCAGCCTAGGGGAATGATTAGATGCTAATGGGGACTATTCGGTCCTAACAAAGGGTTGTGTGTAAATAGCAGACCATGTGATAACAAGAATCTAGTCTACTGCATTCGCTGCTCACAATGTGGTCTCCTCAACATTGGGGAAATGAAGCGTACACTTGGTGGCTGCTTCGCAGAACATCTACGTTCTGCTCACAAAAATGACCCTGAACTACCTGTTGCCTGCCACTTTAATGCACCACCCTGCTCCCTGGCCAACATCTCTGTCTCTGGCTTGCTGCAGCATTCCAACAAAGCCCAACGCAAGCTGCAGGAACAACACCTCATTTTCTGCTTGGGGATCCTGCAGCCCTCAGGACTCAATATTCAGTTCAATAATTTTAGGGCCTAAACTATCCCATGTCCCAGACCCCTACCCCACACACCAGGCCTTGTTACCACATAGCCTGCCATTACACACCCCCTGTTGTTAGTCACTAACAGTCCCCATTAACAACTACTCACCCTCCCAGCCTGATCATTAGCAACTCCTTTGTCTGTCCAACTGTCTTTCTCTCTCTTTGGGCTCTATCCTATCATTTACTCCCTACCCTATCCCCATCCCTATTTTCTGCATATAAACTGACATTTTCCCAGCCACCATCAGTTCTGAGGAAGGGTCACCGGACCCGAAACGTTAACTCTGTTTTTCCCTTCACGGATGCTGCCAGACCTGCTGAGCTTCTCCAGCAACTTTGTTTTTGTTTCGTGTGTTAACAGGCCTGGGGGTTTGGTTAAGGACATGGATGAAGGTGCTTCAAGCTGTAGAGTTCCCAAACGGAAAATGAGGTGTTTTTCCAGCTCATGTTGAGCTTCGCTGGAGCACTGCAGCAAGCTTGAGACAGAGATACTGGCCAGGGAACAGGGTGGTGTTGAAGTGGCAGGGAACTGGAAGCTCAGGGTCTTTTTTGCAGACAGAATGTACATGTTCTGCAAAGTCGTCACCCAGTCTATGTTTCTTTTCCCCAGTGTAGAGGAGACCACGTTGTAAGCAGCAAATGCAGTAGACAAGATTGAATGCAGTGCAGATAAAGTGCTGCTTCACCTGGAAGGTATTATTGGGCCCTTGGATACTGAGGAGGGAGGAAGTAAACGGGCTGGTGTTACAACTTCTACGGTTGCAGGAGAAGGTGCTGTGGGTCTGCGAGGGTGTGGGCGCATGTTGAGAGTGAAAGGGTGTCCAAGAGGGAACAGTCCTCGTGGAAGGCTGACGAGAGGGGAGGGGAATATATGTTTGGTGGAGGCATCTCACTGGAGGTGGCAGAAATGGTGGCTGATGATCGTCTGGATGTGGATGCTGGTGGGATCGTAGGTGAAGATAAGGGGAACCCTATCGCTGTTGTGGGAGGGCAGGGAAGGGGTGAGGGCTGGAGGGCAGGAGATCATTCGGACCTGGCTGCAGGCCTTGCCATCTATGGTGCTGGGAAATCCTCAGTTGAAGAAGGTGGACATTTCACAGGCCCCCTTGTCAAAGTTGGCACAGTCATAAGAGATTTGTTAGAGATGGAGGAACTGAGAGAATGGAATAGAACCTCTACAGGAAGCAAGGCGTGAAGAGATATAGTCAAAGTAACTGTGGGAGTTGATTGGTTCATAGTGGATATTGGTGGCCAGACTATCCCCAGAAATGGAAATTGATGAGTCGAGGAAGGGAAGGGAGAGGTCAGAGATGGACCAGGCGAAGGTGAGACCAGGGTAGAGATTGGAAGTGAAATTGATAAACTTTTCTCATTTTGGCGAGCGATATACCAGAGAAAGAGTTGTGGGTGGGGTTTGGAATAGAACTGGGGCATTCCATGCACCCCACAAAGAGACAGGCATAACTGGGGCTCATGCAGGTACCCTTGGCCACCCCTCTGACATGAAGAAAGTGAGAGGGAATTAAAGAAGTTGTTCAGAGTGAAGACAAGCTTCGCGAGACAGAGGAGAGTGATAGTGGATGGGGAAAGTTCAGGTCTTTTTTCTCCATGAAGAAGTGGACAGCCCTAATGCCACCCTGATAGGGGATAGACATGTAAAGGGATTGCAAGCCCATGGTAAAGAGGATATGGCTGGAGCCCACAAACTGGAAATTCTGAATCTGATGTAAAGTGTAAAAGAAATTGTGGATGTAAATGGGAAGGGACTGGACAAGGAGAGAAAAAGCCAAGTCATGGTAAGAAAAGATGAGTTCTGTGGGGCAGGAGCAGGCAGAAACAATGGGTCTGCCTTGGCAGTCCTGTTTGTGAATTTTGGGAGGGAGGTGAAAGCAAGCTACGTGGTGTTGGTAGACAACAAGGTTGGAGGCAGTGGGTGGCAGATCATCAGATGAAATGAGGTTAGTGACTGTTGTGGCTGCAGTGTGCTCCATGATGGGGTTATGGCTCAGGGGACATAGGAGGAGGTATCTGAGAGCAGGCTCTCAGCCTCTGCAATGTAGAGGTCAGTCCGCTAACAACAACTGCACCACAATTGTCAGCAGGCTTAATTACAAAGTCAGGGCTGCATCTGAGTCCAGTCAGTTCAGAGGGAGATAGCTTGGAATGGCTAAGGGGTTGATGCAAAGAATTTGAAGTAACCTTTGTCATGTTGACAGTTCTTGAGGAACAGGTCAAGTGCAGGTAAAAGGCCAAAGGGAGGGGCTTAGGTGGAGGGAGAGTGCTGGAGTTGGGCGAAGGGGTCTGTGGGATGGGGGAGGTCGCTTGTCCAAAGAAATAGGTATGGAGGCGAAGATGGTAGAAGAACTGTTTGACATCATGTCATGCCTGAAAGTCATTAAGGTGGGGATGCAGAGGAATAAAGCTGAGGCCTTTGCTGAGGACGGAACGTTCAGCATCAGAGAGTGGAAGGTTAGGAGGGATGGTGAATACCCAACAGGAGGTAGGGTTGGGGGAAGGGATGGAGTCATAGGGAAGGGTAGGGCATGAAGGTTCCAGAGGGCTGTGAGTATCTCTGAGTTGTTGCACCTTGCATTCCGTGATGCCTCAAAGGAAAAGAAATAGTTTCTCGTTAACATGTTGAAGAGCAGGAGGATGAAGTGGAACAGGGGAGCAGGCAGCTCCAAGCCAGCATGATGCAATGCTGGGAGGGAGAGAGGTCGAGATTCTGCATATGACGGCACTGAATGTGGAACTCAGGATGTGGCAAGAACAGCTGTCTGTAGAACGTTGAACATCGCCGAGATACCAATGGTCCTGATTGAATTCAAAACACCGAAAATAAAACTTGAGTTGGAATCAATGTGGAATGAATCTGAGCCGGATGCAGTCACTGAGGAATGTGATGTGGCTGTGGAAATGAGTTACATTGCTCAGTTCAGTCTGATCCCCACCCTGGCAAACTAAAGCAACCACAGAGTAAGACATCAGCACATATTGCACATATAAATTCCATAAATTGTGCAACAATTTTGTAGTAAATTGGTATCTACCCCAGAGAGTTCTTGGAAAGTAAAGAGGGAAAGTAAAAAGTGACAAACCAGCAAGGTGAAGCTCAGCGTCAGTGGTTCAAAACTCTAGATGTAGAAGGAAAAAGAAGAAACAGATTGACCCTAAACTGCCCATGAGTCATGTGAGACAGATTTGTCGACCCAAACTATCAGAATACTCCCTCTCCTCATCTCTAGACATATTGATGTAACCATCCCACATTGTTAACTTCAATTGCCAGGATGAAAATGTGAATCTCGGTTGAGATCTAAAATCAATGATATGGCTAGAGAGCGGTAAAGTGTCAAATGCAATAATGAGATACAGCTCCTCGAACTTATTTTGAACTCTATTATAACTGTGCAGAAGACCAAAGGCAGACAGATTGCAGTGGAAATGGAATGGAAAATTGAAGTGACAGGTGACAGGGAATGCAAGGTGACAATTATGTACAAAATAGAAGGATTCAGCAAAGTAATTATCCAATCTACATTTGGTTTTCCAAATACCGAATGGACCACATCATATAGGAAGCAAATGAGAAGCATTGTCTCATTTTGCAATGTGCTTGGATCTCCTGGGCAGTTATGTAGGTATGTGAATGTGCAGTTGTTACACCCCCTCTGGGTCCATGGGAAGGTAACTGGAGAAAGAGAGGAATTGTAGGTACGCTAGAAGAATAAAAATGGCTGTTTTAGAGGAAATGCCCTATCTGGATTGCTGAGAAGGAAGGGAAGGGTTGAAATGTTTGTTGGCATATCACATTTGAACTGACAGAAAATGGTATCTTGAATGTGGGACAGGCGGAGATGCTCAAAATGGCCAACCTAACCTCCTGGTCACTGCCCATTTCAACTCCCCGTCCCACATCCCCTCTGACATGTCCATCCTCGGTCTCCTCCAGTGTCACAGCGACTCAGAACACAAATTTGAAGAACAGCACCTTATCTTCTGCCTGGGTACCCTACAGCCCGAAGGATTTAACATTGAGATCTCCAATTTCAAATAACCTTCCCACCCATCGTCCACCTTCCCTCCAGCACCACCTGCTCCCTCCCATTCCACCTTCTGAACCTCCCTTCCAGCCACCAACCAGATTCATCCCTCCCATCGATCACCCAGGATGTACCTACCACCAGCGTCCACCTATCACCACCATGCTGCCTCCACCCCTTCCTCCCACCCCTCTTTATCTGCAGCTCCCCCTACCCCAACATCCAGTCTGAAGAATGGTAATACCCAAAACGTTGACTGTTCCTTTCCTCCAGATGCTGCCTGGCCTGCTGTGTTCCTCCAGTCTCCTGTTTGTGCACCTTGGATTCCAGAACCTGCAGTTCATTTGTCTCTAAGATGAAAGGAATTTCCTTATCAGGTGGACTTCTATTTGATGCTCACAGGGTCTTACTCTAAGATACATGGCTGGACTGTTGGGCCATTTTTAAAGTTTTGTTTATTTACATCAAATTCTGCATGAGGCTGGTACTTCTTATTCCTTCTTTAGAAGCAGTCATCATCCTGGAGATCATGTAGTCATCACATCCTCAATGAAAGAACTTTCTATGTACATACTCAAGAGTTAATCCTTTATCCTATGAAAGATGGTGACAAAACCAGAGAGGGTTTTATCATGTTTCTGAGGCAATTTTACAACAGTGCATGGGGACCGCTTTGCAGAGCACGTACGCTCAGTTCGCACCAACAACTGCACCTTCCAGTCGCGAACCATTTCAACTCCCCCTCCCATTCCTCAGACGACACGTCCATCCTGAGCCTCCTGCAGTGCCACATACAATGCCACCCGAAGGTTGCAGGAACAGCAACTCATATTCCGCTTGGGAACCCTGCAACTTAATGGTATCAATGTGGATTTCACAAGCTTCAAAATCTCCCCTCGCCCTACTGCATCCCAAAACCAGCCCAGCTTGTCCCTGCCTCCCAAACCTGTCCTTCCGCCCACCCATCCCCTTCCCTCACCTCAAGCCCCACCCCCATCTCCTACCTACTAGCCTCATCCCGCCCCCTTGACCTGTCCGTCCTCCCTGAACTGACCTATCCCCTCCCTAACTCCCCACCTACCCTCACCTTTACTGGCTCCATCCCCGCCTCTTTGACCTGTCTGTCTCCTCTCCACCTATCTTCTCCTCTATACATCTTCTATCCACCTTCCCCATTTCCCTATTTATTTCAGAACCCCCTTCCCCTCCCCCATTTCTGAAGAAGGGTCTAGGCCCGAAACATCAGCCCTCCTGCTCCTCTGATGCTGCCTGGCCTGCTGTGTTCATCCAGCTCTACACCTTGTTATCTCAGATTCTCCAGCATCTGCTGTTCCTACTATCTCTAAAACATGGACTATTGAGTTTTAACTTTGCTCATCTGATTGTTCTATTTGAGATCTTTCATGGGCTCAAATAGTTCTCCTTCCAAAGAAAAAGAAGGAAACATGGATCTAAAATAGCCATAGTGCTCAACTGACCACTAATTGAGGCAAGCATCATGAGATTCGTTTGGAATAAACAAAGCTGTCCACACTGAAATTACCATTTTTATCTAAAAATGTCAAAGCCAAGCAATTAGGTCACTATCAAGAAGTTTACATCTCCTGTTTAATTCATGTGTGCGTGATAATTTCACATGGTCTGAGTTTAAAGACTGGACCATCAGTTGTCCATCTTGAGAAGACAATGAACCTACAGCCCAGAATAACACTTGACTATATTTATGAGTTGCTTTTGAGAGAAGGATAAATTGAATTTCTGACCATAGGAGCTGACTCTATCTATCTCTCTGTTTTTCTCTCTCTCTTTCCATCTACTGATTTCTCTCAATATCTTCGAAAACAGTATCTGACGAAAAAGCTAGTTCAGAATACAACCAGTCACCATGAACTGAAAGATATCTGCAGATTCTATTACTACTGTGGACTCCAGGTTTATAAATCTGACACTTTAAAGACTCAAAGGGCTTTTCAGCTTTGTGGCCTAATTGCTCCATCTCTGCACCAATCTATCCCTTTTTAAACTTTATTATCTGTATTTCTGTATGTGTTTGCATTTGCAATTTTTCTTAGGGTTAGTAACAATAAATTTCTTCTTTTCACCGAAGAAAATCTTAGCCATCGGTTCCTTCATTTTCCAGTGAATTATGTTTTAAGTAATTGTGATAAGAGTGTGCCAAATGAAAAATAATTAGCGGAAGTTAAAAAGAGAGGAGCCCATTCCCCTTACGTGGCCGTAACAGTAGCGAAGGGATGACAGCAACAACACTGAAAATGAAATGGACTATTTCAAAGACACAATTGATCTTAATGGAGGGGAATCAAGAAGGAAAAGGAAGCTCTGGTACAAAATATAGGATCTTCAAACAGGTACATTGGAGGCTGAGAAACTGGATAAAGAAATAGTGTCCTTGAGAATTCAGTAACATCCATTGTTGAAGAAACTTAGCATCCATTATTCCTCTCACCCAATTATAACTTTCTCCAACTTCAATGGATGTTACTGAAGTCAATATTACTTCCAATGAACATGCAGTGAGGTGATGATAAAGTATTATAAAGTGCTAAATGTCATGTGAACTGCTCACCTCCAAAGATAGAAATAGGGAAATCGTACGAAGAAAGAGAACAATACATGATTCCAATGTAAACATTGAAAGAGTCAACAAGTTTGTAATTTTTTCATCCTCTTCCCTCCTTAGGTTCCTTCTTGAATGTTACTCATCTGCAAAATTTTCTAGCATTGGTCAGTGTGTCATTGAAGGTGGATAAAATTTCAGCAGCAATATCTAGTGAAAAGTCAGCAGGCACTTGGAGAGTATTGAGAAAATTAAGGATATCCAGCAAAGATTTGTAAACGACAGATACGGCTTGAAAAATCGAACAGAATTTTTGAATGAAATAACAGTGAAGATTGATGACGCGAATAAAATGAACTTTATTGATGCTTATTACATAAATAATTATAAAACCCCGACAGTGTGCAGAAAGACTATTTAGTTCACCAGGTCTGCATCAACCCTCAGAAGAGTGCCCCACACAGAACCACCCCATCACTGGAGCCCCACATTTACTGTGGCCAACCCACCTAGTCTGTACACCGCTGGACACAATGGGATAATTTAGCATGGCCAATCCATCTAGCCTTCACAGCTTTGCAATGTGGGAGGAAACTGGAGCACCCAACAGAAACCCACACAGATCAAAATGCCCTCGCCCAACAGATACCTGATCGTGCACAGAGCTCTGTCTGTAGGAATGGCACCGACCTCCCAGTTCCTTGCCATTTCAATAAACTACCTTGGTTCTCATGCTAACATTTCTGTCTGGGGCTGTCGCAATGTTCTAATGAAGCACAACACAATCTTGTGGAAGCACACTTCATTTTCCACTTAAGTACTTCACAAATTTGAGGCCTCAAAATGATTCAAAAACTTAAGAAACTGACAGCATTATGTATGTTTTCCATTTTTCCCACATTCTCTCCCTAGCCCTGACTGCTTTGTTTACTTTGTACTTAGTGGAAAAGATCAATTCTTTCCCTTTCCCACCGTAACTTAAACCTTTTTTTAACATTTCTCTTTTTTCCTCCACTATTAACAATCCCTTTTTTCTTTCACTCTGGTCCTTTATACTACGTGCCCTCTTGCTCCTCCTCTGCACCTGTCAAACATATAGAAACTAATCTATTTTCCAAATCCTTTCAGTTCTGAAGAAGAGCCAGTCCAGAATTGCAGCATTATCTCTATCTCTCTCCACAGGTGCCAAACCTGCTGAGTCTTTTCAATATTCTCCTTATTTCTTTCAGATTTCCGGTATCTGCAGTATTTTGCTTTTACTAATTGAGTTGGAGGTTCTATGTCAGACAGATAAATGGCGTATCCCCCTAAGTAGAGCTAGTTTGGGATGATTCCCACCTTAATGCTGGCCATGTTGGTTTGGGAAAGGGTGCTGATGTTGGACCACAACGATTATGGGATTTGGAAGATTTAGCCGAAGCACTGTTGCTGGAATGTCAACAGTTCCAAAGGTGCTGTTACGGACCTGACCAAACTCCTTTAAATAATCAGAAGATAGTCTAGATGCTAATTTTTTTTATTTGAAAGGTAAATGTAAGGTGTTGCATTTCAGATGTAATTTGATTGGTCAAACTATCAGCTTTAATGTAAAACACACTTTATTCATCCATGACAGTTAAAATTCAAAAAAAAAAGAAAGAACTGGATTATCTGTCTTGGAAAACAACAGAATAATGGATACAGTAACTATTACTAATTAACTGGGATTCCAAAATGGTAACATCCCATCAACATATCATTGTCAAAAGGCAAATTCAGAAAACAAATTGTCTCATATGTAACTCCCTTAGCAGGCAGAGAACTCCCAGCTTTTGGCTATAACTGAGGAGGGGGGATATTAGCTTTCACTTCTTATGGGCTTCAACAGCAACTGCTGAAAGCTAAGCTAAAGAGCCTGGTTCTATGGGAGCTTGACCCTACCAATTCATGCTGCTTCTATTGTTCCAACCTGTAAAAATGAAACTCCAAGACTTCACATGCTGTTTACTCTAATGGTTCTGGTTTACTGTTTGGCGCCTCTGTCTCACAACCTCGCTTCAAAAAAAAGGACAAAATAATCTCTTAAAGCCACAGCATTGTCACAGTCCAAGTGTCTGAAACATAGAGTGCTGTGAGGATTATTGTCACCCAATTATTCATGATCTCAGTCTCAGGTTTGAGATTCAGGTCCTCCAATTTTCTTTTCCTTAGTTAACCAGTGGCTGAGCAGGCACACTGCAGGCAATGCTGATTCTTTTCATCTATGAGTGCCTCCGTTGACAGCAGCCTACAAGTTAGTGAAAAACAGTTCATATTTTCCAGGATCATGCTATTAATCTTAATTGACAATAGGAGGTAATGTGCTGTGAAAGCTGGTTTGGATGAGGACATTGGTTTTTGAGGATTTCGTGAAAAGCGCATTTAGAGAAGAAAGCAACAATGACCCAGAGCTCAATTGTTGAATGAACACACACATAGTG
Organism: Ginglymostoma cirratum; assembly: GCA_024137785.1. Taxonomy (NCBI): domain Eukaryota; kingdom Metazoa; phylum Chordata; class Chondrichthyes; order Orectolobiformes; family Ginglymostomatidae; genus Ginglymostoma; species Ginglymostoma cirratum. Next base: position 5,590,752 of record JAHRHZ010000009.1, read on the forward strand.
TCATCTGCACCTTTTGTATTGAAGGCAGCATAGGTAAAAACATTTTCCAGCTTTTTGCGCTTTACTTCCACACCGGTAGATAAGTTACTAGAGGTTAGATGCAGCTTTGAAGAAAGGAAGATGGACAAGAGATGGGTGTATGCACAAAACCTTGTTCGACCACAGTCTTCACTGACATAGTGTCTGCCATAGCTTCATTAGTGAAGAGCATGATATGTATGTCATCATGGATTAAACAGAAGGTGATATATTTCTAAGGTCATCAAAATGTGAGAAGGATACTCCATATTTCATGGTTGACTGAGCCTAAGATTTTTATTGTGTGTTAAATTGGGTAGTGCTAACATATACTCAAGTGCAGGCAGCGTTATTGAATAATTTTATTTACATCTTCCAAAACACAGGGTTAACTGAGAGAACTGACGTATAGCAAAATGCTTGGTCATCACAATATATTACAGCTTTTGTGAGATTTAAGAAGGACCAAATGCAGAGGCTAGTGTTCATTCTTGTTTTTGTTAATTTGCTGCAGAGTGAGACCTTGTCAGTGGCAAAAATGGTACTCAGATTATGCAAAACGTTAATTGACACTGAGAAGAGGCAATCATTTCCTCTGGATGACAGCTAAAGTACTGCTCTGTAAGTTTTTTGTTTGTAGTTTGCATAGCTTCTGACTCACACAGCTCCCATGAGGAGCTCGAACAGATGGGACTTCATGGGAGCTACAAAGTGGGTGGCCATGGGTACCTGCATGGGCCCAAGCTAAGCCTGCCTCTTTGTAAGTTATGTGGAACAATCTCTCTTCCGTAGTTGCACCGAACCTAAATCCTACCTCTTCCTCCGTTACACCGATGACTGCATCAGCGCCACCTCGTGCTCCCACATGGAGCTCAAACAATTCATCCACTTCACCAACACCTTCCACCCCAACCTTAAGTTTACCTGGACCATCTCTGATACCTCTCTTTCCTTCCTGGACCTCTCTGTCTCCATCTCTGGCAACCACCTGGAAACCGACATCCATTTCAAGCCCACAGACTCCCACAGCTACCTAGAATACACCTCCTCTCACCCACCTTCCTGCAAAAATGCCATCCCCGGTTCCCATTTCCTTCGTCTCCACCGCGTCTGCTGCCAGGATGAGGCATTCCACTCCTGAACATCTCAGATGTCCTCGTTTTTCAAGGACCGCAACTTCCCCCACTCGGTGATCGAGAACACCCTCGACCGTGTCTCCCGCATTTCATGCAACCCATCCCTCACACCCCCTCCGCGCAATAACAACCCAAACAGAATCCTTCTCGTCCTCACGTACCACCCCACCAATATCTGGATTCAACGCATCATTCTCCGACACCTCCGCCATTTGCAATCCGACCCCACCACATAAGACAATTTTCCCTCACCACCCTTATCTGATTTCCGGAAGGACCACTCTCTCTGTGACTCCTTTGGCCACTCCTCACTCCTTTCCAGCCCCACAACACCTGGCACTTTTCCCTGCAACCGCAGGAAGTACTATACCTGCCCCTACACCTCCCCCCTCAGCCCCATCCCAGGCCCCAAGAAGTTCACCTGCACACTTGCTAATGTGGTATACTGTATCTGCTGTTCCTGATGTGGCCTCCTCTACATCGGGAAAACCAAACGGAGGCTTGGGGACTGCTTTGCGGAACACCTATGCTCGGTTCGCACTAAGCAACTGCACCTCCCAGTCGCGAGCCATTTCAACTCCCTCGCCCATTCCTCAGACGAAATGTCCATCCTGGGCCTCCTGCAGTGCCACAACAATGCCACCCGAAGGCTGCAGAACAGGACCTTATATTTCGCTTGGGAGCCCTGCAGCTCAATGGTATCAATGTGGACTTCACAAGCTTCAAAATCTCCCCTCCCCCTACCGCATCCCAAAACCAGACCAGCTTGTCCTCGCCTCCCTAACCTGTACTTCCTCCCACCTATCCCCTCCTCCCACCTCAAGCCCCACCTCCATCTCCTACCTACTAGCCTCATCCCACCCCCTTGACCTGTCCGTCCTCCCTGGACTGACCTATCCCCTCCCTAACTCCCCACCTGCACTCACTTTTACTGACTCCACCCCCGCCTCTTTGGCTTGTCTGTCTCCTCTCCACCTATCTTCTCCTTTATCCATCTTCTATCCGCCTCCCCCTCTCTCCCTATTTATTTCAGAACCCCCTTCCCATCCCCCATTTCTGAAGAAGGGTCTAGGCCCGAAATGTCAGCTTTCCTGCTCCTCTGATGCTGCTTGGCCTGCTGTGTCCAGCCAGCTCTACACTTCATTATCCCAGTTCATCAAAATGTTCTTTTTTGCCAGTGAGCGTTGACTACCTCCCCAACCCCTAAAAACTTGGACTCAAGTGGAGTGGGACCTGGAGTGCTTGAGCCATAGATTGTCATGGTAGCAGTAAAGAAGTTACCATATTTTTGTGTGGACTGGGGTAAGATAAGGAGAGTATATATCATCTGGATACAAACTCTGTGGCAACATATTGCTGCCAATGTCAGCATACACGTTGATTTGGAAGAAGGATATAAACAAATGCATTTGTTTAAAAGAGATGTTCAAGTTAACAGAAATAAAATTAACCGTGTTTAGTACAAATCCATTCTCAGGCAAGTTGTTAAGCCAACGCCTTTCTTTCCACACAATTAGTTGTAAAAGATTCCACAGCTTTAATTTAAAGAAGAGAGGGGCATTATCCTCGGTCCCCTGACTAAGATTTGTCCTAAAACAACATTGTGAGTGAATTGACTGCTACATTCCCAATGTCACACACAATCTTTTTTAACTGTAAGATGCATGGGGACATCTGTGCTTATGAAAGGTGTTCTATAAATGCGCTTTGTGCTTTCTTTTCAAGATGAAAGCAAATACATTGTTATATGAATTGAAACATGTAATTATGACAAAATAATTATCAAATAAAATTAATGAATTTCCAATTGAAAAACCAGCCACTTATTACAAGAATGAACAATTGTTATAAGTTGGAATGGAGAGATTTTCAATAAAGTCAATTAAATATTTGCCCTACTAGAATGAATTCATGTTACATGAACAGAAAACCAGGGTCTTTTCGAAAAATACTTTTTTTTTATATAAAGGGTAACCATGCATCATATAGAAATCAGATCTGCCAGCTGCCATCTCAGTTAGATGTGAAACAATCCATGACAAGGATTGTACGAGGAACAAGGGAGTTCATTTAATATCACAGAAACAGATTTACCTGATCATTGTCATATTCCTGTTTGCGCGCATCAGAGCCATCGCTCTCCTGTTACGACAGCAACAATGGTTCATAATAGTATTTTATTGCCGTCAAATATTCCCGAGGTCAGGAAAAACAGGAATATAAATGCAAGTCTTTCTTTTGGTTTATCACTGTGTCAAGGTTGCAGTTGCGGGAAGTAGCGATGAATGAATTTTTGACAGGAATTAAAATCGATGCTTTCTGTAAGAGCAAGTAATCTACATCAGTTTCATACCTGGATGGCAATTTGAAAATCTACCTCAGCAGGCAGCATCTATACATATCCAGTAGAGACAGTGGAACAGGAGTAAATCAAAGGCTGATCTGTCTGAGCGCTTAAAATGTTAAAGATTTCATCGGAAAATTCAAGGTCTGGTGGCACAATTAAATGCAACCGGACAATCTCAGAATGTAGGCATTGTGTATTCCTTGGTGGTATCAGCAAACAGTTCTTTACACAAGCAATAGAAATCTGGAATATTCTCCTCAGAATTCAATGTATACTTGCTCAACATGCTTGACGGCCCAACCTGCCACTCTCCCATTCCTGCAGAGCTGCAATTTGCCATTTATTTGATGCTTCTCGCTTGTAGTCAATTACAAATGAAACTCAAACGGGAAGTGGTTCAGCCTCATTACCAGCACAGGGCTCTGGCCAAGTTATTCTGGTAATTTTCTGCTTATTTAAGTTTCAATTGAAAATTGCTCCCTACCCCTCCACGTTAGAGAGTGAGGCAGAGTGGGGGCGAATTGCAGAGGTCGCAAGTGACCATTCGCAGTTCGTGGTGGGGGATGTGAACATCACGTTGCTGACTGGAAGATTGTATAGGATGGGCCGAAAGGACTAAAAGTTAATAATGATATTTGACAGCTGCATGAGAAGATAAATTGTATACGATGGGTTGAAGGGCTAAAACTGTTGATGATACTCAACAAGCTGCATGACTTTGGATGAGTCCTGTGAACATTTCCATTCGGGCCACAATCAGCACAATTAATAAAAAAACTTGTTTTCTGTATGAGCCAGCAGTTTTGTCTATTGTATCTGTTGTTTTCTGTACTGGTTGTTTGTGATAGTGCATGAAAGAGAGAGGTAGAGAGAGAGAGAGAGAGTTTTATTTCACTGCTGCTGGACTTCACCTCAGACCAGGATTGTGAATGGTGCCTGGAACTAAACTCAGCCTCCAGACCAGCCATCGATCGAGGGGTCCCTAAAGGGCACAGGGGTGTAAAACTTGTTGCCTTTTTGCCTCTTGTCCTCTTTAATTTATTATTACCAATATAATCATTTATTATCACTTAATAAACATTCGGATTTAAGTGAATCGTTGTTGTTGAGCCTTACCTTGATTATATTTACCCGAATCTGAATAGAATCGCTTGGATACGCGCTCTGATTCAAGACAGCGATGAAATCATATTCACTCTCACTGAGGTGGGGATCCCTGATATGGAAAGTTGAGGGTGAGCTGATCACAGTATTTGAAATAATAAAATGATTTGCAAGTGCAGATGCGGAGAAACTAGCTCTTTCAGCAAGGAAATAAAGAATTAAGGAACACAATCTTAAAATTAGAGGCAGCCTTTTAGAAGCTGATTCAAGATTCAAGCTGACTACCACACAGAAAGTCATAGAAGCTTGGAATTCCCCTCACAGAAGATTTCGGATATTCAAACACTTAGAACATTGGAGAATCAAACTGATAGATATTTATTAGGCAAAGTTATGAGGGGATATAATAGAGTAAGTAGAATTAATGCACAGAATCAGCCATGACCTTATTGAATAGTGGGACAGGCTCAAATTGGCTGAATGGTCTTATTGTATTCTTAATGCTTCAATGTTCCTAACAAATAAGAGACAGTAATTTGAAAGGCAGTTTTTGATCTTCCCATAAGCTTGAACAATTGAGTACAGGCAACATTTCAGAAAGCAATTAGCCCAGAGCATTTTCAGCAAAGAACATTCTGACGCTGGTACAGACAAACAGAGATACCTACAAATGCAAACAACAAACCTTTTGAATAACAGCTATTTTGCTCTTAGCTCTGAGCATTGCTAATCCTTTGGGTGAGTGAATACATAAAATATTAATTCCACAAACGATGCTTCCAGCATCAAGCCTGACCATCAGGTGTGTCTTTCAGGAAACTTGTGAGAGTATTGCTCACAATTATGGATCCATCAATTTTAAAATGAATGTATTAGTTGTGGTCCTCTTTGCTGCAGAGGAATTTTTGTGACACAAGATAAAGGTAAGATTTGAAGGAAGCAAAAGACTTCTTCTCACAATCTGAAGGCCTTTGCTATTTCAGTCTCTATGGTAAGTATGCCCCAGCATGCTTTTGTCGCTGGTTCCATCTTTGGTAAATTCCCTGCCTGGGATTGGGCTTGCCGCAGATTGTGCGCCTCTACTGTTACATGCTCCGCAGCACTCGCATACTGCTACAAAAATCAATGAGAATCAAGGCACCACTATGCAATTAAAACTAAAAAAAATCTTCTCACATGCCCTGATAGCTCAGAAGTGGAAAGGTGAAGGATTGTATTAATTTCTGCACTTATTCATTCACATCCTCAGGACAAGTTCATTACCCATTGACAAAGACTTAACAAAGTGCTTAACAAAGATATTCTAAATGGATTAATGCATGGAAACATACTTTTTTAAAACCTGGAGTAGCAAAAGTAAACCCTTCTACTAACCTTGCTCATTATTTACACCTAATTATCTTTTACTTTGAATGTACAGCATGGAAACAGACCATTTATGCAACTGGTATACACCTACATTGAGATTCTGCCCTCATCGTTCAGCCATGTCAGTTTCTCCTTCACATGCTTCATCACAAAGATGTCGAGATCATCATCAGCATGACTCCTTGCGATTCGACTTTCCTAACATTCATTAAACAAACGTGTTTCTCCTGAAAGGTCTTATTGTAAGAGTCTTTACAATTTATGCCCCCTCAGTGTGGCCTTCGCAAAAGTGGAAGCACTTTTCTGTGTCTAGCCAATCAAACTCCTTCATGATTTTAGCAATAACTATTTGGTCACTCACAGCCTTCTGTTCTCTAGAGAAAACAGCCCCAGTCTGGTCAGCTTTTGTTCGCAGACAACACCCTCAAATAAATGTAATATAAATATTCAGTTTGGACATAATTTTTGTGAATCACTTCTGCAGGTAGACTAACACCTTTGTACACATATTATTAAATGAAGAAAAGAATTATGCATAGTATACGTTAAGTGCAGCCTAACCAAGATTTGAAACCAGCTTAATATCTGATTTTCTACATAGAGACAAACCATGGACAAAAAACAGAAGTTTCTGGAAAAGCTCAGCAGGTCTGGCAGCATCAGTGAAGAAAAATCAGAGTTAACATTTCAGGATCTGAATGCTAGTATTCTTCACTGGCACGGTGGCTCAGTGATTAGCGCTGCTGCCTCACGGGCCCCGGTTCAATTCCACTCTTGATGACTGTCTGTGCGGAGTTTGCACATTTCTCCCTGTGTCTGCGTGAGTTTCCTTTGGGTGCTCCAGTTTCCTCCCACAGTCCAAAGATGTGCAGACTGGGTGGATTGCTAAATTGCCCATAGTGTTCAGGGATGTGTAGTTTAGGTGGGCTATAGAGGGATAGGTCTGGATGGGATGCTCTGAGGGTTGATGTGAGCTTGTTGGGCTGAAGGGTGTGTTTCCACATTGGAGGGAGTCTCAGATGCTGCCAGATCTGCTGAGCTTTTCCAGCAACTTCTCTTTTTGGCCCTGATTTACAGCATCTGCTGTTCTTTCTGGGATTTTTTTAAAATACAGATAAACCACAGTGCTTTTTTTGCTCTTTCATATGTCTTTGTTGATTTTTGTTGCAACTTTTAATGTGTTGTGTTCTTGTACCCCTTAGTTCCTTTAACTGATTTAGACATTTATTTTCTAGGCAGTATACAATCTGCTTACTCCACCTGTTAAAAAGAAACACCTCACCCAGTCTGATTCCAAAATCCATGAACCAATTACACACTCAATGTGCAAGTCGATTTACATCCTTCTGCATTTTGTTGCAGTCTTCCTCAGTATTAATGATATCCAGCAATTTGACATGGACTGCAAAATATGAAATAATCATTGTTCTGTTTGCTGAATCAAAATTATTTTATATTTGCCTCATTTTACACATAGGATTGAATTATGTCCTTGATAAATTGGTATCAACTGATTCCTCAAGTGAGCACTGAACAGAAGGTTAGAATTATTCTACTGCGCAAGGAGGCTATTCATCTCATCATTTCTACACCAGCTCTCTGAACATTTAAATTTATGACGAAACTCCTGCTTGTTCCCTGTAATTTGACATACTGTTTCTATTTATCTAATCATCCAATGTCCACTTGAAAGTATCAACTGAACCAGCCTCTATCAGGTTTCCAGGCAGTGCATTACTATGTGAAAATGTTCGTACACACCTCACATTTGCTTCTTTTGTAAGTCACTTTAAAACTGTGCCCACTGGTTTTCAATCCTTTTACAAATGGACCTGTTTCTTCCCCTACATTTTTGTTCAGACCCCCTCATGATTTTGAAAACTTCTGCCATACCTCTATTTAGCCTTCTCCTCTCCAAGGATTATAGTCCCATTTTCTCCAATCTTACCATAAGACCATAAAATGAAATAACTCCACAAAGGCCAATATCCCATCACCAGGTCACCCTTTATTTACATGTGGAGAGTCCTTAACACTGCTCCAGCTCCCTCAGAGCCAACAGACCCTCAGACAATCCTGCTTATATCTGTCAGCCAGGGCTCCCTGATTGGACCAGGCTAACAGCCCCAATCAGGGAATTCATATTCTATGAGGTCCACCTGGCTGACCTTGTTACAATCACACCAGCTCTTATCCACTGAGTCCAAAGCCATAGGCCGGGTTTTTTTTTTGAATCATTTTAGCACCAAGTCAGATTCGTCCAACTCTGCCTCGGATAGCAAGTGGCATGTAAAGCACAGTAGCTTGCCTTTTGTGCATCTTGGAAAAATTCATTCTCTTCTTCAGGCAACAAAGGCATCTAGGCAGTGAATCTGCTTTGTCCGCCTAAGATTCGGAGATATCTTCAACGCTTGACAGAGAGAGAGAACTCACAGGTTCGGGAGCAGTCAGAAAGGCTGTCAAGGAGCCGAGCATGCTCCGCTCCCTCACTGTTTGTGAGCTTGCAGCAATCACATGGTCTGTGTGCTTATTCAGGTCCATGGCACCTACCCAAACTTTATATGCCACTGGACCTCACCTCACATCGACCATGCCTCTGACCCATACGAGGCCATTCCCATGGTTTCTACACCAAACTTTGACCCTGAAGTAAACTGTCTGTCTTGTTTAATGGAGTCTTGTTTCTGGCATTGAGGTCCCTGATGTCATTCCACCCCCTCAGCTCCAGGAAGATCAGATTTAATCTGGTGTGAAGTCTTTTCCCCATCAGCAACTCTGCTGGAGCTATCCCTGGAGTTGCATATGAGGTAGTCCTATAATTAAATAGGAATCAGGACAGTTTGGTATCTAGTGAGCCTGTGAACTATTTCTGTCAGCCTGCCTTCATAGTTTGGACTGCTCATTCTACCGGGCTATTGGATGATGGATGGTATGGGTCTGTCCTTATATGTCAAATAGCATTTGACTTCAGGGAATACTCAAGTTTCCAAGTGGTAAGAGATGGCCCACTGTCTGTGGCTAACACATCCAGGAATCTGTGTATTGGAAAAGATACGTGCAGTTTTTCTACCATCGTTCCCATGATTGATGAACGAACTCTATGCATGTCCAGCCACTTTGAATGGGCATCCACAACAACTCAGAGCATTTAGTCCATGAAAGGACCTGCATAGTCAATGTGTAACTGAATCCGGTGTTTAAACCTGCTTTTCCCACCATTAGACATAAAGTTCCACCATTAGATTTAACTTCTCACCAGCATCTTCATGGATGCCTCCGGAGGACCTCTTGCTTCCCGTAATAAAATGTCATCCTCTATTGTTATCTGGTGTCTCCGGATTCAAATATGTTTGATTTCTGATAATGAAGGCCCTTTGGTCTCCCCCCATCAACACCAGCTGTTTCAGTTTTGCAAGGACTGGACCTTTTCGCATCCGAAGTCTGATATCATCAGCTATGCCTTCATGTGCGTCTAGGAAATCTAAAACCATTACAGACTCTTCCAATGCAGTACCATGGACAGTGTATCTGTCAGCAGAAGGTGGCATTTGCCACTTGGCCTCCCCAAAGGTGTTCAAACTTGAAATCATATGCACTTAGTATGAGAGCCTGCTGCTGAATTTAACCTGAAGCTATGGGCAGCACAGGCTTGTCCTCTTCAAGTGGACCTAGCAGGGGCATGTGGTCTGTTGTTATTATAAATGTATGTCTGAAAAGGTATTGATGAAACTTCTTGACTTTAAATATGACCACCAAACCTTCCTTCTATATCTGGGCGTATTTATGTACTGCATTAGCCAATGTCCTGGATGCATATGCTATTGGACATTCCTCTCCATTGGACCACTTATGAGCTAATATACCCTGGTGCTGTACAGGGAGGCATCACATGTCAATACCAGATATCACTTGGGATCATAGTGTGCCAACATCTTCGAAGATGATAGCTGTTTCTTCTTTTCCCTGAAAGCAATGGCTTGGCTACGCAGTCATTTTCAAGGCTGACCTTTTTTAGGAGTTGATAGAAAGGTTCTAGGGTTGAGGCCAATTATATATGAGCTTTCTGTAATAATTCATCTGCACAAGGGAAGACCTAAGCTCTGGTGCAGAAGTGGGAGCCAGGACACCTTTGATCACCCTCTCTTTGTCTTCCAATGGGTGTAACCTAGTCTTGTAAACTTTGAAGGCCAAGTAGGTCACTTAGGCTGCCTGGAACACACATGTCTTTCCTTCTAGGGTGTATGTCCATCTGGGAGAAATGTCTAAGGACTATGTCCAAGTTCTTTAAGTGCTCCTTATTGGTGTAATTTCATATCATCTGGATAAATAGCAAGCTTGTGAAATGTTCTCCATTGTCCACTGATGAATTGCACAGGCTGACAATACCCCATATGGCCGTTTTATATATTAATACAACCCTTATGAGTATTAATTGTAGCATACTTCTGGGAATCTTCATTTGGCTGTAATTGCAATTACATTGTAATTACCTACTGCTCATGTCCAGCTTCGTTAAGCGCAGCCCCTTCGCCAGTTTTGCATATGAGTCCTCTATGTAAGAGATTGCGTATTTATCCATCTGTGAAAAGTGGTTTGTTGTTTGTTTAAAATCCCCACAAGGGCAAACCGACCTGTCGGACTTCAGAGTTGGTAAAACCAATGCGGAACATTCCGCAATTTGGACTGATTTGATGATTCCTTCATTTTCCAGCCTTCAGATTTCTGTGTCTACTTTTTCCCATAAGGCAAATGGCTCTGGGCAGGCCTTGCAGAATTGTGGAATTGTTCCTGGTCAACATGCAAGGTGGCCTTGACTCCTATGATAGTCCCGAGACCTTCCCGAAAAACTTCTGGATGTTTAATTAGGACTTCACTCAGGCAGCCATTATCCAATTGAAAAATGTTGAGCCAATCCAGGGTGAATCATTCTCAACCAGTTTTGCCTCATCAAGCTCAGAGCGGGCCTTTTACCAGCTCCTTCTCATAAGAGACCTGGATTGAAGTTGTACCCTTAATCTTTTTTTCTATTCATTTGTGGGATGTGGGCGTCGCTGGCTGCCCAGCATTTATTGCCCATCTCTAGTTGCCCTTGAATTGGTGGTGGTGAGATGCCTTCTTGAACCGCTGCAGTCCTCCAGGTGGGGATTGACCCACAATGCTATTAGGGAGGGAAATCTCAAATTTTGACCCAGCAACAGTGAAGGAACAGCGATATATTGCCAAGTCAGGATGGTGAGTAACTTAGAGGGATACTTGGAGGTGGTGGTGTTCCAATATGTCTGCTGCCCTTGCCCTTCTATATGGAAGTGGTCGTGGGTTTGGAAGCTGCTGTCTGAGGATCTTTGGCGAATTTCTGCAGTGCATCATATAGATAGGACACACTGCTGATACTGAACATCGGTGGTGGAGGCAGTGGATGCTTATGGATGCAGTGCCAATCAAGTGCTTTGTCCTGGATGGTGTTAAGCTTCCTGTATATTGTTGGTGCTGTACTCATCCAGGCAAGTGGGGAGTATTCCATCACACCCCTGACTTGTGCCTTGTAGATGGTGGACAGGCTTTGGGGAGTCAGGAAGTGAGTTAGTCACCACATTATTCCTAGCTTCTGGTCTTGTCGCCACTGCATTTCTATGAAGAGTCCAGTTGAGTCTCTGGTCAATAGCACCGAGGATGTTGATAGTGGGGGATTCAGTGCGATAACACCATTGAAGTCAAGGCATGGTGGTTAGATTGTCTCTTATTGGTGATAGTCATAGCCTAGCATTTGTGTGGCATGAATGTCACTTGCTACTTGTCAGCCCAAGCCTTGATATTGTTCAGATCTTGATGCATTTGAACATAAACTGCTTCAATATCTGAGGAGTCACAAATGGTGCTGAACATTGTGCGATCATCAGAAACAAAAACAGAAGTTGCTGGAAAAGGTCAGCAGTTCTGGCAGCTTCTGTGAAGAAAAGATCAGGGTTAAAATTTTGGGTCTGGTGACCTTTCCTCAGAATTGGGGAACCATTCTAAGGAATATAAGAACATATGAACTAGGAGCAGGAGTAGGCCATCTGGCCCCTCAAGCCTACCCTGCCATTTAATAAGATCATGGCTGATCTTTTTGAGACTCAAATCCACTTACCCACCCACTCACCATAACCCTTAATTCCTTTACTGCTCAAAAATTTATCTAGCCTTGCCTTAAAAACATTCAGCGAGGTAGCTTCAACTGCTTCGCTGGGCAGGGAATTCTACAGATTCACAACCCTTTGGGTGAAGAAGTTCCTCCTGACCTCAGTCCTACATCTGCTTCCCTTCATTTTGAGGTGATGCCCTCTAGTCTTAGTTTCACCTGCTTGCAGAAACAACCTCTCTGCCTCCACCTTATCTATTCCCTTCATAATCTTATACATTTCTATAAAATCTCCCTTCATTCTTCTGAATTCCAATGAGTATAATCCCAACCTACTCAGTCTGTCCTCACAATCCAACCCTCTCAGCTCTGGAATCAACAGAGTGAATCTCTTCTGCACCCCCTCCAGTGCTAGTATATCTCTTCTCAAGTAAGGAGACCAAAACTGCACACAATACTCCAGGTGTGGCCTCACCAGGACCCTATACAGCTGCAGCATAGCCTCCCTGTTTTTAAACTCCATCCCTCTAGCAATGGCAGACAAAATTCTATTTGCCTTTTTAATTACCTTCTGCACCTGCAATCCTACTTTTAGCGATTCATGCACAAGGACACCCAAGTCCCTCTGCACAGCAGCGTGCTGCAATTTTTTACCATTTAAAACATAGTCCATTTTGCTGTTATTCCTACCAAAATGGATGACCTCACACTTATCAACATTGTACTCCATCTGCCAGACCTTTGCCCACTCACTTAGACTATCTATATCCCTCTGCAGACTTTCAGTGTCTTCTGCACACTTTGCTCTACCACTCACCCTAGTGTCATCTGCAAATTTTGACACACCACACTTAGTCCCCAACTCCAAATCATCTATGTAAATTGTAAACAATTGAGGTCCCAACACTGATCCCTGAGGCACACCACTAGCCACTGACCGCCAACCAGAAAAACATTTACCCCTACACTTTGCTTTCTACTGGTCAACCAATCCTCTATCCATGCCAATACATTACCTGTAAAACCGTGCAACTTTATCTTATGTAGCAGCCTTTGGTGTGGCACCTTGTCAAATGTCTTCTGAAAATCCAGATACACCACATCCACAGGTTTCCCATTGTTTAGCACGCAAGTAATATCCTCAAAGAATCCCACTAAACTAGTTAAACATGACCTACCCTTCATGAACCCATGCTGGGTGTTCCCAATGGGACAATTTATATCCAGATGTCTTGCTATTTCTTCCTCAATGATAGATTCAAGCATTTTCTCCACTACCGAAGTTAAACGAACTGGCCTATAGTTACCTGCTTTTTGTCTACTTCTTTTTTTAAACAATGGCGTCACATCGGCTGTTTTCCAATCTGCGGGAACCACCCCAGAGTCCAGTGAATTTTGGTAAACAATTACTAGTGCATTTGCTATTTCCCCCATCACCTCTTTTAGTACCCTGGGATGCATTTCATCAGGGCCAGGAGACTTGTCTACCTTTAGCCCCATTAGCTTGCCCAGCACTGCCTCCTTAGTGATAATGATAGTTCCTAGGTCCTCACCTGCTATAACCTTCTTGCCATCAGTTTTCCACATGTTATTTGTGTCTTCCACTGTGAAGACTGACATGAAATAACTGTTTAATGTCTCAGCTATTTCCTCATTCCCAGTTATTAAATTGGCCTTCTCATCCTCCAAAGGACCAATGTTTACCTTCGCCACTCTTTTATGATTTACATATTTATAGAAACTTTTGCTGCCTGTTTTTATACTCTGATCTAGTTTACTCTCATAATCTATCTTACTTGCCTTTATAACTTTTTTTGTGGCTTTCTGTTCGCCTTTAAAGATTTCCCAGTCTACTAGTTTCCCACTAATCTTTGCTTTTTTGTACGTGTTTCTTTTTCAATCTGATACTTTCCTTTATGTCCTTAGACATCCATGGCAGGCTCTCTCTTTTCCTACAGTTCTTCCTTATCACTGGAATATACTTCTGCTGAGCACTGTGAAAAAATGTTTTGAAAGTCCTCCACTGTTCCTCGATTGGCCTACCATAGAGTTTTTGCTCCCATTCTACCTTAGCTAACTCCTTCCTCATTCCTTCATAGTCTCCTTTGTTTAAGCACAGGACATAAATACTGGATTTAACCTTCTCACTCTCCATCTGTATTTTAAATTCGACCATACTGTGATTGCTCCTTCCGAGACGATCCCTAACTGTGAGATCATTAATTATTCCTGTCTCATTACACAGAACTAGATCTAGGATAGCTTGCTCCCTCGTAGGTTCCATTACATATTGTTCAAGGAAATTATTGTGGACACATTCGATGAACCCCTCTTCAAGGCTGCCATGATTGACCTGGTTTGACCAATCGATATGTAGATTAAAATCCCCCATGATAATTGCTGTACCATTTTTACATGCATTAACTATTTCTATGTTTATTGCCTGCCCCACCACGATGTCATTATTTGGTGGCCTATAGACCACACCTATCAGTGACTTCTTCTCCCTGCTATTCCTAATTTACACCCAAATGGATTCAACGTTTTGTTCAGTAGAACCTATATCATCTCTCACTACCGTCCTGATATCATCCTTAAAATCAGAGCAACACCTCCTGCCTTACCTCCCTGTCTGTCCTTCCGCACAGTTTGATACCCCTGGATATTTAACTCCCAGTCATGACCATCCAGTAACCATGTCTCTGTAATGGCCACTAAATTGTACCCATTTGCCATGATTTGCACTGTCAACTCATCTACCTTGTTTCGAATGCTCCGAGCATTCAGATAAAGTGCCCTTATGCCAGTTTTCGCACCTTCTTTTTGGGTCCTATTACCTCCATTACTAACAGCTCTTGTGTTCTCCTTCCCTTTAACTTCTTTCCTAATTTTCAATGGAGTTGAAGCTTCCTCGTCACCTGCTAACCTGCTGCTTTGCCTTACATTAGTTGTTATTCTCCCTGTATGCTCACTTCTCCCTTCCCGCCTACTTACTAGTTTAAAGTCCTATTAACCACCTTATTTACCCTTTTTGCCAGAACACTGGACCCGGCCCTGTTCAGGTGGAGTCCATCCAAGTGGTATAGATCTCTCCAATCCAAGAACTGATGCCAGTGCCCGATGAAAAGGAAACCCTCTTTCCCACACCACTCTCTTAGCCATGTGTTTACTTCCCTGATCCTCACCTCCCTATGCCAATTTGCACGCGGCTCGGGCAGCAATCCAGAGATTATGACCCTTGGAGGCCTGTTTTTTTAATTTTGTACCTAGCTTTTCATAATCCCTAAACAGGTCTTTTTTCCTAGTCCTGCCTATGTTGTTGGTACCTACGTGGACCACAACAACTGGATCCTGTCTGGTATCCTCTCAAGCCGGTCAGAGATATCTCGCACCCTGGCACAGGACGGGCAACACCCCATGTGGGATTCTCTATCCTGCTCGCAGAGGATACTGTCTATCCCCCTGATGATGGAATCCCCTACAACTACGATCTGTCTTTTTGCTCCCACCTCTTGAATGGCCTCCTGGACCATGGTGCCATGGTCAGTTTACTCATCCTTCCTGCAGCCCTGTTCCTCATCCACACAGGGGGCAAGTGCCTCATACCTGTGGGACAATGTCAAGGGCTGTGTTCCTGTCTGCAGGGTCCCTCTACCTGCCTCACTCGCAGTCACACACAGCTGTCTCTGCCCGCTGATCGAATTAACATTAGTTAATCTACCAGGTGTGACTGCTTCCTGGAACACAGCATCCAGGTATCTCGCCCCCTCCTGGATCTGCCGCAGTGTTTGGAGTTCGGATTCCAGCTCATCGACTTTGAGCCGGAGCTCCACTAGCAGCCAATACTTGTTTCAGATGTGGTCACTGCCGTTCTCAATGGGATCAGCTAGCTCCCACATCATATAGCTACAAGACATCACCTGGCCTGCCATCTCTACTTAGTTAATTATTTAAAATTAATTAGTTTTTGTTTCGTTTCGCAGTGTTCGCTGCACCAGTAAGTTTACTCCGTTATATACTCAAACAGACTCTGGCTTTGCCTTCCAACCCGCTCCCAGAGGATTTGGCATCTAGGTGACCACCCCGAAAGATAACAAAGAGATGAGGAAAAAAAATGCAAATAGCTTACCTGCTCACCTCGCTTAGTCGTTATTATTAGGTTAGAGGAGGTGGAAGGGTGGGAGACACTATGCGTGTAGTGTCTAGGGTATTAGTTAACTCCCAAATTTATTGGGTGGAAGCTTACCTTCCCAGGCTGCCCTCGCGCTTTCTCCCAGACTCCCGCTGCTGAAACAATTGAAAGGCCGCAGTCACGCGAGGTAAGACTTTTATAATCGAAAAGCTTACCTTCCCAGGCTGCCCTCGCGCTTTCTTCTGGAGTCCCGCTGCTGAAAACCCAAGAGGAAGAGTCACCAGATGCAAAACATTAACTCTGATTTTTTTCTTTCACAGATGCTGCCAGAACTGCTGAGCTTTTCCAGTAACTTCAGTTTTTGTTCCTGATTTACAACGTCTGCAGTTCTTTCAGTTTTTATGGTGCAATCATCAGCGAACATCCCCACTTCTAACCTTATGATGTAAGGAAGGCCATTGATGAAGCAGCTGAAGATGGATGGGCCGAGGACACTACCCTGAGGAACTCCTACAGAGGTGTCCTAGAACTGAGATAATTGACCTCCAACAACTACGACCATCTTCCTATGTGCTAGTTATGACTCCAACCACTGGAGAGTTTGCCCCCAATGCCCATTGATTCCAGTTCTGCCAGGGCTCCTTGATGCCACACTCGGTCGAATGCAGCCTTGATATCAAAGGCCATCACTCTCACCTCACCTCTGGAATTCAGCTCTTTTGTCCATGTTTGAACCAAGGCTGTAATGAGGTCAGGACTGAGTGACCCTGGCAGAACCCAAACTGTGCATCACTGAGCAGGTTATTGCTGAGCCGGTGCTGCTTGATAGCACTGTTGATAACACTTTCCATCCTGTTAAAGGTTCCCTGGTATTGGTTCTCAGTTTCATCAAAGTCTTGCACAGAAGTAAGGACTGGAACCCAGAGCGAATTTTGGTAAACAGTGCTTCTGCGAGCACTGAAACGGCCATGCCAATAACAACCTCCATTTGTACCAGGTGACCATTTAAAAAAGTTCTCAACTCCACTTTGATTGGTTCTGATTTGGATGTTGCTAAGCAATTTCACTGTTCCAAACCAGAAATAGGTGAACTTTCCAGGATGTGCACTTTCTGGATACAAGCCTGTAAATTCTGTTACACAACTTAGGTCTAGTGGGAGTCCATTACTGTCTCAAGTCCACAAACTGGCAGCAACTACACTGGCTTGCCGGCCTGGATCCTGAAGAAAATTTTAACCTTTTGACCAAAGCTTGGCTTTGTTTTGGTGTTTTGCTGTGGGCTGACCGAGAGTCCCTCTGTTCAGGATGTGTCCTGAGTGAGGCTATGCAATTGTCTTCACTCAAGTGGCGTTCCCCAAGCTCTGTTGGCCTGGCGAGGGTGTCCATTCCCATCAGAATTCCCTGTAACTCATGAGCTCCACTTGCCACATTTTCTAATTACAAAGACAGCCTGTTTGAAGTCCAGTTGGGCTTCAGCTAATAGACACCTTTGCATGGTTACATCATTAATCCCACATACCAAACAGTCTCTCAGCATCTGAAGGTTAAACTGAAGTCACAAGCCTCTGCCAGTTGTCTTAATCTCGTCAAAAATCCTGATCCGGATTTTCCTGGCTTTCCAACGGCCAAATAAAACCGATGGCGTATCAAAGTCAGAGGAGGCCTGGTGTTGCAATATTCCTTAATTAAATCCATCAAATCTTGAAAGGTTTTGGTATCTGGTGCCTCAGGGAAAGCTAGGGTCCTAGTAACCGAAAGACCTGCAGGTCCACAACCTGACAGGAGAATTGCTAATTGCTTTTCATCTGCCTCGATGTCGTTTGCCCGAAAAACAACGCATTCTTTCCACATCCTGGGCTCAATCTTTGCCAGCAGGATCAAACGTGTCAAGCTTCCGAAATAACGGCAGGGTGCCAGGAATTTTTTGCCCCAACTCAAAGACAACTGTTGCAAGCAAATTTCTTCAGGAGCATGCTTTTCTCTCATTGTCACTGAAATAGATCCACAGAGGCCAGTTTCCTGTCACCAAGTCACCCTTTATTTACATGTGAAGAGTCCTTGATACTGATCCAGCTCCATCAGAGCCAGCTCTCAAAGTGAATAGACGCTCCAACACTCCTGTTTGTATCTGTCAACCAGGGCTCCCTGATTGGATCAGATTAACAGCCCCAATCAGGAAACTCATATTCTATGAGGTACATGTGACTGACTTTGTTACAATCACTACACTAATACATAAGGGCAGATTTAGCCCATTCAACCCATTGAATCTTCTCTGCTCCCATTCAATGAGACCATGGCTGATCTGATCATTCTCAACTCCAGTGCTTTTCCCCATAACCCTTGAATCCCTGACTGATTAAAACAATCTGTCCATTTCAGCTTTAAATATACTTAACAACCCAACCTCAGCATACTGCCTTGAAAAGAATATCACAGATGCACTACCCTTTGAGAGCAGAAATTCCACCTGATCAATGTCTAAAATGGATGACCCCTTCCTCTGAGATTATGACCTTTGGTTTTACCCTTAACCATACAGGGAAATAATTTCTCAGCATCTACCCTGCCAAGCGTCCAAGAATAAGAAACATCAAGAACAGACCTTACAGACAAAAAACTTTTCCAGATAAACCAAGGCTACCCAGAAAGCTGGAAAATAATATTCTGTCTAATTCATTTCTTCAGAGTGATGTATACAATCATTCCCTAAGGAAACTGTCAGAGATTAATATATCAATGTTAGTTCTGAGTTACTTTAATTATTCCTTTACTATTCTGAGGTCACGTTACAACTTCCCAAAGATACAGAAGAAATTTGGATTCATTACATTTGAAATTGAGTTATTCCTATTTGGAAAATAGTTACTTTTATTAATAATGCTGGTCATAGCTGAAAAAGATGCCATGGCATTCTGACCAATTGACAGAATTCACATTGAGGTCTATTTACTTGTTTGTAATATCTATGTGTTACTTGAACAATAATAAATATTTTGGACTAATTACAAAGCTGTTGCACAATTAAAGTTGTTCAGATTGTTTCTACATTGAAGAAGCTATACTTAGGAAAGGTTAAAATTGTAATAATTTATCCAAATTTATGAGAAGCATAGAATCCCTACAGTGTGGAAACAGGCCCTTCAGCCCAACAAGTCCACACCGACCCTCAGAGCACCACACCCAGACCCATCCCCATATAACCCCACCTAATGTACACATCCCTGAACACTACAGGCAATTTAGCATGGCCAATCCACCCAGCTTGCATATCTTTAGATTGTGGGAGGAAACCAGAGCACCCGGACGAAACCCACGCAGACACGGGGAGAATGTGCAAACTCCACACAGGCAGTTGCCAAAGGGTGGAATTAAACCTGGGTTCCTGGTGCTGTGAGGCAGCTGTTCTAAACACTGTGCCACCGTGCCGCCCCTGGAAACTCTCAATTCAGGGCATTGATTTATAAGAACAGATTCTGGCCATATGGGAGTTAATTCTATACCATAAGTGATTTTAAGATTGATAATGGTTACTTGGAATTTTAGATTTGAACCATCATTAAACTGTTTTCTTGTGTGATTTTTGATTTTGACGTGCTCTTCAACTTTTCATTCATAATTGTACAGGGTTTATTTTAGATCATAAAATGCATATTGAAAACTGATTATCATAATTTCCCTAGCTAGTGAATACGAAAGAAAGAAATGTCAGATTGATAATAAAACTATAATCTTGCATTTATTTCTGCAGTAGTTCTCAATGTCCTCTCATCTATTAGAATAATAATTTATATGATAAGCTTACGGCTTTCATGTTTTAATCACTTCAAAGTTCAGTTAGAGTTCCTTCCCATCCTTGCACTGTAATTTATTCTTATCCTGTTATGCTTAATCTTTCTTTTTGATTTATTTTCAGTGTTTCATCTTCATTGACAAAAATCAGTCATGTGGAGATGCAAGAAAAGCCTGGATTGATCTCTTTGGAGCAGGAAAGGAGATGGGGAGATGTAAGGAAAGGTTTTGGTATTGTGAGGTATTTTGATAATAAATAAAGAGAAACTGATTCAACTGGTAGGGACAGTCAACAGCAAGCGGGCACGTACTTTTAATAATAGAAAAAGAATGAAAAGGAAGATTCTTTTTCATGAGTATGTGGTTATGATCTGGGATGCACTTCCTGAAAGAATGGTACAAACAGATTCATCAGTAACTCTCAAAAGGAATTCAGATACTTACTGGAAATGGAATGATTTACAGAGCTGTATTGAAAGAGAAAGAGAATGGGGCTGCTTGGATAGATCTTACAAAGAACTGATAAAGGAACGTTAAACTGAATAGCCTGTTTTTGTGCTACATGTGTATTTCTATGCAGGAAAAATAAGGTTAATCATTTAGCCCCTCCCAAACCACCTTCCAAAAGAAACTTACAAGACCCTGCTCCTCTACCGTTCTTGCATCTTATTGCAATTGAATGAATATATTACTGTGATCTCAATGATGAAGTATTTCTTGACATGCACCATGAATTTGTCACTTACCTATGGTGGGACATAAACGAAGCACTTTGGGCTAGATTTAGAGCAGTTAACGGCTTTGGCAAATGATAAAGTATTTATATTACAGTCTGGTTGAGGCAGATCCTTATGAAGTTCTGGAAAATATTGGTATGGGCAGTTTATTTGTCTGTATATTTTCTGGATAACCCATTTAACTGGTTATTCAAAATATTTATTATCGGCCAATGATTTAAGCATTTTGCTTTAATTCCAAAGATTTAAGGTAATTGACATTCTGATAATAGTGATATTAGGTAACAACTCTCCTAAAGGTGAAGACAAAGAATAGGCAAAAGCAAAGGCTAAGGTTTATTTGCAATATCTTTGATGAAGAGCTTTCTATGCTAGAATCAAAAATGATGCATCTGTAAATGGCTTCTTGAGTAAAACAAATCATCCATCTGAAGTCAGCAGGGGGATTGATCTAAATCAGTGGCTCTGTGGCAGGAGAAGTAACAATTGCTATAAAGACAGCCTCCGCCTTTTATAGTGGGTGCCTTGGTGTTAAAGCAGTTTGTCCACTACAAAACCTATGTGATGCACCTTCTTATTGAGGTGCAAAAGAGATTTGAAGCAGAGAAGGAATCAAAAAACAGAATAGATTTCAGTTCTGACCCCACAGATTTAACATTAAAATCAATCAACAGATTAGTACCCGAGCATTAAATCAAAGGTTTTCAAATTTCTCAAATTACTGATTAATGAATTGGAATCTGGGAGAATTTCAATATGATTACAAAGTGAAATAAACTTGTTAAATTGAGTTGAAATAGCAAATAGTTTGCACAGCTTTTCAAATATCAGTGGGTGCCTGCAATAGGCTTGAGTGTGAAAAATCTGGGGATTATTTATAATTCCAAATATTCTGAAAGATTGACATTCTGAAATGATGATATTGAATGATAGTACACATTAGTGCACTCAATATGAAATGGTCATGTCAGACATTTTGAAGTTGACGTCAGGAGATCATTGCATGGTGTCTGTTCCATGGGTGTTCTGCTGTGTGCAAACTGGCTGTTGTTTTTCCTACTTTGCAACAGTGCTGGGCTGGATTTAACCCTTCCTCACCATCAGGGAGATTGTTAAACCCAGCAAGTCGCTTGTTCCCTTCATACACACCCAGACCTGCCCTCACCCCAATTATATCAGCAATAAGGGTAGGCAGCATGGTGGCACAGTGGTACAGTGGCTAGCACTGCTGCCTCACGGCACCAGAGTCCTGGGTTCGATTCCAGCCCCGGGTGACTGTCTGTGTGGAGTTTGCATGTTCTTCCTGTGCCTGCGTGGGTTTCCTCCAGGTGCTCTGGTTTCCCCCACAGTCCAAAGATGTGCAGGTTAGGTTGATTGGCTATGCTAAATTGCCTGTAGTGTTCAGGGAGGTGTAGATTAGGTGGGTTGTAGGGGGATGTGTCTGGGTGGGATGCTCTGAGGTTCGGTGTGGACTTGTTGGGCTGAAGGGCCTGTTTCCACACTGTAGGGATTCTATTCTATTCAAAGGGTGTTGGGGGTGTGGGGTCGTTGGGGAAATCCAGCCAACAATAAGCAAACTGAAGCTGCTAAAAGGACAATTATTTCCCACCTGAAGGCTGACCCCATCATTGCCAAGATTTAACTGTTAGCAGCAAGCAGCAACGTGGTAACTCTCAATATAAAAACCTCCTAGACCTTTCAGAGCATCTTTCAATGGTCCACTTATTACTTGGGATCAAAAACTGTTTGCATCTGTCATGGACAGTACTTTTTTTTCCAGTCTATCTAGTTTATGCATCACTTTTACATGGCTTCTTCTCAACAAACTACCAACTAAACTGTGCTCAAATCACTTTTGAGCTCAACTGCCTTTTTGATTAATAAGACTTCCATTCACAAGTCTTACAACAGGATTGATAACCACAAGACCACAAAAGCACTATAATATGAAGATCATCTCAAACTTGCTCCACTTGAAGGCCATAAACTGAATAAAGGAATAAGCTCAAAGAACCAAGATGTCTGTTTATGTTCCTGTGGACATAGACTTAAGTTTGTTGTTTGCTGGGAGGTAGTCTGTTGATGTGCAAGTATCACTTGTGGTGTCTTACAAGCTTCTAAATTATCCCCAGAATTTTACTTTGCTTTATCTCCTTCCGTTCAATGGACCTTTAGCAAAATCATTTTTTGGAAGCCTCGATATTGCAGGTCGTTAAGTTTTCTAATACCCACATGGGACAGCATTTCCTTTGAAAGGCAAAGAAATTGCCTTTCAAGGGCCTTTCCCACTCTGCATCCCAATCATTTTTTACGTATGCTTTCCGGATTGTTCTGCTTTGTTGTTTGAATATGTTTCCTAATGCTGGTGTAAGACGAGTAGATCAGTGCTTATTTAGATTTGTTTTATGATCTTTATTGAGAAATGTTCCTACACAGACCTCTTACCAATCTAGTGGAGCTTATCCTCCTTTTATTGACTTTCCTATTAACTGTCAGCACTTAGTAAATTCTACCCCTTGTTTCGGTTGGTGATTTATTGATTTTCAACCCTTTTGGTCTGTGGAGTAAAGCAATGTTAATGATATCAGTCATTAAGTTTCATTGTAGAACCTCCTAAACTTACTACCATGCACCTTGCATCTTCCCTAGACAATATTTTTACAAAGCTGCAATTTGATATTGATTTCTTTTTACTGTAGTATTTGGGAATAAGAGCATACCTGAATGCAACACATATAGACAATTTGAGTGGGAAAGATTGTACGCAGATAAGAGATCCTGATGGATTTTCTATTGAGCTCTGTTTTCTTTTATTGCTAGGGTTTTTGTCCTTGTCTCATTTATTATTTGTCAACACGCATCCTTAAAAATGTTATTTACATAATATTCTTTCTTGTTCAGCATTTCTACCTCAATCAACATCAATATCAGAGTAAACTTGTCATTATCATATTGTATGATAATTGTTTTGGAGTTTAAAAAGCAGAAGTATTTTAGCATTTCTGCAAGACAATTCACAAGAATACCAATTTAAGGGGAAACTAACATTAATATTGTATGAAAGGAAAATTTTGATTGTTTTGCCAGTGGACTCTGATTGATAGAGACTTCTATAAAGATTGGACCAACTAATGTTGACTGACAGTTAAGTGTCCTCCTTCATGATATTTATCCTAAATCAGCGTGACCAAAGTAAATTTTCTGATGATTATGGTATTGTACTTAAAGGAAGTCTACTTTGTATAAGTTGACTGCTATAACTCTTCTATTTCTTAATGATTCCAATTCCAATGTAGTTATTAGCTGGGAAATGCTTTGAGATATCTGGTGACCACAAAAAGGGCTACATAAATGCAAATTTTAAACTTTTTTTCTTTTACTTGGTGTTCTATATTTCCCTGTTCAGCTTGGAACTAATAGAGATAATTTCCAACATTTTTAACCAGGGAGTCGCTATTGTAAATTCCACCCTTGTTCTCTTCCGTGGAAATCAGGTGGATTCTATCTGCTCATTAGGTGAAAATATTGAAAATTTTACTTGAAGTTCTCCATATTAACTTTCTAAAACCAAGTGGTCAAGAAAATGAAGAATATATGCTATTTGAGAAATAAAGCATCAGGCAAAGAGATATCATTAGCTATCCTCCGGTTACTGCTGGCTATGAAATTTTAAGTGAGTAAACTTCCCGGAGAGAAATTACAGGCAAAGTCATCAATACAGTCTTTTAGAACAGAAAAAAAGGGGAATTGTCAAAAATTGAAATATAAAATGTTAGTTTGCCTTCAGTAAATATAAATATTTAATTCAATGAGTTAATAGGTTCAGTCAAAGAATGCTGATATTCAGTGGATATTCAGTCTTATTCAGGAGGTTAATTTCTATTGTTAGTAAAAGTTTTCACTTATTAAGGAGGAATTAAAAATTGGGAATGCCCAGTACTGATGCAACCTCTATATTATTATGAATGTTTATACTGTTAAGACAGTCACAAATGGCATTTATATTAAAACCTTAATACAGTAAAATCCAAGGTGCTTCTGGAACGCATCTGACAAAAGAACAAATTGTACCTGTTGTGCATTTCTCAAGTGGATGTAAGTTCCTGAATCAGTAGAATTGTATCATCATTTAAATAATTCAAACAGCTGATCATAATTTGGTTGGTTCAAGGTTAGAAACAAATTTATATTTGATTTCTGTTAAATGCAAGGAAATATTTTAATGAATTAAGGAATAATTGCAAAGCTTATTGACAATTTAATGAGGGACAGCAAAGCAGAACCTCTCCTGATCATGAGAAGGTAGAGGCAATAGAAAAACAACACTACAGTGAAAAGCAGTAGAGTCTGCATTGTTCTAGACACAAGACAAAAGCACAGTCAACTTTAAAACCATGTCAGAAATTTTAGTTAAAGGACAGAAAATTGAAATAATAGTCAGCATTGAAACAAATCATCCAAGGTCCTATATAGTCAGAACAATTGAAAGAAATCTCAGGAGAAACAAAAAGGTATTCATCGTTTTGGTACCAAGAAGTAAGATTGAGTGCAATTTAGCACAGATTTGGGACAGAGGTACCCATACTACACTAAATACTTTACGGAGTGAAACAATTCCAGGAATGGTACAGAACCATTACCCTTGTGAAGAAATAAAGAGAGCCATACTGAAGCATCCGGTCAGAGATCAGATCATTTTGACTCGTGACGTTTGGACTTTAAGTGGGAGGGGGAAATACTGATAATGATGTTAATAATAACAGTGACAATGTGAATAATCGAAAACAAATTGATGGGGAAGAGAAGAGAAAATAAAACCACAAATGAGCACATAAAGAAATAGTCCTTAGGCATCATTATTAGAGAGCTGTACATAGATGTAAATTAAAAAATGTTACAAGACTAAAGGAATCAAAAACACTTTCTCTCAGACAAGATACCAGCAACCTCTGAAAACATATGAGTTGATACCAACAGCACACAGGTGCTGAGTAGAAGTATATGACTATATTAATAATGGTGTTTATGTAAAGCATAGAACAAAGAAGAGGATATTAGGTGTCAAAACAGAGCTGGGCACATTATTTGTGCTATTAAGACAGTAAGGCCACCAATCATATTTTGAGACCATTACCACCCTGTTATTGTCTGGTGAAGGCAATCAAAATAAAGACAAACAAAAACAAAAATTGGTGAAGAATCTCAGCAGGCCTGGCAGCATCTGTGAAGAGCAAACAGCATTATCTTTTCAAATCAATGACCCTCCTTCAGAACTCAAAATTGATCATGTTAAGCAAATAGCAAAGCAAATTTTGGAAACAAAAGCTTGATTCAAATTTAAATGTTAATTCTTTAATCTCATTAATGCACTCCCAGCTGACTTCCATCCTTCATTGGCAGAAAGCGTGTGAGCAGCTCGTTTGCAAAAATTCAGGTGCCAGTGTCTCAGCAGAAATGGGGTGTACTTCCTCCAGCTTGAGTTCAGCTTTATTGGAACACTGTAGGAGGCTCATGATAGAAGCATAAGCATGGCAGCAAGATGGTCTGTTGAAAAAGCAAGCAACTGGCAGGTTGGAGACATTATAACAGACAGACCAGAGGTGCTCTGCAAATCGGTATGTGTTTGGTCCCACCAATATAAAGGACATCATATTGTGAGCAGCAGATACTTTTCTTAATGTTCTTTGAATCTATATACTCAAATCCCCTTTCTCTCCCATCTCCCTTAGCTTACTTCCAGGGTATATATTTTTGACAAAGCATATAACCACAGGACTTGAGTTCACATAAACACAAGTACAGTGCCATCTTGGTGAAGCTAGCTGTCTGTAAAAGTCATAACCATGATCGTAATTAGAGGCAGGAATGACACTATTTCAGTTGAGTGTAAACAGATCTCGGGAGGAAAAGCTAAACCATTGGGAAGTGAGTACTCAGTGACTCAATCTATGTTGTAGTGTCTTGAGGGAATTCAAAACCCTCAGTTCTTAGTTCTCCTGAAAGTAAAAAATTGGAATACCTTATGAAGGAAGCAAAGTCTAATGTGATCTGCAGCATGAATAACATCTGGTGGATTGCTGAGAAATCCACATGATCTATATTGATCACATTTGCCGTTTTGATGTGCACTATGTGCGTGCTGCAACATAGTTTGGCAGCTAGTTCATTCATTATTTCATGTTAGTTCTGAATGTTAGGGAATAAATTGCATATATATTGTAGATTGCTTTCTAACTTCTAACATTTAAGAAGCATTTAATCAGCACATGTGACAATAATAAATCACATCAAATCAAAGACTTGCACTTGTATTGCAAAACATAAAACTCTATGGGCCAAGTGCGCGAAATAAAATTAGAATTAGTTATCTGCTTATTTTTGACTGTTGCAGAACCGATGTGTGAAAAAGCCTTTTATGTGCTGTAGACTTCTATGACTCTATGCCTTTACATAATCAAGTTTATTTCATTTGTTATGAAATTGCACGGTTTTATTCTTGAGCAGATAACTGGAATTCCAAACTTCCTCTATTTCAGATAGAAAAAATACTGGTCCCTAACTAGAGTGTAACATAGTTTTGGCTCTGTTGTTCAATATTATAACATAGTTTAGAAGTCTCATCTGGGAGACTAACTTCAACGAATTTCTTAAATCTAGTAATTTTCTCTCTTCTCATCAAAATCTAGTCTGCACATTACATTCTCTGCATTTTCCCAAGCTACCGCGTCAAAATATTGACAAAGTTTGTCAACTAACACTATTCCATTCGAAATCTATATTTGTAATGTCTAATTATCTTCTCTCTTTATGTATAATGTATCTCATTGATGCAAACCTTTCAATCAGCATTGGAACTCTCGTCATTTTTCTGGCCAAGCTTCCATACAAGATCCGAAATAATTCCCTCAGTTTAGGAATCCACAGAGACAGAAACCGAGAAAATCAGTATTGAAAGTTATGGCACCATTTATTTTGTTTTGGTTATTCTTTACACATTCCAAGGTGTCTCCATGTGTTACTGAATGAGTGTATGAGTGAGCAAAGTGTGAGTGAATGAATGAATTGCTGAATGTAAAAATCTGTAGGCTGCCTGAATGGGTGGCACGGTTGCTTAGTGGTTAACACTGCTGCCTCCGCACTGCGAGAGACCTAGGTTTGATCTCACTCTCAGGCAACAGTCTATGTGGAGTTTGCACATTCTCCCCGTGTCTGCTTGGGTTTCCTCCAGGTGCTCCAGTTTCGTCCCACAGTCCAAAGCTGCGCAGGTTAGGTGGATTGACAATGCTAAATTGCCCATAGTGTCCAGGGATGTGAGGGTTAGGTGGATTAGCCATGGGAAATGCAGGGATAGTGTAGGGGTGTGGGTCTAGGTGGGATGCTCTTCAGAGGGTTGGAAAGGACTTGATGGGTTGAATGGCCTGTTTCCACATCCTAGAAGGATTCTATTAAATCAGTAAGTGGATAGAGTAGGTAAGGTACATGAGAATGGTGGAAGGATTGTAGATGCTATTTGGGTAGAGTAACAAGTGAGGAAGTCTGTGCAAAGTGAGGACAAAGAGTCATGGGTTTGTTGGAGGCAGTCATGAGAGGTAGTCAGATGGTCAAGTATGGCAAGTAACGGTATCAAGCATGAAATAGATGGTCAAGTAAAATAGTTAGGCAGGGGGTTTAGGCATAGCCAGGCTGTGGTTAAAGGACATCTCTTTACCAGGAGGCAAGTTGGTAGATACGTACAGCTGCAGAGAACGCCACTGAAGGCCTTGATTGGGTGACTCACGGAAGAGCACTGTATGGACATAAACACAGAGGTGCTGTATATGTTTATTGGTTTCCTATTACTGACAGAAAACATGTAGGAATCCAGCATAAACTTCACATGATACAGATGGTGCCCTTTCAGCACCCTATTCCCCAAATTATGTTTATGCTGTAGATGCATAACCAATACTTCTATTGGGTCCTTGCCAGTTGCAGACACTGTTTTGATAGGTCACCTCTCCACTGTCATCCGTATGGGAATGCAGCAACATTCTAACTGCAAATGCACACCTTTTAAAAGACATTCAAAGGAAAAATATTCAAAAAAGTGTAACTACAGCAATCAGAGTGCTGGGTCCTTTAACGAAGACACAGGGTCCATCTTACTGTTTCACACTTCTTTCCTCAGGAGTGGATAATGCAGTCATTGCTAGGACCTGTGTGGTTTGAATTTGGAATCTTGGCAGCAGATCAAACCATTGGCTTGAGTGAAGTCAGGATACAGCCCATGCAGGCTTGTAGCTATATCCTCAGAAGATGAAACTTTGGCCTTATAGCTTGCTTCCAGTGAAGCCAGGTAGATCTTTGTAACAACACTAGAAGCAAAGCCGCATGATACAGTTTTGCATTGATTCATTCTATAATAATGCCTCTGATCTTCTGGTCTCTGGATCATTGGCAACCAAAGATGCATATGGGGACCCTATCATTGTCCTGATGCATTGAACCAGTACGTGTTGCCCAGGAACTTTGAACATCTGACTTAAGGATGGAGATTTTGGACAGTAAAACACACTCTCTGGATCATTATCCAGGAAATGATAGGCACAAAAATCCTAGTGAAACTTCTGGTTAATTATACAATCAAACACATGCCCCATCCACTCATCTTACAAACTGACACCCCCTCAACTCTCTAACTACTCACCAATAACCTTCGGCCATACCACCAGATACCTCAACTACTTCACTTAATTCCCTCACTACCTCATGACACCTTGACTACCTCACCTGATTCCCTAAACCACCAACTACCCCACCTGATCCAACATTAAACTAGCTTCCAGTCTTATCCGATCATTAACCCCTCATTATTGGTGTACTGTTGTGTTCTTTACACACCTCCTGGACACTCCATGGCTGAGCAGGTAGCAGCTCTTCAGTATCTGAAAGCAGGAAATAAGAAAGGAAATGTTGGGTCCCGTAAGTGAGGCGAGACGGGAACTAAAAGATCCATGGTCACACCATCAGCAGCTTGCTCTTTGTGCCTGACAGCAACGTGCTGAGAAATGGCATTAGACAAAAGATGTTTTGGAGAGGTTTGAGGTGTTGTTGGAACAGTGAATTGAAGACACATATGAAGGTGCATTCACTTTCCTTCCCCACATGTGAGATCATTAAAGGTTTAGTGCCAGGCCCTTGAATCCAGACTCAGGCAGTAGACCTCCCTACCCACCTTCTCCTATTTCCTTCGAAAGGTAATCTTTGAAGGCCTCCTGGTTCTTCACAGAAACATGCTGAAAGAGCTTTTTTAAAAAGCGCTAGTTTAATAAAATAACTTGTAGAGCAATATTTATTAGCACACAGTTGCAAACATTTAGTGTTAGATAACTCAGAGAACACAAAACTGTTAGTTACCAGTTCCTGCAACTAGGAACTAACAAGGAACTAACAACTAGCAAGACAACAAAGGAATAAGAAGACAATGCTCACAGTCAAACAAAGAGTTGCTTATTGAGCCTAGAAAGAAACCAGGGGCTTCAAATAAAGGAGGGTGATTGATTTACACAAGTCAGACATGAATCATCATGTGAAGACAAATTGTAGCCAAAGGACCAGACCTTATCATATCCACATGCCTTCACACTAACAGAATATTGCACTTAGATAGGTGTACCTATGTGGTGTTAACCAAATCAATAGTAATAATTGGATTTAAATAACTGTGCACCTCTTAATTGGTATATAGTAATTTCTTGCGATCAAATCCAACCAACTCTGTAATGTTTTGTTCAGTGTCTCCAGCTTGTCATTTTTGGATTGTCTAGAGTTGCTGGCTATAGCCAAGTACGAAAGGCCATAGCACTCCATTGATCCCTGCCTGCTCACTCTCTATGGATAAGGGACAGAGAATAATAGGGCTACTATCAGACTCCAGAAACTTCCCACAACGTATGCTAACTTTTTTCATCTCCACATTCGTCGTGAATGTTCCAAGGTACTTACATCCATCCATGCTTCTCAATCTGCCCTGCTACTCTAATTACAAAAATATCCATTGCAGCAAATTTTTTTTTGTGTTGTTTTATTTTAAGAGCCTGTTGGCCTTTTAGAAAGATCTTGGCTTGCAGCATTGTTACCAATGCTTCCTTCAGTATCCAGAGTTCAGTAGCATTAAGACCACAAAAATTAAAGGTAGAAGTAGGCCCTTCAGCCCCTTGAGACTGATCTGCCATTCAAGAATGATGGGTGATCTGAAATTCCTCACATCCACTTTCTTGCCCTTTCCCTGAAACCCTGGATTCCCCTGCTGATCTCGAATCTATCTATCGCAGTCTTAAATATACATAAAGACAAGGGCGCTGCCCCCCATCTCTCTGTGGGAAGGGGTTACGAAGACTCACAATCCTCTGAATGAAGAAATTTCTCCTCATCTCAATCTTAAATTGGCACCTCTTTATTCTGAGGCTATTCCCTCTGGTTCTAGACTGTCGCATGAGGGTAAACACCTCCCAGCACTTACCTTGTCAAGCCCCTTAAGAAGCCTACATGTTTCAATGAAATCACCTTTCATTCTTCTCAACACCAGTGAGTAGAGTCCCAACCTGTTCAATCTTTGCTCATAAGACAAGCCCTCCATACCGGGACTCATCCTAGTTAGCTTTCTCTGAACTGCCTCCAATTATATGATGTCTCTCCATAAATAAGGGGATCAAAACTACACACAATACTCCAGATAACAAGCATGGGGCTGGATGAACACAGCAGGCCAAGCAGCATCATAGGAGCAGGAAAACTTGATGTTTCGGGCCTAAACCCTTCATCAGAAATGGGGGAGGGGAAGAGGGTTCTGAAATAAATAGGGAGAGAGGGGGAGGCGGATAGAGGATGGATAGAGGTGAGGATAGGTGGAGAGGAGGCAGACAAGTCGAAGAGGTGGGGATGGAGCCAGTAAAGGTGAGTGTAGGTAGGGGGGTAGGGAGGAGATAGGTCAGTCCAGGGAGGACGGACAGGTCAAGGGGGCGGGATGAGGTTAGTAGATAGGAGATGGGGGTGGGGCTTGAGGTGGGAGGAGGGGATAGGTGAGAAGAAAAACAGGTTAGGGAGGTGGAGATGAGCTGGGCTGGTTTTGGGATGCGGTTGGGGGAGGGGAGATTTTGAAGCTTGTGAAATCCACATTGATGCCATTGGGCTAATACTCCAGAGGTGGTCTCACGAGGACCTTGTGCAGTTGCAGTAAAACTTACTAACTCTTATACTCCAAACTACTTGAAATGAGTTAAAATTCTATTGGCCTTCCTGATTACCTGCCACAGCTCTGTGCTAGCTTTCTATGTTCTCTGTACAAGTACCCCCCGAGTTCCTTTGTGCTGCAGCTTTCTGCAGCTTCTCTGCATTTAAATAATATGTTTTTTTTTCTCCTCCAAAGCGAACAAACTTTGTATTTTCCTACCATTATACTCTATTTGCCATCCTTTTGCCCACCTACTTAATCAATCAATATCTCACCGTAAATTGTTTGCATCCCTCTCACAACCAGCCTTTCTGCCTATTTTTGTGTTGTCTACAAAATTGGGTACATTACATTCACCTCCTTCCTCCAAGCTGTTAATGTGTTTGTAAGCAGTTGTGGTCCCACCACAGATTCCTGTGGAACCCCACTTGTTACAGGTCATCAATCTGAAAAAAGAACCCCTTTCCCCACTCACCGTTTCCTGACATTGAGTCAATTCTCCATCCATGCCAATACACCACCTCTAACCTCATAGGCTCTTGTCTTATGATTGACCTTTTGTGAGGTACCTTATTGAACATTTTCAGGAATTCCAAATACAAGCGATCTACTAGTTTTCTTCTATATATTCTAGTTGAGATTTTCTTTAAAAAATTGAATAAATTTGTCGGCGTGATTTCCCTGTCATGGAGCCATGCTGACTCTCTTTATTTAGATAAGATTTTCAAATGTTCTACTGTTACTTCTTTACTAATTGACCCAAAGACTTTTCAAACAATCAATATTCGGCTAATTAATATATTGTTACTCACTTTTTGCTTCCCTCCCTTTTTGAATAGGGATGACATATTGACAGTTTTCTAATCCTCCAGCACTTCTCCAGAATCCAACAAATTTTGAAAAATTACAACCGATGTATCCATTATCTCTATAGCTACCTCTTTTAAAAATTCTAGAATGAATGTCTTCAGGGCCAGAATACTTATCTGCCTTTACTCCCATTAGTTTATCTAATCTTTAGTGATGGTGCTGCCATTTAATTCCTTCTCTATATTTTTTAGTATCAATGTAATGTTCGAAGTATCTTCCAGCATAAGGACGCATGCAAAATATCTCTGACTCATCTGCCATTCCTTTGTTTCCCAAAACTAATTCATTTTCTCAGAGGCTTACGTCCACTTTGATGTCGCTCCTTTTTATACATTTAAAGAAGCTCTTATTGTCAGTTTTTATATTCTTTGCTAGTTTGCCCTCATAGTCTATTTTTTTCACCCTTTCTTTATCTTTTTAGTCCTTCTTTGCTGGGTTCTGAATTTATCTCAATCTTCAGGACAGTTAATGATTTTAGTATCCTCATATGTGTTTTCTTTCAACGTAATACTCCCCAAAGCTGCTTTGATTAGCCACAGTCAATTTATCCATCTCAGAATCTTTCTACTTTACCGGAATATTTTATTGTTGAGAGTCATGAATTATCTCCTTGAATACCCGGCAATATTTGCTTACTGTCATTTTTGCTAATCTATCTGTACAGTCCACTTTAGCTAATTCTATCCTCATTTCATTGCAATTCACTTTATTTAAATTAAACACATTTGCAAGTTTCTCACTCTCAAACTGAATATTAAATTCTTTCATCTTATAATCACTACTTCCTAAGGGATCTTTTACTCTAAGGCAATTTCTTAAACCTACTTTATTACCTATTACCAGATCCAAGTTAGTCTGCTTCCTGAATAAAAACCAAAAGATGGAAGGATCTGAGGAAGGGGCACCCGACCCAAAACAGTAACTCTGTTTATTCCCTTCACAGATGCTGCCAGACCTGCTGAACTTTTCCAGCAACTTTGTTTTTTTTTTCCTGATTGACAGCATCCACAGTTCTTTTGGTTTTTATTCACCAATAATTATTGCTGTATTCTTTTTCCATGCTCCTATAATTTGTGGATTTAAAGCCTTTCCCACAGAGTGACTATTGTTTTGGGGCATGTGCATTATCCTACCAATGTCATCTCTCCCTTATTGTTTTTACCTCTGCCCAAATGGGCTTGACATCATCTGAGCCTAGATCATCTCTCACGATTATCCTCATGTCATCTCTTATTAACAGTGCTTCCCTACCATTTTTTGCATCCCTATGTCCCTCTAAAAGGTCAAAGATCCATTAATGTTAAGTCCCAGGTTTGAGCTCCATGTAACCATGTTTCCATAATAGCCGTGAAATCATATTCATTTACCTCAATTGGCACCGACAGTTTATCAACGTTATTCCATATGCTTTGTGCATTAAGATACAAAACCTTTAGAATTGATCTATTATCAAATTTTCCTACACTTTTATGATTCCTTGGTACAAAATGATATTCACATCCTGTCCGTTCCTTTTAGTTTCTGGTAACAATCAACCCCATCAGTAGATGCTATCTTTACCTTTGTTTTTCTTATTTTCCATGCAACTGAATCCCCACCCCAACACCCCACTATCTGGCTTGAAGCTCTACCTACAGCCCTAGTTATGCATTTTGCCAGGACTCTGGTCCCAACATGATGCAGGTGGAGCCTGTCCCATCAGCACAGCTCCCTTCTTCCTCAGTACTGTTGCCAATGTCCTACGAATTTACACCTGTTTTTCCTACACCAATATTTCAGCCACACGTTCGCCACTTTAATCTTGTTCGCCCTGTGGCAATTAACTCATGGATCAGGTAGTAATCAGGAGGTAATTGTCTTTTTGGTTCCGCTTTTTAATTTACCCCCTAAATGCTCATTTTCCCTCAGCAGAACCTCTGTTATCGTCAGTACCAACATGGATCACAACAACTGGATCGTTCCCTCCCATGTCAACTCACCTGAAAGGCTGAGAAGAGGTCTGTGGTATTAGAAGCACACTAGTTACATTCATTGTGATGACATAGATGGATGAATTTTATGTCTAGCCCAATTCAATCTGAATGGACATTGGTACGGTGTGAACTTTGGTGCTATGCATTCAAAAATTGGGCTAAACAAATTCTATACCCTACAGTGGATGTTCAACCATTGGGCTGTAATTAGCTGTACAATACCGTTTCCCCTATGAAAGAAATGGGTCCCTCTTCACATTAGACAAAGCCCTGAAATTTAATTCTTGGGTGTTTGGAAATTTCCATCCCATATCTTTCCTAGGATCCTAGAATATATCCAATCAGGTCACAGGCTTTGCTCTAGCTTACTATCCTGAAGATTTTCTCTTAATTACATTCAGACCTTTCCATTGTTAAAAGTGCAGCTTCCTCCTCATTGAAGTGTGTTTTTTTTAACTCAAATCAGGAATTGCCTGTGGCAATGAAATTGTTGGCGTTGAATCTATTGAATGAATATATGTGCACAGAATGTTGAAATGGAGCAAACGCAATCAGAGAATTAGTCATACTTTCCATGCTTCATTAGGTACAAACAAACCAACGAGAGCACAGTCCACAGCAACATCATCTTCTAAATGATGAGACATAGTGTAATGGTAGCCTCAGGGCAGAATGATGCGGTGCTGAATTCGAACAATTAGATTGGCAATTCATTGAGACCAAACCCTGTCCTCCATGCTCACCTAACGTTCATCTCTGGGGATCGTATCTGTGATGGTATAACAATATTATTTAATGAATAGGAAGAGGTTAGAGGGCAGAAATCACTGGAACTGATAACAGTGAATCACTGCCGAATATATTTGCATGATGTCCTATATTTAAACACCTGCTTTATACATTATTTCGCAATCTGAATAGCTTTTAGTTAATGACAATAAATAATACGTGAATTTGTTTATCTGCATTCATGATAAAGTGCATCAAAATATTTCCTTGCTCTTACAAATACTTTTGAATGTTTTTTTAAAATGATTGTACAGTGAATGAAATTTTTAAACACTCTTTGATGCTAAGCCTTTATCAGCTATAAATTAGGAACACTTAAAAGTTAGCAATTTGCTACATTTTAAAAAAATTATTTTCATTTATCCTACTGCAATTTTGCTGCTATTTCATTTCTAAATACACTTAACAATTTTTTTTGTTGCATTTAATGCTAACTCAGTTGCAACTCCCTGCTAATAACGCTAATATTAGTCAGCAGTTTTTTTAAAGTCTTACATTGGTTACATTTGTAAATCGATTAATTCCGTATTATAATTAATAATTACATTTTTGAATAATCTTACAGATGTATAACATCAGATCTGTCATGATAAATCCATGCATATTGCCTGTGAATACTGTCATGAGTGACAGTCAATTAGTGTAATAAATAAATTATGGCTATGAACTAAATTAAATGCAGACATGTATTAATATTTATCTGACACTGTTAATAACAATCAGCTGCAAAACTGAGTGAAGCATTCACTCAGAGCCTGGAATGTACAACAGAGAAACATAACATAGCAAATATTATTTAGATAATCTTCATGCCTATAATCCTGACCAAGATTTCTCCTTAAAGATACCACTCTTCTCCTTTCCATCCATTTTTCGCTCATTGATGGATGTGCGTGTTTCTGTTTGGCTCTTATTAGATATTAGCGAATGAAGTGAGCCTGGGGTGTTCCCTTTGGTGTAAAATGCCACAGATTGCCCCATTGACTCGCAGAAGGCAACACAAAGAAAATTGAATCAGAGATAATGGGTACTGCAAATGCTGGAGAATCCGAGATAACAAGGTGTGGAGCTGGATGCACACAGCAGGCCAAGCAGCATCATAGGAGCAGGAAAGCTTGACGGGAGGGTCCAGGCCCGAAACGTCAAGCTTTCCTGCTCCTATGATACCTTGTTATCTCTGTTTCAGGAAAAGCTGAGCGACTGTGCTAAGTCAGTTTACTGCTATACTCAATGTGGACAACAATGACTGACACAATATCTACTGGTAAACAATAATATGTCTTCTATTAAGAATAGATGCTCATTGAGTAGTCATAGTATAAATTATTTATAAAGCACAGGAAAAGATATTGCCTTTATTAAGGATTGGTATTTTAACCATTTTACTTTGGCAATTACAGGCAGGTACAGATTGAATTTAGCCATTATTAAAGTACTG
Organism: Ginglymostoma cirratum; assembly: GCA_024137785.1. Taxonomy (NCBI): domain Eukaryota; kingdom Metazoa; phylum Chordata; class Chondrichthyes; order Orectolobiformes; family Ginglymostomatidae; genus Ginglymostoma; species Ginglymostoma cirratum. Next base: position 5,627,786 of record JAHRHZ010000009.1, read on the forward strand.
TATTTAGAATGTGGGATTGAAATAAATTGCAAGCCTTGGCTTGAAGTTTTGAAGGTTGATGAGTTGCTTCTTGAAGGGCCACAGTATTCCATTTGCACATGCTTACATTTACTTTCTGATATTTATTTAAGATCATCAGTCTAAGATCAAGGAAGATATTTTGGAAACTTCAATTAACTAGACTAAAACTGAAAGTATTTGTTATATGTCGAATTAAATTACATACTCAGGCTACAGTGGTCTCAAATCCCACTGTTGGATGAAAATATTGAAATGGTAGACATTCTTAAATTTTAAAACCTACAAAGAAACTGACATTTATCTAGCCTACTGCTTCTCTAACAATTCATAACACTCCAAAAATAGATTAATAAATCCGCAAATCAAATTAAACAGCTGGAAGTGAAACTGCTTTATGTTTGTTAATGTCACATCAGCTTCATTAAAATGGATATTGCACATCATTCTGTTGCTACAAAGTTAGAGAGAAAAGCATATTCTTGTATTTTGATTACTTTTTCAGAGTAATTTTGATATGTGTGGAGATGCTATTGATTGTAGTGTGGAAAGCTTGCAACAGTGTTTGCTAAGATTGTAAGCGCAGGGGAATATGGATTTATTAACATAGATTTATTTTCAATAAGCTGCTGGCTGTAGATAATCATTGCATATCCTCCTGCTTCCTCACCATCCTCCATGTTATCGGTATCTTTTCTCCTGGCATATCAAAGGTTCGTTTGCAATAGTAACTGCATTTGCTGACCACATTTCTTTTTGTGGACATCTTATACCTCCAAACCTCTGGAATGAAGTACCACCCCAAGACTTGATGATATGAGAAGTGCATTCACAACATGGCTAAACCATTCACTTCATGTATTTCCCTTCCACAAGTTACAATAGTTATCATCTTTCCTTCACTCTTCTGGAATGGAAGAAGTTTAATTCCCTAGAAAAATCGGAATTCACCTAGTCCAAATGAAAGAAAGCTCTGAGCTTCCACACAAGATGCAATAGATCTAAACATTACTTTTTTTTATAACATTAAACTGAAACTGGCCATATGTCTGTATTTCCATGCATCCTAAAAACCACAACATAACATACATTCATGTGTCACTATTGGAAGACTTCTTGCACTTGTACACATTTTTGGATTTGTTTTTAATTCATTCATGGGATGTGGGCATATCTGGCTGGGCCAGTATTAATTCATATCCTTGGTTTCCCTTGAAGGTGGCAGTAAATTGCCTTCTTGAAACACTGCAACCCATTCGGTGTAGGTAGACCCACAAATCCTTTAGGGAGGTAGCTCCAGGATTTTGACCCAACGACAGTGAAGGAGTGGTGCTAAATTTCCAAATCAGGATGGTGAGTGGCTTCAAGGAGAACTTGCAGATGGTTGTGTTTCCATGAACCTACAGCCCATACCCATCTAGATGACAGTGGTTATGAGTTTGGAATGTGCTGACTAATAAGCAGTACATCTTGCAAATGATGCACACGGCTGCTACTGAGGTTCTGTGGGAGACGGAGTGAATGCTTGTGGATTTGGTGCCAATCAAGTCAGCCGCTTTGTCTTGGGTGGTGTTTAACTTCTCGAGTGTTGTTGGACTTTCATCCAGGCAATGGGGAGAATGCCATCATATTTCTGACTTAGCAGCTAGTAGGTGGGTAGATAGGCTTTGAAGAGTAAAACAGTGACCTACTTACTGCAAACGTCCAAGCCTTTGATCTCATCTTGTGCCATAGCATTTAAATGGCTAGTCCAGTTTGTTTTCTGCTCAATGGTAACCCTATTCTGTTGATAATAGAGAATTCAGTAATAGTAATGTCAATGGTTGTCAAGGGGTGACGTTTAGGATCTCCCATGTTGGAAATAGTCATTGCCTGGTACTTAAATGCTGAGAATGTTAATCATCACTTTTCAACACAAACCTGCATATTGTTCTGAAGAAGGGTCTAGGCCCGAAATGTCAGCCTTCCTGCTCCTCTGATGCTGCTTGGCCCGCTGTGTTCATCCAGCTCTATACCTTGTTATCTCTATTGTTCAGATCTTTCTGAATTCGGACATGGACTCTTCAATTTCCATGGAGTCACAAATGGTACTGAACATTTTGCAATCATCAGCAAACATCCCTACTTCTGACCTTATGATGGATGGAAGGTCATTGAAGCAGTGAAGATATTTGTGCTTAGACCTGAGGAAGTCCTACAAAGATGTCCTAGTGTTGAAATGAGTGACCTCTAACAACAACCACTTTCTTCACGAACGTCATATATAACTCCAACCAGCAAACAGTTTGCCTCCAATTCTTACTGACCCAGTTTTAATGCCACAAACAGTAATGCAGCCTTAATGTCACCTCACTTCTCAATGTGTTCTTTTACCAACATTTATTTGAAAGGCATATTTTAACACTGCAAACCAACAGCAGCCATTTACAGACACAATAAGCTATTCTCAAGCTTCCATCCAATTTGGCAGGACAGATGTACAAGTGAACGCCTCTATCTGCTGTTCCATTTCAGCTACTGGATGATCCAGCTTTGGGATAACTACCATAGAAAGTCCCAATGTAGGATAACCCTGCTGAAGAGGTAATATTCCTGTCAGACTTTGTGACTAAACCCAATCATAGTATGTTCTGACATTTCTTTAGCATCAAAACCTCAGTCTAGGCTAGCCAAATTGCAAGTTCTCTTTTTTTTATTAAAAGCTCTGGCCCAGATGTCAATGCGACTCAAAACATGGTCCTGTTCCCTAAAACTGATTTCCCTAAACAACCAAACAATAATGCCTACTTACAATGGCACTAGTTGCTTCAAATTGTCACAAGCTAGGGTCTGTCTCAGGTAGCCAATCTATCAACAAACCCGCAAGTGCATTTTTGGAGCAGCTCCAGCCATTGCATGCAATGAGTGCTTTTCAGTGTCTTAGTGTGTACCTCTGCTATATTATTATCATGCGCCATATGAAATAAGAACTGTTTTTGGCCCACCTAATTAGTTTCTAATTTAGACACTGTTCTGTATAAACTCAGACTGCATTCTCTTCCTCTAACTCTCCACATGAGAGAGAAGGAGCACTCATCAATAACAATGGGCAGCTGCTGAAGGCAACACGCAAAGCCTGCTTTTTGCTCAAAACAGAAGACTACAAATCCTCCTTGTGGTTTGTGAACCCCTTGTGGTCTCTGAGCCCCAACTTCAAGGCTATTCTTGAACAAACAAAGGCATTGTCCAGAGTGTATTCACTAACATCCCTATCAACCACCATTGCTGGAGTACAAAAGGTAATTTTATGATGACACACACACAGCAAGGCTGTTTTTCTCTCTTGGCTCCAAGAGAGTTTAAAACAAATCAGTAAACTTTAAAAAATCTGTGTCTTGACCATATTTCCCGTCCGGCCTTCCTGTTCTCAAACCCACAATGCAATACTTTAGTTAGGGCACCGACCTCTCCTTCAATGTTCTGTTCCACTGCCAAGAGGCAAACTCAGCCCACAGGATTCAGCCAAAACTGGGTTGTAATTATTAATGTGAAAGAAAAAGAATTGAAAGTGTTTAATACAAGAGAAAAGAATGTATTGGCTTACACAGCTTTTGCTTGTGTGGGTGTGTGGGTGTGATAACTAGTGGTCTTCCTGGAACAGAAGCTACGGTGAATGATCTGCCAACCTGTGCATATAGAGACGCAATGGAAAAGGCATCACAAGCAGAATCTAATGTAACTGCAAGAGCGACTTTGTCAGATGAACCTAAAACTGAAGAAGATGGAAGAAGTAAAGTGGATAGCTAATGTTCTGACAGCAAAAGGAATTCACCTGGATCCTGACATGGTGACAGCTTTGACTGAAATACAGTGACCAGCAGATGTGAAAGCAGTTTTTTTTTAGATTCATGAACCATTTAACAAAGTTCTTGCTTAATTTGTCTCTTCAGTGTGAACCTCTGTACAAGCTCACTGCAAATGGTGTGCAGTGGAACGAAAGAATAGAGCAGGAATCATCTTTCACTGAAATCAAGATATTTGTGATGACAGCATCAGAGGTGAGGCACTACAATGTCAATGATTCTTTTCATATTCCTTCTGTTTTCCTCATTGCTCCTCAGCAGGGTTTTATATGGTCACTTTTTGACAGTGTTGAGGCTTGTTAGATGAGGTGCTGTCAAAAATCAACTTACAGAAGGTTCCACTCATGCTACACTGTCAATTTGTCACAAACAAAAACTGAAATTGCTGGAAATGCTCAGCAGTCTGGCAGCATCTGTGAAGAGAAATCAGAGTTATCATTCTGGGGAGGTGATGGCCTTATGGTACTATTTCTGGACTGTTAATTGAGAGACCCCAGATAACATTCTGGGGACCTGGATTCAAATCCTGCCACAGCAGATGGTGGAATTTGAATTCAATAAATATCTGGAGTAAGAATCTAATGATGACCATGAACCCATTGGTCGATTGTCAGAAAAACCCATCTGGTTCACTAATGTCCTTTAGGGAAGGAAGCTGCCATCCTTACCCTAGTCTGCCCTCCATGTGATCCTCAACCCACAGCAATGTGGTTGACTCTAAACTGCCCTCTGGGCAATTAGAGATGAGCAATAAATGCTGCCCAGCCAGCAATGCCCACATATCATGAATGAATAAAGAATTTAAAAAGTACTTAATGAGTGTAACGTACTTTAGGATATCGTGAGGTCATGAAAAGCAATAAGTAAAAAATGAAAAAATGCTGTGGATGCGGTGAATCAGAAACAAAAGCATAAATTGCTGGAAAAGCTCAGCAGATGAGGCAGCATCTGTAGACAGAGTTCTGAGGAAGGGTCACTCGACCTGAAATGTGAACGCTGATTTCTTTCCACAGATGCAGCCAGATCTGCTGAGCTTTTCCAGCAATTCGTGGTGTAAATACAAATGTTTTTTTAATTGGTTTTGTTGGATCCAGCAGTATCACGTGTGCGAAATATTGATTAGTAAATTGCTAGTTCAGACAAATCAGTCATCTGAATCGTACTCAATCCCAGCTTGGTTGTAGCAATAGTTGCCCTGTATTTGTGATATGATTTATTTAGTTTTCACTAAATACACTGTGTAAGAGCTCAATAGGCTTCTGCTACTTTGCTTAAAATGACTTATTAAAGGCTCCCACAAGCAAATAATTGAAACACAAAATAGACATTCTAAAGCCATTCAACCAGAGATACTTGAGTTCACAATTATGGTTGTTTGTTTGAAGTGACAGCTGTTACTACATGCATACACATACACATAAAATTTGGGAATAATTAAATTCTTTACATAATTCAATGTTTATAACTGTTTTCACCATTCTACTATTTTCACCCTTCATATTTACTATTCTTTTTCTCTCATTTTCTGCCTGTGGTTGTCTTGGTTTCTGTCTTTGTTTCTGCTTTTACTAGACAACTTCAGTCACAATATTTTCTCTTTTCATCTGAATTCATCCTGTTGCAACTGCTCCAATTTTTAAACAGAGCAAAAAGACTTGTGAAGATCACTTAAACACCAGTTTGATCCAATTGATGATGCACTTGCCTTCAGTCGAATGCTGTACATTTAAGTCCTACTGAAGAACTTGTACACAAAGACTGCATGCTTCAACAAATCTAGGTCCAACAAAGATAATAAAACACTAAAACTAAAGGCTCTCTAACTGAATGCACATAGCATTCATTTCAAGAAAGAGACGGATAGAGCTCTTATAAATAATGGAATCAAGGGTTATGGGGATAAGGCAGGAACAGGATACTGATTGTGGATGATCAGCTATGATCATAATGAATGGTGGTTCTGGCTCGAAGGTCTGAATGGCCTACTCCTGCACCTATTGTCTATTGTCTATTGTCTATAAAGTAAAGGAAATTATAATGCATATTGAAGAGAATAAATATATGATAGCTATGATGGAGATGTAGCTGGGCAATGACTAGGATTGGGGTTCTGAAAATTGAAGGATGTATGACATTCAAAAGGGCAAAGCCACAGAGATAACCCTCCTAATCAATGATGATATTAATGCAACAGCTAGAGATGACCTTGGTTCAGGAGATGAGAAAGTTGAGTTGGTTTGGTTGGAGGTGAAGAAAAACAGAGGAAAGAGCTCACTGTAGGTGTGGTTTATAGGTCCTGAACAATAACCACAATGTAGAAGGAAGTAATAAGAAGATGTATTAGACACTTACGATAAAGAAACAACATTAATAATGAGTGATTATATTGTACGTAAAAAGTCAGATTGGTAACTGTAGAATCCTTACAAGGTTGTTTCTTAGAGTGGCATGTTCTGGATCTAACCGAAGAGCAAAAGTTATCTGGTAAAGGCAGATACAAAGGCAGAAAATGAGAGAAAAAGAAGAGTAAATATACTTTTATGGCATCTGGTAAAATTATAATTCATAGGAAAGCAGTACTGAGCAAACTGATGAAGCTGTTAAACCTGCAGGTTGAGACAGACTTCATTCTCAGGTCTTAAAAGAGATGGCTAATAAAGTAGTAAATGCATTGATGTTGTTTTTCTAAAACTCATAAGATTCTGGCAACGTTCTAGCAGACTGGAAAGTAACAAGTATACCCTCTTTTTTCCAGAAGAGCTGAAGACAGCAAACAGGAAACTATAGCCTGATTATCTTGACATCTGTTCAAGTGAAGATTTTAAAACCAATCATTAAGGAGGTTATAATTGGCTCCTGAAAAAGATCAAGGTAATCAAGAAAAGTCAATGTGGTTTTAAGAAAGAGAAATTATGTTTAACTAATTTACTGGAATTCATTGAAGGAGGGAAATTCAGTGGTTAAATGGGAATCAGTGAACTAATAGATTCAATATCACTAGACTCTACAGAAAGAGTTATAGCACAAAGTAGGAGCTTATGGTGTAGTGAATAACAAATTAACATTGAAACAACATTGGCTTGCTGGCAGGAGACAGAGAATATGCATAGCCTTTTTTCTAATTGGTGAAATGTGGTAAATGGAATCTCACAGGTGTTCGTGGGTTGCACTTTTTAAAACAATCATACCGATGGCTTAGATGAGGAGGGCAAGAGGGCTCTTATAGTGCAGTGGTAATATCCCTACCTCTGAGCCAGAAGGTCTAGGTTCCAGTCCCACCTGCTCCAGATGTGAGCAATATTATCCCTGCACAGGTTGGTTAAAAAATATCGCGATGAGGGGAACAAAGGCCATAAGACCATAACGTATAGCAGCAGAATTAGGCCATTCAGCCCATTAAGGCTGTTCCACCATTTGATCATGGCTAATATGTTTCTTAACCCTATACTCCTGCCTTCTGTCCTTAACTCTTGATCCTCTTACCAATCAAGAACCTGTCCGTTTCTGCCTTAAATACATTCAATGACTTGACCTCTACAGCATTCTGCAGCAATGAATTCCACAGATTCACCACACTCTGGCTAAAGAAACTCCTCCCCACCTCAGTTGTAAAGAGTTGTCCTTTCACTCTGTGACCATGCTGTCCTTGTTTGTCCTATTGTGGAAACATCTTCCCCACATCCACTCTATCCAGGTCTCTCAGCATTCTGTAAGTTTCATTTGGATCCCCTCTTCGTCCTTCCAAACTCCAACGAGTACAGACCCAGAGTCCTCAACTGTTTCTCATATGACAAGCCTTGGATTCCCAGGATCATTCTACTAAATGTCCTCTGGACCCCCTCCAATACCAGCACATCCTTCCCCAAAAATGCTCACAATATTCCAAATACGATCAGGACCAGAGCCTTATACAGCTTTAGATGTACATCTCTGCTCTTGAAAAGAATGCTAACATTCCATTTGCCTTCCTAACTGCCGACTGAACCTATATGTTAACCTTAAGATAATCCTGAACTTAGACTCCTAAGTCACTTTGTGCTTCAGATTTCTGAAGCCTTTCCCCATTTAGAAAATAATCTGTGCCTCAATTCTTCCAACCAAAGCGCACATACTCACACTTTCCTGCATTTCTGCTGCTTCTTTACCCACTCTCCTAGCCTGTCCAAGTCCTTCTGCAGCCTCCATGCTTTCCTTCCATCTATCTTTGTGTCATCTGCAAACTTAGCAATAATGCCTTCAGCTCCTTCATTCAGATCATTAATGTATAAATGAATAATTGTGGTCTCAACACAGATCCCTGTGGTACTCCACCAATTGCTGGCTGTCACCCTGGAAATACCCTATTACACCAATTCTCTGTTTCTGCCATTCAGCCAACCCTCTATCCATGCTAGTACCTTACCCTTAACCCCATGGTCTCCTGTCTTATTTAGCAGCCTTGTATGCAGAGCCTTGCCAAAGGCCTTCTGGAAATCCAAATAGATCACCAGCTCTCCTTTGCCTAACTTATTCATTACTTCTTCAAAGAATTCTGTCAGGCTTGTCAAGAATGACCTTCTCTCGACAAAGCCATGCAGACTTTGCCCTTTAAGGCTATGCATTTCCAAGTACTCCACAATCTCATCCTTAATAATGGACTCTTGACAACGGTCGAGATCAGACTAATCGACCTATAGTTTCCAATGTTCTGCCTCCCTCCCTCCTTAAGCATGGGTGTAACATTCATCATTTCCATTCCTCTGGGACCCTCTCTGAATTTAATTATTCATGAAAGATCACCACCAAAACGTCCACAATCTCCTCAGCTATCTTCTTTAGAACTCTGGTATGTAGTCCAACTGGTTTGGGTGGTTTATCCACCTTCAGACCTTTCAGCTTCCCTAGCACCTTCTCGTTAGTGATGCCTACTGTACTCACCTCTGCCACCAAATCTCTTCAAGTTCTGGTATTTTACTGATGTCTTCCACTCTGAAAGCTAATACAAAGTACCTACTCGATACCTCTGTCACTTCTTTGTTCTCCATTACTACCTCTTCAGCCACCTTTTCCAGTCGTCTAATGTCCACTCTTGCCTGTGTCCTGTCTTTTATATAACTAAAAAAATCTCTTGTAATTTTCTTTTATATTACTAGTTAGCTTACCCTCATGTGTCAACTTCTCCCCCGTTATTGTTTTTGTAGTTGTCCTCGATTGGTTTTTGAAGGCTTCCCAATCCTTTGGCATCCTCCTAATCCTCAGCATATTGCATGTTTTTTTCCTTTGTTTTTACGCTCTGATTTCCCTTTTCAGCCATGGTTGTCTCACTCTATTCTTAGTACACTTCTTCTTCCTTGGGATGAATTTCTGCTGTTCCTTCCGAATTACGCATAGAAACTCCTGCCCTTGCTGCTCCGCCAACTTCCCTGCTAGGCTCCCCTTCCAATCATCTCTGGCCAGCTCCTCCCTCACATCTTTGTAGTTACCTTCACTCAATTGTAATTCTGTTACATCTGGTTCCAGCTTCTCCTTCTCAAACTGCGGGATGAATTCTATCATATTATGGTCACTGGTCCCAAGGTGTTCCATCACCTTTAGCTTCCTAATCCATCTGACTCATTGCATATCATAATTCCATAACTGCCTGTTCTCTAGTGGGTTCTACCACAAGCTGCTCCAAAACAAAATTTCATAGACTTTTCTCAAATTCCTGAGGCACAGTAACTAAATTTGCAAATAACTCAAAGATAGGTAGGGAGGTATGTTATTAAAGGGGCAAAACAAGGTTGCAGAAGGATATAGATTGGTTGAGTGAGAGGCAAAAATCTGACAAATGGAGTATGAAATAAGAAAAATGTGGTGTCGTTGACTTAGTCCGGAAGAATAAAAAAGCAAAAAATGATTTAAGTGCACAATGGCTGCAGAATTCCAAGGTGCAGAATGGTCCAGGTGTTCTAGTGCATGAAATTTTGATGCAGATTGGACAAGTAATTAAGATGGCTAATGGAATACTAACCTCATATCAGGCTTGGATAAGATCTCATCTCAAGTGAAAACAGAAAGTCCTGGAGATCACAGGGGGTCAGGCAGCATCTATGGAGAGAAAGCAAACTAATGTTTGGAGTCTAGATGACTCTCTGATCTTTGCTCTGATTTCTCTCCATGGATGCCACCTGACCTGCTGTGATCTCCAGCAGTTTTTTTTTTTGTTTTCATTTCAGATTCCAGCATTGATTTGCTCATGATATCTCAAATGCTGCGTGCATTTTTGGTCTCTTTATTTGAGGAAGAACAAAATGTGTTTGAGGCAGTTCAGAAGAGGTTTACCTGATTGATACCTGGAATGATGATGCTGTGTTTTGAAGGTAGGTTGGACAGACAGGGCTGTATCCACTGGAGCTTGGAAGAGTGACAACAAAAATGTTGGAAATCACAGCGGGTTAGATATCATCCATGGAGAGAGAGCAAGCTAATGTTTTGAGACTAGATGACTCTTTGTCAGAGCTGATGTGAAGTGTTGAGGGGGCAGCATTTCTGCAATGATGTGGGGGTGGATTTCTGGGGGAGAAAGGATGTTGATAGTTCAGTTTAAGTGATCAGAATGTGAGAATGTCAGAACAATGATGTGTCTAACTGCCAGGCTTGAAAGAATAGACAGTCCTACTGGAGTTGGGGGAGGGGAGAGAGAACACGGTGACAGAGAATGTAACAAGTAAAGCTAAAAAGACAGGGAAGAGTGAGAGATAACTTGATTGAAATGCATAAGATCCTTCAGCACTGCATGCATGAGTCAGAGTCATAGAGTTGTACTGCATGAAACAGACCCTTTGGTCCAACTTGTCCATGCTGACCAGATATCCCAAATATCCTAAATTAATGTAGTCCCAAAAAATGAAATTATTTTATCCAGCTTTTACTTTGGAAGAATTTGCATTGCAATAGTTTAGTGTGGGCCCTTTTGTCTAATTGGCAGCTTCCCTTTAAGAAAATTATATTAGCTGCACCACACTGTTGGCAGTTAATATTGCATCGACCCCACTCCCACGAATCGCAGACAGTGCAGGCAGCTTGGACAGCAGTGGGCTTGCTTGGCCTGACACTATAATCACATAAATTAGATGAGAATACCAGAGTTCTTCATCTCGAACTGCAAGGGCGCAATCAAATTATGTATCGTGAATTCTGTGTCACAAAGAATAAGGCAATTAAATTTCCAGCCTGTACACTGTAAGTATTTAAGATATGAGAAAAAAAAGGAAAAAGAAAAACTGCTGAAAATTTTCACTTGTTCTTCACGATGTTCTATAATTTATAAGTTCTATTCTGTTCTATTCTAACTCACCACTATATTGGTGCAAGTAAATGACAACAGATTTTTTATAACTTGAAATTCAGCGCGTACTTATATGAATACTATTTGGTAATGGAGACAGACGTTGGAACTTAATATTCTTCACCTGCTAATGACCAACTTGACCTCTTTGAATGTATTTATTATAACATCAGTACATTAAGTAATAATTATTGTTTTCTTAATGTAAGTAAGGCAACCTGGTGTTAATAAAACTTAATACCTATCTGTTTCTAAATGAATAGGAAAACTGTTTTTCATAAATTAATGAAAATATGATTTTGAGGATATGTTTATCACAATATTGTTATCAGTGAATTATGAAACCATGAGACTTTGCATTGGCTTAAATGGAAAATATAGTCTTTTAACTTTCAAAAGGCCTTTGATAAGGTAGTGCTTAACATTCCCAAACTAAGGTCCGAACATAATTGTCGAAATAAGGATTAGAATCAACACAGGATTGATGGGCCAAAGGGCCTGGTCCTGTGCTGTACTGAATTGAATTGTATTATATCACATATGGAGTCAAGGGAAAGTGTCAGAATGGATAGCAAATTCACTACAAAACAGATTACAGGGAAGAAGTGTCAAGTGTGACAACTGGGATCAATGAAGGGTGAAATGAACAGTAACACAATGATGTCCTTTATTGGTCACCAATTGAATAAACCTTCTGGGTTTTGCTGATGTTGTGGGCATAGTTTACACTCAGAAGGGCTGTGACAAAATACAAGAATGTATCAATAAACTAGCAGATTAGGCTTGTAGCTAGCACATAAATTTCAATATTGTTAAGTTTGAGGTGCAGCATTTTGCCAAAAAAAGTGAAACAAAAGGAGCATTTTTTAAAATAAGAGTCTAAATGAGGCAGATACATAAATCGCCAAAATAGTGTAAATTGGCCGTCATGTTTCCTACAGCATAACAGTAGCAACGTTTCTAATGCGTTTCATTGGCTTCAGTGTGTTATGGGATATCATGCGATCATAAAAGATGTGAGTTTTTTTTAGTAGAAGTGTACAATCAGATCAATAAAGAGAAAGTGTTTCCAGTTGTAGGATGGATGGAAATCAGCAGCCATTAATATAAGATAACGCAATGTAGAGCTGGATGAACACAGCAGGCCAAGCAGCATCAGAGGAGCAGGAAAGCTGACATTTCAGGTCGAGACCCTTCTTCAGAAATCATTAATAGCCATTAATATAAGTTGGTTCCTAATTAATAAGAGGTAATTCAGGAGGACCAGTCACCAAGAGAATGATTAAAAAGTGATTTTTTTTTACCAAAAGGAGTAGATGCCGAGGCAAATGCATGTTGGCAAGCTAAAACATGTGATCAGTAAAGGAACAAGAAGATATGTTGATAAGGTTCAATAAAGTGTGTGAGTGAGGGGAAGAGGGTGTGGAATGGTGGGGGTAGTGGTGTGGTGAGTGGAGCAGGGTCATGGGGACAACACAAACACTGAAATGGATTGATTGCTTTGTTTCTACTCTGTGCATTTTATGGAACAAAGTAGTATATTCTGTGGTATAGAGTCATGCAGATCAAAACTGTTCTGGATTTACAGCTGACAGATATTAACTGAGCTGACAGTGAGGAGGATTTCAGTCCATTTTAAAGTCCATGGAGTATGTAGAGTGAACTGATGCAAGATTCCTGCTGCTAACTGGTGCCCAGTAAGCCTAGATATAAACTACATTCTTATAAAGACTACCAGATTCAGTTGTGAATCCTCCTCCAAAGACTGAATAACATGTCTAAGCTGACACATAATGACGAAACAGATGTCGAACAGTACATCAGCGTCAGAAAATAAGTTGCATTTTCTGAGTCATGCTGACATTGAATCAGGCATGCAAGTCGAAGCAACAATTTTCCAGTTATTATAGTTAATAAGAATAAAATCAGAGGCACGCCATTCTCTGATCAGTGTTTCTTCTGAGCTAAATTGCATGTCTGGCATGAAGTCAAATCTCTAATGTATTCATGTGAAATGAGAAAGATGGGGACAGAACCGATGGTTTGGAGAGAGCTGTAGTTATCAGATGAAAACACAATTTTCCTTGTAAAAGTTAAATAGATATGTAAAAAAAAAAATCAGTGCTTAATTGGGCAAATATAATTGCAGAGTAAATGCACAATTTCAGAGTTGATTTTTGCTAAAGCTCTCTGTAGTCTCTTTGAACACTGAATAATTGGGTTTGATATAATTCTATTCAATTCACCTGCTTGACTTCTAAACGTTCCTGTCTGGAAGAGATCCCTGCTGCAGCCACTTGTCTATATGATTTCTCTTGTCTTGAGATGTTTGCTTTAATTTTGCTTCTCTGTTCTTAACTTGTCACTTTAATAAATTCTGCTCCCAGCTTTTAAAGCTGGTTGCAGCCTTTTTTTTCATTTCAACAGTTACCGAGTTCAGCCTCTTGAGATTTCACATAATCATTTTTGTTAGTCATGTGTAAATATTCTTGCTGCAACTCTGTTTTGTCATCTATTTTCATTTTGCAAATTTAGCAATAAATTAATTGTCTTTCATATTCACAAACATTTTTATTATATCTTGCTTCCAAGTGTTAGTTAAACGTGCAGCCATATATTGACCCTGAAAGATACACTTATCCTTCTTTATGTTTACTGGCTAAATATTCCACGTCTTTAGAGTCATAACGTCATAGAGAAATACAGGACGGAAACAGGCCCTTCGGCCCAAACTGGTCCATGCTGACCATGGTGCCCACTCAGCTGGTTCCAATTGCCTGCATTTGGTCCATATCCCTCCAAACCCTTCCCATCCATGTATCTATCCAAATGTTTTTTAAATGTTGAACTTGTACCTGCCTCAACCACTTTCTCTGACAGCCCATTCCATATATGCACCACTCTCTGCGTGAAGAAGTTGCCCCTCAGCTCCTTCTTAAATCTTTCCCCTCTCACCTTAACCTATGCCCTCTAGTTTTCAATTCCCCATGCCTGGGAAAAAGACTACATGCATTCATCCCATTTATACCCCTCATGGTTTTATACACGTCAATAAAGTTCCCTCATTCTCCTATGTTCCAAGGAATAAAGTCCTATCCTGTGTAACCTCTACCTATAACTCAGACCTACTAGTCCTGGCAACATCCTCGTAAATCTTCTTTGCAGACTTTCCAGTCTAACGATGTCCTTCCTATAACAGTATGACCAAAACTGTAACTTCACAAGTTTCAAAATCTCCCCTCCCCCTACCGCATCCCAAAGCCAGCCCAGCTTGTCCCCGCCTCCCTAACCTGTCCTTCCTCTCACCTATCCCCTCCTCTCATCTCAAGCCCCACCCCCAGCTCCTACCTAGTAGCCTGATCCCAGCCCCTCGACCTGTCCGTCCTCCCTGGACTGACCTATCCCCTCCCTAACTCCCCACCTACACTCACCTTTACTGGCTCCATCCCCGGCTCTTTGACTAGTCTGTCTCCTCTCCACCTATCCTCTCCTCTATCCATCTTCTATCCACTATCCCCCCTCCCTATTTATTTCAGAACCCCCTTCCCCTCCCCCATTTCTGAAGAAGGGTCTAGGCCCGAAACGTCAGCTTGGCCTGCTGTGTTCATCCAGCCCTCCACCTTGTTATCTCAGATTCTCCAGCATCTGCAGTTCCTACTATCTCTGAAACAATATTCCAAGTACAGCCTCACCAATAACTTATACAATTATAACATAATGTCCCAACTCCTAGACTCAATGCCTCAACCAATGAAGCCTAGCAAAAAAGTTTAATCTTATTTCTTTTCTCTATAATTCTTGAGTTCTGTGTAATCTTCTAATTTGCTCTGCATCCTTGAATTATACCTATTTATAACCACATTAACTTTATTTAATAGCAGACATCATTTATAAGCATGCTATTAGTTGTCTGCAGATTATATATTTAATCCAATCTCTACACATTTAGGCCCATGCGGTGTGTCAGGTAGGAATAGAGAAGTGGGAGGCAGGATGCTCGATGTATGTAGCATGATATAAGATACTCATTGCTTCACACTTTGTTCCAAAACCAAAGTGAAAACCTTCCAGAGCCTCACTCTTCTCAATCTATGAATTTCCTCAATAAATACATGAAAAAAAATCAGAATATAGGCCCCTCAATCCTGCTCTGCCATTCAGCGTGATCATGGCTGATCATCAAACACTATACTCTATTCCCACTATCTCCCCAGATCATTTGGCCCTAAGAACTATATCTAACTCCTCCTTAAAAACATTCAATATTTTGGCTTTGCCTCTTTCTGTGGCAGAGAATGGTCACCACTCTCGAGGTGAAGGAATTTCTCCTCATCTCTGTCCTAAATGTCTTAACCCATATCTTCAAACTATGACCCCTGTTTCTGGACTACCCATTCACCAAGCACATCCTTGTTGTGTTTATCCTGCCTCATTCTATTAGAACTTTATAGGTTTCCACCTAATTCTTCTAAACTTTAGGTAGTCAAGTAAGTCACTCTTCATTTATCAGTCCTGCCATCTCAGGAATCTGCTCGGTAAATCTTCATTGCACTTCCTTCATAACCAGAATAGCCTTCCTCAGATAAGGAAACCAAAAACTGTACACAGTACTCCAGAGCTCACTAAGGCTCTGTACAATTGCAGCAAGACATTCCTGCTGCTGTACTCAAATCTTCTGCCAAAGAGACTATAAATTCATGCTGACATTGCCCAATCCTGTCAATGTTTTCCAAGGCTCTACAATTAAAACTTTTATAATGGAGTCTAGTATCTTCCCTGATACAGATGTCTGGCCGAACGATGTATAATTCCCTGCTTCAAGAGTCAAGCAGATGAGTAAACTTTTAACAATGTCTGCACCAAAATCTCCCAAGAGTTCGTTTTAATGTAGTGGAGGAAAACTGGAAGGAGATGAAGAGAGCCATCGTCTCAAGCTGGGAAGAAACCATTGTCTACATGACCAGGAAATACAAAGACTGAAAAACAAAAACAAATGCTGGAAAAGCTCAGCAGGTCTGGTAGCATCTGTGAAGGAGAAAACAGAGTTAACGTTTCAGGTCCAGTGACCCTTCCTCAGAACACAAAGACTGGTTCAACAAGAATGACCACAGCATCCTAGACCTCATTGACAAGAGGAAGAAAGCTCTTTGTGCCTGGCCAAACAAAATCACCAGTGGGGCAAAAGAGGAGAACTCATCAAACAGCTACAGTGAAGTTACAAAGAAGGACTAGAGAAATTGAGAACCAATATTGAACTCAGAAACCTAACAAGCTGCAACTCCTCGCTGACAAGCACAACACCTGGAGTTTGTTCAGTGTCACCAAAGCAATATACAGGCCCAACACTAGTGGCATCGAACCAGTGTAAAGTAAAGATGGAATCATTTTGAGAGACAGAGGAAACACCAGCTTCCACTTCAAAGAACTCCTAAACTATGAAGCAATTGTCAATGAGGATGTGATTGAGGAAATCTTCAAATCCCAATCAAAGAAGATCTTGGGCTCCCACACTACTGTGGCAGAAGCCTCTGTTAGATGCAGGAAATCCTCCTAAATGTGCAACATTTCCCCTACCAGGGAAGCTACCTCTTTTCTAAGGCTGACATCAATGCAGGGATTCAACATTGCATCGAATCTCTGCAAACCACTTTCAGATGCTGAAGAATGAGACTCTTCAATGATTGTGACATCCAAGCTGATATCAAGATCCTTGAGTATAAGGCAGTCATACTCTGGCTCTTCCTAATGTCTCCGAAACTTGGACTATGCGTAGACATGACCTCGAAAACCTAAGAAGTAGCATCAGCTCTGTTTGATATGGATCTTCCACATCTGCTAGAAGAACAGGCATACTAATATTAGCAACCTTGAAACAGATCATTTCACCAGCATCGAGGCCATGATCAGCTGAAACCAATATTCACTGGCCCGGCCAATTGCTTCGGATTCCTGAACTCTGACTACCAAAACGATCTTCTTCACCATGCTCAAGGTAGGCACTCAAGCAAGAGGAGGACCAAAGAGGTGTTTCAAAGGGTCCCTGAAAGCTTCCCTCAAGAAATACAACATCAATGTCAACATGCAGCAGACCCTCATTTAGAAGAAAGCAACATGGAGGAAGCTCCAATGCGAAGGGACACGTTTCTTTTAGAACACCCAGCAGCAAGACGAAATACGGAAAAACAACCAGAGAACCAGAGCCAATGATCCCAAGGTCAAGGACAAAATCTACCTTCCAGAAACCCCTGCCAAATGTGTGATTGGAGATGTAGCTCTAGGATCGGGCTCATTAACCTCGTAATGACCCACACAAACCATGAGCAGTGACCCAGAATTTCCTAGGTGGACTATTAAACTCGATAGTGAGTGATTACCGATGACGAGTTCCCTGTTTTCTCTCTACCTCACCAAGCAGGTAGAATTAAGTGTTCATGTGACCACCATTGCTGGATGGGTAGCTGGTGCTAGACAGAACTCACATCCAGTGAAATCATTGACCTGTTGGGGATGGCCTGGTGGATGACTTCCCAATTTTGTTTGCAGTCTTTCTTCAAAATACATTTCTCTGAGACTGGGAAAATTTTACCCACTGAAGACTCATTTTCACTGCTTACTTATAAACCCAGCTTTATATCATCAGTTGACAAGGATACATTACACTCAGTTGCTTCATTAATTCATTTATATAGAATTTAAATCACTGAAGCCCCAGCCTGATCCTTGCAGCATTCCACTAAGATTAATCCCCAACTGGAAAATTATATTTTTATTTCTACACTCTGGTTTCTGCCCTTTAAGCAACTGTCTATTCACACTAATATATTATCTGAAACCCCATGAGTCTTTATCTCTGTAACAATGTTTTACGTGGTCTTTCATTGAATGACTTTTGAAAATTCAAGTACCTTCCTTCTACTGGCTCTCTTTTATTCACTTTCTACATACATACTCAAAAATCCTCTAGAAATTTGTCAAACACAATTTTTCCGACTGTGTTCATTCTACCTTATCATATCATGGTTTTCTAAGTGTGGTGTTACTAAAGTCTTAATTCCAACGTTTTTCTGACATATTAATGTCAGGTTAACTAATCTGTAGGTTTCCATTAACTCTCTTATCCTTTCCTACATAGTCCTGTTTATGGTAGCCAGATATTCTATTTTACACTCGTACCAGATTTACAAAATTCAAACATTGAAAAGCCATGGGTAAGTGGCTAGGGTAATTGACATGGTGACTAATCAATGTCAGGAGGATGGGGAGAGACAGTTGAAGATGGGAGGCTGTGTGATGACCAGTATATGTTCCATCAGAGTTGACAGCCTTAATCTGTAGTTTGGGTAAAAAGCATCAGTTATCAAGCCGTTAGTGTCAAAAAGTAGTGACAATTCCCATGAAAATATCAAGCGAGAAATAAAAGGTTACTGCAATCGAAGCAGTGTTTACAAGAGGAATGATTAAATTTCACACCACCCCATCCTGGCCCAGTTTATATTTAACAAAAAGGAAGAATGTGAAAACTGAGATATTTCAATGATTTTAAAGAAACTGTTTGGGCACCATGACTTTAATGAAAAATTGGAATTGTCCCAGCAAGGTCAGGATGTCAGTTCACCCTAACCCATTTACGTTTGCTACCTGCCACTTCCCTGGGAAGGGTAGTGGGTGTTTGGAATGTGCTGCTGACAGTGGTAGTGGAGTCAGATACGTTAGGGACATGTAAGCGACTCTTGGATAGGCACATGGATGGTAGTATAACATAGGTTATGCAGGGTAATTTGATCTTAGAGTAGGAGAATAGGTAGGCACAACATCGTGGAATGAAGGACCTTTACTGTGCTGCACTGTTCTATGTTCTATGTTCTATGTTCTATTCACAGGAGTGAAACCCAGCAATTCTCAAATGTCTCTATTTTTTCCAATGTTGGTATTTTGATCATCCCTGACGTGCTTCACCACATTATTAGTTGCTATAACTCTAGCAATCTTGATCCTAAGTGATAACCAATGGCATTATTGCTAGACTTACCTTGGTAACGTCCTGTGGGCCTAGGTTCATGTCTCACTATGGCAGGTGGTGGAAATTGAATTCAATAAAAATCAGCAATTAAGAGTCTAATGATGACCATGAAACATTGTCAGGAAAAAAAAATCTGGTTCACAAATCCCCTTTTAGGGCAGTAATCTGCCATTTTTACTCATCTGGTCTACATGTAATTCCAGACTCACAGCAACGTGGTTGACTCTCAGCTATCTTCTGAGCAACAGAAACTGGCCTGGTGAGCAATGTCCACACCCTGTGAATGAATAACAAAATAAGGTCTGGAATTCCATCTCTAAGTGACCAAAGATGCACAGGTTAGGTGGATTGGCCATGCTAAATCACCCAGAAATGTGCAGGCTGAGTGGATCAGGGTTACTGGGATAGGGTTGGGGAGTGTGGGTTTGGGCGGGATATTCTTTGGAGGGTCGATGTGTATTCAGTGGGCTGAATGGCCTGCTTTCACACTGTAGGGATTCTATGATTCTATGAAATCTCTTCACCTCCCACCTCTCCTCTTTTGAACGTTCTGCAAAATCTTTGTTTGGCCGGGGTTTTGCTCAGCTTCCTTCATGCCCTCTTTCTTTTATTGCTTGATGTCAGCTTTGTTTTTAAAACTGATTGGGTTTCTGTGATACACCTCAGAAAGTTTTATCTCATTAAAGGCATTATATAAATGCAAATTGCTGTTGTAGTTATCTTGCAGGCTCTTCCTTGTTAAGACATCCCCATCCCATGGTGACAGTTGTTTGAGTTGCATAATACCTTCTTTTGACGGGTAGTAACAATGCAGATATAGAATTGCAGCGCAGAGTGGCTGCATTCACTCACAGCTGAGTTATTGGTCATGCTTTAATCGCTACATTTATCCACGTCTATTTATACACCTATCTACATTTTTCAGCTGTTTTTTTGTCTCTTTCAATTTCTATTTCATGCTTTTCTACTCCTGTCACCTTCAACCATTTTATCAAAGCAGACTGCAGCTGCATGCTCTTGATGCAACTTTGCTCCCTGTCAAACCATCCAGTTCCATGCTGCTTTACATTAGAATGATTGCCATCATCTATTCCTGTTTGAAAAGTTTTGATAGAAATTGCTTTTAGCACTTTTTTCTGAGCCGAAATTCCTTCTGTCATTAGTTTGGAATATTTATCTACAATCTGCTTTGTACAATGTCATTTGGACTATGAGTATGATCTGGTTTGCTTTAAAATTAGTGTGTAACTTATTTTTCAAAGATAAATTTAATACAACACTTTGCAATAATTACTGGACTGTTGTGAAGAAATCTAGCTAGCACTGTTATATCCGGAACAATTTTTATTGTTCATTCTGTTCATTCCCAAATGGGATAGGACAGCATGTGATATTTAGCACTGATATTTATTGCTGTGGCCTGAAGACTGTTGCTTTTGGAATGTTTGACCGGCTTGTGTGGTGGGTACTGATAATCTGCAGACCTTTAAATGGAGCAGGACTCGTTCTTGTTTGGGGCAGGGATCCCATCACATACACTCTAAATGGGTCACCCACTAACAATATCTGTGATCTTCTGGAGTGTTTCAGGGAGTAGGTGGGAGGTTGAAGGAGTTGGAGGCGAGGATGGCAAAGTTGAATTTATCAGACTCCTTTTCCTCTCTTCACTAATGTTATGTTCTGTGGTCCACCTTTCTCAGGTGATTATGTAGCTGCGATAGGTATTTGGTGTTGTGTGGGGCAGGAGGAGAGTTGTAAATACACTTAAAGGAACTGGAGCGTGTCTGATTCGGATATTTCAACATCAGGAGTGTGGGCTAACCTTGATCAACAGGTCAGTCTTTTCCTGCTAATTAATTTTGATTTTCCACAAAACCATTTGCCAGGTACTGTAGTAATCTCTTGAATATAGCATAAAATAAAATAACCTAGTTTAGTCAGTGTCTAATGAATAGATGTAGCACTCATTTTCTACACAGCCAATCAATTATTTAGATAAGAATCTGGATTGAAGTTCTGATAACTTCCTAAAATCCATGCTCACCCTTCCTAGAACTCCAATTATGTTCTCAACCTTGCCACAGTATCAAACAGTCCTAAATAGCATTGTATATTTTTTATAATTGGATATAATATAGACTGGAAACAGAGAATAGTGATCAAGGGATATTTTTTGAGCCAGTAGAATATTTGCAGCAAAGTTTCCAGGGATCAGATATATATTAATGATCTTGACCTTGGTGTGCAAGGGACAATTTCAAATCTTGCAAATGAGACTAAACATGAAAAAAAATTATGAACTTTGAAGAGAACAGTGTGAAACTTCAAAAAGACATAGACAAGTTGGTGGAGTAAGTGGATAGGTGACAGGTGAAGTTCAGTGAAACAAAGCGTGAGGTGATGTATTTTGGTAAGAAGAACACGGACAGAAGGTATAGATTAAGGAGTACAATTCTAAAGGACGTTCAGGAGCACAGGCACTTCAATGTATAATTGTACAGGCTATTGAGGGTGCAGGATAGGTGGGAGATAGAGTCTTTTTGTGTTTTATTATTAGGGATATAGAGATCAAGTGCAAGGAGGTATTGCTGAACTTGTTGGACCTCATCCAGAGTATTGTGTGCAGTCCTCAACACAATACCATAGGGAAGATATGAATGCATTGGGAAGAGTGCAGAAAAGATTTATAAGAATGATTCCAGGGCTAAGAAACTTCAATGATGAGATTGATTAGAGGGACTGGGACTGTGCTCCTTGGAGAGGAGCTCAGAGGTGGTCAGTTAGACATTTTCCAAACATTGAGGCAGCTGGATAGAGAGAAAGGATCAGCCACGGGAGATAGGGAGAAACAGTAACTAGTTTTTAAAGGATCAACAATGACAGGGCACGGGTTTAAAGAGATTTACAAAGGAAGCAAATGTGATGTGAGGAAAAACCTTTTTAAAACAATGAGTGGTTTGGGTTTGCCTGGAGGCATGTTCAAAATATTCCAGAGACACTGGATGATTGTCTCAAAAGGCAGAAGAATGATACTTACTTAGACAGTTGGAGATATAATAGGCCAAAAGGACTCCTTCTGTGCAGTAAAGCTCCTGAGACTGTGTGATCTCCACTTCTCCTTCACAACTTGCTCCAGTCCTTGATATAATTGACCACACTGTCCTCTTCCAATGTCTCTCCTGTTTTCCAGCTGGGTAGGGCTGTACCCACCCGATCCCATTCTTAACTCATCAGTCATAAGCCGAGAACTATCTATAATGGTTTCTCTTCTCACTCCTGCACTGCTGCCCCTGGAGTCCTTAAGGATGTATCTTTGACACCCTCTTACTTCTCATTAACATTATGAAAAAGTCCAGCACGTTCCACACATGTACTGACAAGAACTTGCTGCCCTTCACCACCACCACACCTCCACTATGACTGATTTATTGTGCAGTTTATCCAACATTCAGTTCCAGAAAATTAACAATTTTCTTCCATTAAGTTTTGGAAAAGCCCCTTCTCAAAACCAGTTCCCTGACCTTTGTTACCTTCCCTCTCCTTGTCAATTGTACTTGGGTAAACCAGATCATTCACAACCTTGGCGTCAAGTTTGATCTCAAGATAACATTCCAGGCACTTATTAAGAACATCAGAACCAGGAGTAGGAGTAGGTCATGTGGCCCATGGAGCCTACTCTGTCATTCAACAAGATCATGGCTGATTGTTTCATGAACTCAGCTCCACTTACCCACCCGCTCACCATAACCTTTATTCCTTCACTGTTCAAAAATCTTTCTTTGCCTTAAAAACATTCAACAAGATAGCGTCAACTGCTTCACTGGACAGGGAGTTCCACAGATTCACACCTCTTTGGTTGAAGAAGTTCCTCCTCAATTCAGTCCTAAATCTGCTCCCTTTTACTTTGAAGCTATGCCCCCTAGTTCCAGTAAATCCCAAGCTTCACTATGTCTGCCCACTGCCATTTCTGCAGCATGACTCGTACTCTGCCCCACCTCAGCTTAACTTCTGCTGAAACTCTCATCTTTGTTACCTCTAGAGTTGACTATTCCGAAGTCTGCTTGACACTGACTCCCATCTCCCATTCTTCATGACCTTGTGCTCAACCTAAACTCTGTTGCCTGTTTCCTAGCTTGTATCAAGTCCCATTCACCAATTACCCCTGTACTCACTGACCTATGTTGGCAGTCTTGTTGCAAACCTGTGATAAAATAGGCCTCAATATTCATTCCCCAATGTTGGAAAAGGGAATGTAAACATTACCCAGCCTATTTCAATTCAATGACATGATTGAAATTTTCACGGCTGCTATCAGCACGTTAGTTATGGGGAGGCAGGAGAATCACTTAGTAATCAATATTTGAACTGTGGTCCTGTGAATCAATAAGGACCACAAATTGAATTTAAATACTCCAACACTGGTATCCTGAGAGTCAGCTGGAGCACCAGTGAAGTGGAGCTGCGATCAGCAGATTATTTACTTTGGTACTTCACTTCCCACATGAAAGCTTCTGCAATCTCAAGTGATTCAGTTCATTGTACATTAGTTTCCTTATAGCACTTGACTTCATGTAATGATTTTGTGACTTTGTTGTTGACAAGGGAGACGTCCATAATGGGTTCTGTCAATGCTGTGGTGCTCTGAACTGATGAAAAAGAGGAGAACTAGCAGTAAGTATGAGCTGGGATGTTTGCAGAAAAGGCAGCAACTTCTGGCTCCATGTTCTGTTCTCGCCCCACCAGAGTGCATGGGTAGAAGCTCAATCTCCCTCAATATTTTGGGGAACTGTCCTTCAGGAGGTACTGAGTGATGTAGCACATGTACATTGTGCCCACTTAAAATAAGACCTGCTTTTCACTGGCCTTAATGCACAGGACATGCCCAAAGAAATTAAAACAACTATTGTTTTGCGTTTCTCTTAGACATAAACATAAAAACAGGTGAAACAATAATTTATGTTCTTTGTTGAAGATCAAACTGTCTCTAGGCAGTGTTCATTGGAAGCTACTTTTAGTAACTTCCTTTGAGGCTTGCTGCCTCAGACTGACTGAAAGTCACAGGACAAATACATCACACCTTTTTAAGGTGTACCATGATTGACAATGGGTTTGAGTAACCCGCCAAAAAATGCAAGCATCTGATATCAAAACATCTACTATGTCACTGTGTTCATCTAAACTTTGATAGGAAACATTTTATTATTAATTTGTGGGATGTTTTTGGTAAAACCAGTGTTTATTGCCCATCTCTAATTTCCCTTGATAAGGTGGTGATGACATACCTTGAGCAGTTAAGATCAACAACAGTGTTGTGGTATGGAGTCACATATATATATTCAATATATCAGATCAGGCAAAAAGGCTGATTTCCATCACTGAAAGACACGAGCCAACCAACATGGTTTTTACAATAAAATGGTAGGTTTTTTTTCTGTTCTTTGTCTAAGACAGTCTCCCATGGTCAAGGATGACTTGTTTCCACATGAAACATGCCTTGTCAGATAATGGAAGAATCCAATACGTGATCTAGCGTCTATCATAGGTCATTTGAGGAGTGGGAAAATGGGATGTCTTGACAACCACGCACTCCTTTTTCTGTTGATGTTTGACTTCAGCTTACCATTGATGATGAGACTATAGGTGTGCAGATCCCTCCCAGATGCTTTCCTTTCACTTCAAGCTGCCTTGAACCAGGGTGTAGAGATAGTAAGAACGCCGAAGCTGGAGTTAGAGATAACATAGTGTGGAGATGGGGGAACAGAGCAGGCCAGGCAGCATCAGAGAAACAGGAAAGCTGACGCTTTGAATCGGGACCCCTCTTCAGAAGATTTTCTGAGGAAGGGTCCCGACCTGAAACATCAGCTTTCCTGCTCCTCTGATGCTGCTTGGCCTCCTTAAACCAAGGTGTCTTAGTTGGAGATGGAAATATTGTGCATTTTTAAAGAGGTTTGAATGGTGTTCTCAAAGTTTATCCTCTGCCTCCCTGGGGATCGCCCACCATGTCAAAGCTGTGAGTAAAGTGCTTGTTCCAGAAGCCTCGTGTCAGGTGTATAGATGATATGGCTCACCCGGCAGAGCTAATCAAGCACTGCCAATGCTTTGATGCTGGGGATGTTGACCTGAGTAAGAACATTGACGCTTAATTTGTAGGTTCTTGCAGAGGAAGTATTGGTGGTGCATATTTAGAGTTTTTACAGACCTGTTGTACATAGTCTACATTGTAGATCCAAAGAGGAGGTCAGATATTAGTGTTGCCCTGTAGACCATGAGCTTGGTGCCTGGTCTGAAGTCCTAGAATTCAGACACTCTCGTCCTCAGATAACTGAAAACTGGGCTGACACAGTAGCCAGTGCTGAACCTCATTGTCTATATCTGCCCTTCTTGACAGTAGGCTCCCAAGTACTCCACATTGAACAAGGCCTCATCCTGTATTTTGATAAGTGGAGGGGCATGGGGATGTGGCAGTGCAAGTTGGTAGAGGACATTTGTCTTATGGATTTTAGCTTTCATAAGCTCACTGAAAGAGTTGACAATGATTTGGAGCTCGGCCTTTGATTGTGCTCACATGCAGATATTGTTTGCATACTGTATCTCATTAATAGAGGACGAGACAGTTGTGGAGCTGGCCAGCAGGCGGCGGAGGTGACTAGGTTGCTGTTATCTCTGTCGATTAGCTCCACTACAGGGGGCAGCTTGCTGAGGAAAAGGTCAAGCATTTCAGCAAAGAAGAATGGCGAGAGCAGTTGTGTGAGGATGCAGCCTTGCTTGACCCTGATACTAATGTGAATTGTGTCTGTGGTGGGTTTGTTACTTGGGATCATGGCTTGCATTACAATGTGGAGGCAAACTTTTGGCTCAGGATCCCAATGGCCCTGGATTCGATGGCCTCAATGTCGGCTTTACACAACGCTGAAGAATGTGGGCCCTGCCTTTTCATCGAAGATGCACTATGTCTTAATTTTGTTTTATACGTGATTTCGGTTACGATTCCAGGTGCTGGAGTATGGTGACGTGAACACTTTTCACTGCACATTTGTAAAAATATAAGTGACGATAAATTACTATTCTATTCTATTCCATTCTATTCTATGTCCATTTTGTCCCTTACAGGGCAGAATCCACAATGTAATTCTGGAAGGAGCTCTTTAGCCGCAGGGAGAAGGCAACTGAGGAGGATTCTTGTGATAACTTTCCCTGTGCAGGAAAATTCAGATGTAGTTACCACAATCAGACCAATCATCCTTCTTTATGATGCGTATGATTATAGAACTCCGGAGGTTTCCTGGCATGCTCTCCTCCTTCCAGATAAGGGAAATCAGGGGAATTTAGTTGTGCTAATCATGGATCTCTGCCATGCCTTAGTTCTTCAGTGAGAATACCATCTGCTCCTTGTACATTGTTGCTCATTAACTATCAAATAGCCTTTACTACTTCGTATTGTTTTGGGGTTGTGCTGACATAATGGCAGGCAGCACGCGGTGGGATAAAGTTGAGGACACTCACAGAGTCTCTGTTAAGCAGATCTTTGAAGTGCTCCTTCCAGTCATTCCAACTGCTTATGGCCCCTTGATGAGCATGTCTCCATTCTTGGGCAGCAGCAGTAAAGTGGGAATATTGATCATGGGTAATCCTGACTGTACTAAAAGGTCATACACATCGTGACTATTGACTAACTGCTGGATCTCCTGCACTTTCTCCATTCACCATCTGTTCTTTAAGAGGAAGGTTTTTCTTTTTGCTGACCTCAACCTTCAGCTACCTGTGGAGCTGCTTTCTAGTGCTCAAGGTAGGTTGCTGTTATCTGTTCAGAAATGCCTTGCGCATGTAACTTATCAGCTTCTGGGACTCATGGTCATTCACATCAAACCAGTCTTGGCATTCCCTTTTCGAGTGGCTGAGTGTCTCTCACAAGGTTGATGAATGAATTTGGTCCATTCAGCAGTCATCAGCTCCTGTTATGCTGAAGATGATGATGTAGTCGGGCAGGTGCCAGTGCTTGGGGTGAGGGTGTTTAAATCAGGTGTTGCAGTTGTCTCTTAGATGGAACAAGGTGTTAGTTATGGTAAGGCTATATTTGAAGCATTTGGGCAGGAGCAGAGCACCATTCCTGTTGGAATGCCCTACCTCTTCTCTGCCAATTATTTCGTACAGAAGTCTTTGTTAATTCCAACTCTGACATTAATGTCACCAAGGAGGATCAGCTCACTGGCTATTGGAGCTCAGGCTACTGACTTCTTCAGGTTGGCATCAAATTTCTTTTTGAACTCATCTGTAGCATTGAGTGTTGTCCACACAAAGGGCTATCACATACTGATTCCAGGCAAGAGGTAACTGGAGTGTCATGAGGCATTCATTTACTCTGCAAGGTGGGTCTCCAAGATAGTTTGTCAAAGTCAAACATACAAAAATACTCTTCTTCTGATTCACTTTTCCTGAGGAAGGTGCAACTGCCACATTACTCCTCGAGCTGACTCTTCTCTGCCCTGGGTCTGATTTTGGGTGGTGATGCCTCTGTAAACACAGCTGAGCTTGTAGGAATCAAAGGCAG
This sequence comes from Ginglymostoma cirratum, assembly GCA_024137785.1. Lineage (NCBI taxonomy): Eukaryota > Metazoa > Chordata > Chondrichthyes > Orectolobiformes > Ginglymostomatidae > Ginglymostoma > Ginglymostoma cirratum. Next base: position 5,655,523 of record JAHRHZ010000009.1, read on the forward strand.
AATGTCAATCCAGTCAGTCGCTCTTGGTGTTGTCCATGCAGAAACTGATGTTCCATGTTCTGATCTTCAAATCGAGAGGTAGGGGTTGTTTATGCCTGAATTCGTTTGATATCAGGTTGCTGTTGCACACCAGCTACCACACAAGCTTAGAGGAACAAGGCCTTGGTCCAGTCACAAGGGTGTCCCAAATGACTGGAGACCAGAATCTGCAGTGCGAGCCGAGGATGTACAACACACATACTCTTGCTGTCCTCAACAGAGTCAAAAAAACATTACCTTAGTGTTCACTCCTTTGACAAGCAAAACCATTACGGTAAAAAAAAATTAATGCCTTAAACTCTTTCCCTGGCTTCAACTCAGTGATAGGGAAGCTTCTTCTCCTCACAGTTTCATTCTAGTTGACTTAGTGTAGTCTTCGATATCTTGTGATTCCATCCAATTTTCCAGATTCAGGACTGCATTACACCCTTGCATGTTAAAACCACACATGGGCATTTTCTAGGTTCATCAGATAGCAGTATCACCCCCATATTGTAATTTGATATTGTGAGTAACACATGAAATTCCTATTACAGAGCATAGAGGAATAAGGAAAACCCAAGAATTGATAAATAGGCCTTTACATGGCCAAGTCTTCATAGGGATGTGGTGTGCAATACTGTAAAATGTATCATATATATAAGAATACCTCAAAATGTAATGACACCAGCACCTTTAATATGAATATCAGTTTTTGAAGAACCATTCAGTCAAGTGTTACTAGATTTTGCAGAACCATAACCTAAAATGAAAGCAGGATACCAATATATTCTTGCAATTATGAATATGACAACTCAATTTCCAAAGGTATTCCTTTGAGGGTGATTACAGCTTTGCCCAAGGAAGACTGTAATATAAAATTCAATAATGATCCCTGGAAGGAAAGATGAGGTTTTGGTCAATTCAAAGAAAAGCTATAATTATGATAAAGAAATGATTATTTCATTTGAAACAAGGGAATCTCCAACTTTCTTTATGAAAAAGTTATGCATTCCACATTCCTTGAATAACACTTCAGATTCAGTACTTATTCCCTCGTTTCAAATGAAATGGTCATTTAAGTATTGAATCTGAAGTGTTATTCGAGGAATGCGGAATGCATATCTCTGTCACAAAGAAAGTTAGACAGCAAAAGTCTGTTCAGTGAGAAAAATATGAAATATCTGCTCAGTGTCTGAGAGCAGCTTCTATACCATCAGCTTTAAACTTTGATTAACGTGCTCAGGAAATTTTTGTACAGCTGGCAATGCCTGCGATCCACAACTAAGTAAAGAAAACAAAAGCCAATTTGAGTTCAGCAGCTGTAATGGTTAGCAAGGGTTAGTAAGACATAACAATTGGCAGTCAAGTGAGCAGAAAAGAAGACAGGAAAAGGGCAACTTCAGTCAACAGGACAGAAGATGTAAAACCAGTCAGCCAGAGGTCACATACTGCTATTCCACTGTGAAATGATTGAATCCACTGTTTTCATTGACTATCATTCTTGTTTATTTATTACAATAAACTTAATGAACTTGTGGAAACATTCTTAGAGTAATAAAGTCATATAGTCATACAGCATGGAAACTGACCTTTCAATATAAACAGTCCATGCCGAACATAATCCCAAAATAAACTAGTCCCACCTGCCTGCTCCTGGCCCATACACCGTCAAACCTTTCCTATTCATGTATCTATTCAAATGTCTTTTAAGCATTGTAATTGTAACCACATCCACCACTTCCTCAGGAAGATCTTTCCACACGTGAACCACCCTTTGTGTAAAAAATTTGCCTCTTCCATCTTTATTTAAATCTCTCTCCTCTCACCTTAAAAATGTGCCCCCTAGTCTTGAAACACACCCGCTTAGGGAAAAGTCAACAACCATCAAATCGATCTATACCTCTCATTATTTTATAAACTTCTATAAGGTCACCTTTCAATCTCCCACACGCCAGTGAAAAAAGTGCCAGCGTATCCAGACTTTCTCTATAACTCAAACCTTCCATACTCAGCAACATCCTGATAAATCTCTTTTGAACCCTCTCCAGCTGGATAATATCCTTCCTATAACTGGGTGACCAGAGCTGGACACAGTATTCCAGAAGAGGCCTCACTAATGTCCTGAACAACCTCAACATAACATCTGTAACATAACTTCTACACTCAAAGGACTGAGCAATGAAGATAAACGTGCCAAATGCCTTTTAAACAATCCTGTCTATATGTGATGCAAACTTTAAAAAATTACATATCTACACCACTAGGTCCCACTGTTCTACAAAACTATCCAAGAACTACCATTAATTGTATAAGCCCTACCCTTGTTAGTTGAACCAAAATGCAATACTTGCATTTATCTAGACTGAACTCCATCTGTCATTTTTCATGATTAAGATCCCTTTGTAATCTTAGAAAACCTTCTTCACCGTCTACTACACCGCCAATTTTGGTGCCGTCTGCAAATTTACTAACCATGCCTTCTATATTCTCATCCAAATAATTTATATAAATGATAAATAAAAGAGGGCCCAAAAGAGGCCTCCAGTCCAAAAATCAACCTTGCACCATTACTCTCTGTTTCCTGCCATTAAGTCAATTATGTAGCCAATTGGCAAGCTCACTCTAAATCCCACATGACCTAATTTTACAAATCATCTACCATGCAGAATTTTGTCAAAAGCTTTACTAAAATCCAAAAAAACAACTTCTACTGCTCTGCCACCATCAACATTTTTGGTAACTTCCTCAAAAAACTCAATCAAATTTGTGAGACATAATTTTCCTTGCACAAAACCATGCTGTCTGTACCCAATCAAATTATGCCTCCCTAAATGTCCATAAATCCCGTCTTTTATAATCACCTCCAACAATTTACCCACAACCGAAGTCAGACTCACAGGTCTATAGTTCCCCGGTTTCTCTTTACAAACTTTCTGAAGCAAAGGTACATTAGCCACCCTCCAGCCATCAGGCACCTCATCCATAGTTATAGCTGATGTAAATATTTCTGCAAGGGGTCACATAATTTCCTCCATTACTTCCCAATGGTCCAGAGTACATTAGATCAGGTCCCGGAGATTTATCCACCTTTATATTCTCTCAGACATCCTGAACTTCTTCTTCTGTAATGTGAACTGCTTTTAAAACATCAAAGTTTATTTCTCTGCATTCTCTAGGCTCCATTTCTTCCTACACAGTAAAAACTGACGCAAACTGTTCATTTAGTATCTTTCCCATCTCCTATGCTTCAACAGAAAGATGGCCTCCTTGATCTTTAATAAAAATTGAAAGAACTGTGGATGGTGTAAATCAGGAACAAAAACAAAGTTGCTGGAAAAGCTCAGCAGGTCAGGCAGCATCTGTGAAAGAAAAAAATCAGAGTTAACTTTTCAGGTCCGGTGACCGTTCCCCAGAACAGGGAAACTCCATACTGAGGGTCACTGGACCCAAAACGTTAACTCTGTTTTTTCCTTCGCAGATGCTGCCTGACCAGTTGAGCTTTTCCAGCAACTTTGTTTTTGCTCTTTGATCTTTAAGACACCCTACCCTCTCTCTAGTTACCCTATCACTTTTAATGTATTTATAGAATCTTTTTGGATTATCTTTCACCTTATCGGCCAATGCTATCTCATAAACCCTCTTTGCCTTTCTGCTTTCTCTCTTAAGAATGCCCCTACACTCTTCATATTGTTTAAGAGATTCAATTGAACCAAGTTGTCTATATCTAATATAAGATTCTCTTTTATTCTTGACTAGAACTTCAATACCTTTATTCATCCATTGTTCCTAAATCTTACCAGCTTTACCCTTCACTCTAATAGGAACAAAATGCTTCTGAAATCTCATTATCACACTCCTGAATGCCTCCCGCCTGTCAGACATCCTTTTACCTGTGAACAGTCTGCTCCAATCAACTTTTGAAAGTTCTTGTCTCATACCATTAACCTTTGCCTTAATCCAATTAAAAACTTTAACGTTTATGAAAGGTTTATCCTTTTCTATAACCATTTTGAAACTAATTGAATTATGATCTATAGACTCAAAGCGTTTCCCCACATTTATTTCAGTAACCTGCCCTGCCTTATTGCCCAAATGAAGGTCTAGATTTGCTCCTTCTCTAGTAGGAGCATCCACGTATTGATTTTAAAAAAAATCCTTGAACACATCTGACAAATTCTTCACCATCCAAACGTTTGACACTGTGGTAGCCCCAGTCGATGTTTGGAAAATTAAAAGCCCTGTTATTACAACCTTATTATGTTTACATATATCTAAGATCTCCCTACATACTTGTTTCTCAATTTCCTCCCTACTTTTTGGTAGTGGGGTGGGGGGTGGGGGGGAGCCAAAGTACAATCTTATTAAAATGATCTTTTGTTTCTTATTTGCAATTTCCATCTATATATTTTCACTGGGTGATTTTCCAGTAATATCTTCCCCAGTTACAGCAGTAATGTATTCCTTATTCAAAAATACCTCGCTCCTCTCTTGCCACCTTTTCTATTCTTCCTATAGCATCGCAAACCCAGAATGTTGTGCTGCCACTCTTGTCCATCTCTCAGTCAAGCTTCTGTAACAGCTATGAGATCCCAATCCCATGTTCTTAAACTTTCCCTGGCTTCATCAGCCTTACCTGTAGGACATCTTGTGTTGAAATAAATATAATTTAGTTCTTCGGAGTTACTACATACTCTTACTCTGTCTCTTGTCTTTCTCTTTGAATTGATGTGCTCTCTTCACATTCAGAACCTTCCCCATCTATCCTTTCATTTACACTGTTACTTAGAATTCCTCCACTCATCCTTTCTGTCAGTATAAAGTCCCCCTTAATGGAATGAGCAAATCTCCCTGCTAAGATATTGGTCCCTTTCCAGTTTAGGTCAGACCCATCTTTTTTGAACAGGTCTTTTCTATCCCAAATGGTAATCCAATTGTCCAAAAACCTGAATCCCTGAACAATACACCAGCTCTTCACTCATTGATTTATCTCCTTTAACATTTTGTACGTTCCCTCGTTTGAGTTTGGCCTTGGGAGTAAAACTGAAACTACTACTTTTACCTAACCTCTTAAAATTCACTCTGTACTGCTTTAATTTTTTCCTTAAAAGTGCCATTCCTACCAATGTGTGCAAAAATATCTGGCTTCTCAATCTCACCGTTAACAAGATGCTTAAAACGTTTAGAAATGTCCTTTGTCTTAGCAACAGGAAAACAACAAACAATCCTAAATTTACTCTCACTGCCACAGAATTGTCTGTCTATGCTCTTGACAGGAGAGTTCCCTATACCAATAATTCTATTAAATCTTGTCAAATGTTGCCTAAATAAGAATTGTTCTAAATGTCCAATAAGTGAACGGTGCTTCTATTTTCCTCGGAGAGGCTATCCCCTTTAACTGTTCCGAAAACTGGATATCTATTTGATAGAGATACAGCTGCTAGAGACTGTTAAACTGCCTTCTTACCCTTAGAGGGTAGAAAATGTCATTCCCTTTTCAAGAAAGGGAGTAGGGATAATCCTGGGAATTACAGACTGGTCAGTCTTACTTCTGTGGTGGGCAAATTATTGGAGAGGATTCTGAGAGACAGCATTTATGATTATATGGAAAAGCACAGTTTGATTAGAAACAGTCAGCATGGCTTTGTGAGGGGCAGGTCATGCCTCACAAACCTTATTGAATTCTTTGAGGATGTGACAAAACACATTGATGATGGTAGAGCAGTGGAAGTGGTGTATATGGATTTTAACAAGGCATTCGATAAGGTTCCACATGGTAGGCTCATGCAGAGAGTAAGGAGGCATGGGATTCAGGGAAATTTGGCTGAATGGATACAAAACTGGCAGTCCAATTGAAGACAGAGGGTGGTAGTAGATGGAAAGTATTCAGCCTGGAGCTTGGTGACCAGTGGTGTTCCGCAGGGATCTGTTCTGGAACCTCTGCGGTTTGTGATCTTTATAAGTGACTAGGATCAGGAAGTGGAAGGGTGGGTTAATAAGTTTGCTGATGACACAAAGTTTGGTGGAGTTGTGGACAGTGTGGAGGGCTGTTGTAGGTTGCAACGGGACATTGACAGGATGCAGAGCTGGGCAAAGAAGTGGCAGATGGAATTCAACCCAGAAAAGTGTGAAGTGATTCATTTTGGAAGGTCAAATTTGAATGTAGAATACAAGGTTAATGGTAGGATTCTCGGCAGTGTGGAGGAACAGAGGAGTCTTGGGGTCCACGTCCATAGATCTTTCAAAGTTGCTACCCATGTTGATAGGGTTGTAAAGAAGGCCTATGGTGTGTTGGCTTTCATTGGCAGGGGAATTGAGTTTAAGAGCCATGAGGTTATGCTGCAGCTCTGTAAAACTTTGGTTAGACCACACTGGGAATATTGTATCAGAGAAAGTAGGAACTGCAGATGCTGGAGAATCCGAGATAACAAGGTGTAGAGCTGGATGAACACAGCTGGCCAAGCAGCATCATAGGAGCAGGAAGGTGCTTGGCCTGCTGTGTTCATCCAGCTCTACACCTTGTTAACTCGGAATATTGTGTTCATTTCTGGTCGCCTCATTATAGGAAGGATATGGAAGCTTTAAATAGGGAGCAGAGGAGATTTACCAGGATGCTGCCTGGACTGGAGAGCAGGCCTTACGAGGAAAGTTTGAGGGAGCTAGGGCTTTTTTCATTGGAGTGAAGAAAGATGAGAGGAGACTTGATAGAGATTTACAAGATGAAGAGAGGCATAGATAGAGTGGATAGCCAGAGACTTTTTCCCAGGGCAGAAATGACTATTATGAGGGGGCATAATTTTAAGGTGATTGGAGAAAGGTATAGGGGAGATGTCAGAGGTAGGTTCTTCACACAGAGAGTGGTGGTTGTGTGGAATGCCATGCCGGCAGTGGTAGTGGACTCACATACTTTAGAGACTTTTAAGCGACTCTTGGATAGGCACATGGAAGATAGTAAAATGTAGGGTGTGAAGAGTAGATTGATCTTAGTAGGATACTAGGTCGGCACAGCATTGTGAGGCCGAAGGGCTTGAACTGCGCTGAATTATTCTATGTTCTATGTTCTATGTTCATCTATCTGACTGATCCTGCTAGGTAATAACTTTTCTAAATCTACTACCATCTCACTCTGTACCTTATATCTGGCCTTAATAACATTAAGCCTAAAAAGTTTTAAGAACACCTTATCGATAAAATAAACTATCTTTTATTACCTCCAGAAAAAATGTTAAAATGGAAAAAGGTTAAACATATACATATCAAACATATAAAAATTAATTAAAACCAGTCACTTAGCTAATTAGCTGAATAAAAACGATTCCTCTTCAATAAATTCTTCAAAGGAGATAAAAAAGATCTTCTCCAGGGCTGACCATGTGTCTGACTCTCTGGAATGAAAACACAACTCCTTATTAAAAAAAGAAACTGTTTGGATTTGTCAAAAAAAGCTTTTGCAATGTAAAAACAAAAACTCTAAAACACATATAGACATTTTTTTAAATTTCTGATTTTCTGAATAAAAAAAACTCAGCCTTTCACTGTAGACCCTTAAAAATCCTTTTTTAAAAAGTCTATTTGAAAAAAAAAACACTTTTTTTTGTTTGGTTTTCTTGGTTTTTTTTAATGTTAGTAAAACAAAATGAAAAAGTGTTATATTAGTAAAATATAAAGACTGTAATAACTGTAAAACTTTAAAAAAAGCTAGAATAAAATATTAACAAAGCCTGCATTCCCAGGAGCAGCTGCACGTTCCACGCTACTCCTCGTCTAACTGTACCTGGAATGGTCGACCAATCAGGATTAGTAGACTTTTAGATAGTATCTTCAAAAACTAAGTCTGTAATAGTAATTGATTTAATTCTTACAGGTAAAGTTAAGGTAACCAAATTTTATAAAACTAAAACCTGAACATTCAATGGGAATTAAAAGTAGAGGAATAGAATACAAAAGTGAAAAGGTTTTGTTGTACTTACATGAAACAGTCTGACCCCACTGTGAGTGTGATTTCCAACTCTAGTCACCACAATGCTGCGAAAACTTTGTCGACAGCTAAAAAGTGATTGACCAGAAATTCCACAACAACGTGGCAATACAGGAAGGCTGAGGTGGCTGTCTTCAGAAACAAGGGAACAGAGAGGGTTTGATGGAAGTGTATGGAACAAACAAGGTTTAGATAGACTGACTAAATTGTTTCCATTGACTGAAGAATTAAGGGTAGAAAGGCCCAGATTTCATTTCATTTATACTGATTGGCAAAAGAAACAATGGAAGAATCTTCACACACACAATGTTAGGATTTGGAATACATTCCATCCATGGTGTTGAGATGGATGGAAATTCCAATCAGTGTTCTAAAGAAAATTTCGTAAATACTGGTAGAAGGAGATAGGAAAGAAGAACTGGTGAGTCAGTGACTGATTTCATTTCTCCTGGAAAAGAACTGAAGTAGATTCAGACATGTGTGCTGCTCTCTTTCATTCTGTTAGACCCAAAAGGTTTTGCAAACCAAGGGTTATCAAAAAGGAGCCCAGAAATCAGGCACACAACAGGGCCCACGATTACTCTCCCCAGCCTTGAATCAAGTCATTGGGAGTTTAAACTTCACAAGCAAGACAGCCTCAGTGTGAAGGGACAATCCTTTAAAATTGAGATGAGGAGGAATTTCTTCAGCCAGAAGGTGGTGAATCTGTGGAACTCGTTGTAGCAGAAGGCTGTGGAGACCAAGTCATTGAGTGTATTTAAGACAGAGATAGATAGGTTCTTGATTAGTAACGAGATGAACATTTACATTTATTAGTATCACTTCTTGCGTTACTGAAAAATCTGGACTATGGCCTATTTGAGACAGCCCTGTTGAAATCTAACATTTTTAAACCATTCTGCCATTTTGTATGTTTATAATCTCCTGTTAGTCATTCATCTCTCATCCTTGTTTCAACCCATTGATAATATCAGAACATGACCAACCTCCCAAACAGCAATTTACTCCTCTTACTATTGTCCAATGCAGACATCTACTATAAGTGCCATGGGAATAGTATCCAAGCAAGTGCTGGAGTTGGCAATCCCATTGCTGGCCACTTCTTAGTTAAATTGAGTACAATGAGAAAGTTCAGCTCCTGATTAAAAATCTGAATTTAATTTCCTCTGAGCTGTTGTTGCTCTGGTGCTGAACTTCCAACAAAGATTCAGTGGCAGAGCTGAAACAACAAAGAAATTCCAAGCTCAAATACATCCATGTGTTTGAATGATAGGTTGAAGTAAGCCCTCATAGACTATGAAATATTTAGCATTCAGAACAGAGGCTGAATTCAGCAGTATTATCAAGTGAATCCAATATACATTTGCAATATTAATCAAGGACGGTGAATCAGCTTCCACTGTGTGTGAGTAGATGCTTATTACATTGGGACTTCTATTATAGGATTATGAGTCATTAATAAGCAGGTTACAAGATGAAAGGAGTTAATGTCTCCTTAGATCAGTAACATGCATTGCAGCTGAAAGACTATGGTTTATACATGAACAGTCTGCATTTATCTGCAGTGATGTGCCAGCAAATGAGAGCAGGAGAGATTATCACCACTTGGTTAAAAATTGCTATTATCAGATTTCTTCTTAAATTGAATAACATTTGCAAATATGTATGTGTACTTGTGTGTGTAATATATAAGATTTCCTCTTGTGAGCCAACCTTTCCATTTGAATTTTATCTGTTACAAACAGAGAATGAAAATCTTCCCTCAAGCAGCCTATTGAAAAGGTTTAGCCTCTATTTACAATTTCTTTTCTTGCTGTCATTTATTAGTCGATCTCTACTTATAAGCTGCAGTCTTGTTCAATAATCTGCTATTTCAAAATAATCAGTTGTCTTTTCTTTCTTTCTGAACCTTTCTTGTTTATTTTTCCATCTAGGTTTTTTTTTGAACTTTTAATCCTCCAACTGTTCCCTTCACATTCTGTATTGGCTCGGTTCCAAGTTTCACTTGCATTGGAATACAGAATTGATTTTCCAAGTGTGGAATCAGAATCAAGGATCTTCCAGCACAGTACAGATTCAGATCTCCAAAAGTGCTACAAAATAAAAACAAGTTTTATATTTTACCAATTCTCAGATGTGTATTACTGCTTCTTCTAGCTGAAATCATCTAACACTATCAAGTAGCACTTTCATCTGGTAAAACTGTTCACTACTCCTGGATTATCCTGCAATGCAAAGATAACCATTGGCTTCTTTTCTATGTTAGTAGCTTTCCTCTGGGGGCCTTCCTCCTGCTTTTTCCATCCTCCCCTCCCTCAACTGAAAGAAGCCCATGGTTCACTTTGTCTCAATTATTTAGATCCTTAATTTAGCAACCGTTCACCTATATTCAGCAATGCACATATGCAACCATGCAGCAATGCATCCAGTAAATTCAGAGGAATCAAACAAACCACTAGTGTCCTCTTGAAGACATCTATACAAACATTCAAGTAATACTGCTGAAAAATCAACAGTGAAGGACTAGACATGGCTGAAAAACATTTCCCCTACCAGATCCTATTTTTGCAATTCTCAAGTGGTCGTGTTCCAGAGGAGAACAAAGAAAATATGAAAAATACACATGGCATTGATGTTACTGACTGCAAGGAGGTTGCTACAATTTGATCAAAACACTACCTTGTCCATAAATCTGCATCACACCTTGGGTTAACACCTTAACAAAAATAAAGCAGAGCAGCAGCTGAGAAGAAAGGACAGGAAAGTTAACCCTGTCCTCTGGATGCCGCTGCTTTGTGGGATGATCTGCCTCATACGTCTTCCAAAATCTCCAACTTGAGAATTGACCTGTTCAGTCACATGAAGATCCAAGGAAGACCCTGAGTGGATCTCATCATCAAATTGAGGTATGGCTGATAATGACATGTATCCTCCGACCTTCCAAAGCACTGAACTTGAATCTTTCTCTCTTTTATTTCCTCTCTCCCCTGTTGTCTGGTCCAAGACTCAACTCTTCATTTCTTGTCCCAGTAAACAGCAGAACTTCCAATTGCTTGACCTACCACTCCCATGCCATCAAAGTCCTTCAAGGATCTACTGTTTACTTCTATTTCACATCTATATCCTGTTCTTTGACAAAAACCATCTGAAAATGTGACAGACATTTCCTCATGTACACTGATAATATCTAGCTGCAACTCAACCTTCCCATTAAACTGCTTGTCCAACATCCCTTTCTAAACCAGATGAAACTTTCTTTCAGTCATTCTTGTGCCTGAATTCCTGCCATATGTTCAGTTCCACAGCCATTGATTCTGTTCCCTTCTATGGCCACTGTTTCAGGGTTAGCCATCATTTTAGAACCTCAGCATCCTACTTGACCTTTTGATAAGCTTCCCACCCCACATCACCTCCTTCAGAAATACATTCACTATGAAATTGCCCACCCAGTTTGGAGCATTGTATATTTCGTGTTTTCATGTATAGCTGTAATTCAGATAAATTGGCACTAGACAGAATTCCAATGATTATTCTTCACAACAGTTTTTTGCCTTGTCTTCTCCTTGACCAGTCTATTTTGAATCCAAACTCGTAGGCACGGGCATAAAATCACACAACAAAATAAATGCCTTGACTACTGAAGACATTATCCATGTCTTTCCTGCTTCCAAACTGAACTATTGCAATAAAGTTGAAAGAGCAAGGGATTCATCAACTGTAAATAGCAAGGTTACTAGAATTATTCTTTAAAATACTGATGACAGGCTGATGTGTTTCTGTTATGATATGTGGGAGTTGCTGGACATCAAAGTGACCCAGAACAAACAAATCTGCAGTAAGTGGTTGCAGCACGAGGAACATCGAATCTGAATTGAAGAGTTGGAGTCCATGCAGCAGATATGACGCCACATTAAAGCTGGTGAAATTTACCTTGACATGTTTGCCTCAGCGGTCACATGGTGAGGCGGACTGTGATCATGGACAGGAAGGTGTGAGTTGAGGTGAAGAAGGTATAGGGAACGAGGGATAAGCATTCAAGGTGCTGTTTCAATGGAATGAGCTTCGCTTGCACCTTCAGGAACCAGTGTCCTGTTGAATTTAAATGTTTAGGCCTATAAAGATGGCCTTAAAATAAGACTTAGCCTGGGGGAGAATTGTCAAGCAGAGGGATAATGAGCTAATAAAGTTGAAGGGTATCGCAGCATTGTAAGGCAGCTATTTGGATAATGATAGCCAGAGTGGGACATGAAGGGACAGTGTGTACACATATTTTGAAAAGCAGCAAATAGGTTAGAGGGGAACAGAAAGGATAGAAAGGTAAAACCAATGGCTCTTTAGTGAAATGTATCTACTATTAGGAATAAGTAAATCATTCGATGGCACAAGTAGAAGTTAATGGGCTTGATCTTATAGCCATTACAGAGACATAGTTACATGGAGATCTAAACAGCGAACTAAATGTGCAGTGGTTTGTGACTTTTCAAAAGGGCCTGTGGCGAGGAGATGATAGTGAACTACTTTTGTTAGTGTAAGATGGTATAAGCAACAAAATAATGGATCAGATGATGAAGAATTCATCTGAATAGAGGTAAGAAATAACACGTGGAAGAAGACATTAATGGGAGCAGCCTAGAGGGCCCCTAACAGTAGATATACTCTAGGACAGGGAATAGTGACAGTATGTGAAAAGGTAAAGGCATCATAATCCTAGAGGGCCACTTACTCTCTGTTAGGATGTAATGACTGGTGATGGTTTAACCTGAGGGTCACCATACCCCAGGTGAGCAGAGAGGTTGAGAAAGAGAATCTTCCATAGTAACCTCAGGCAATGTGGGAATTGACCCCGCACTATTGTGTCACTCTGCATTGCTAACCAACTGTCGAGTCAACTAAGCTTTATGCTTCTCTCTGCTCGAGTCTGTCAGAATAACATTATCTGATACGTCAGAATCATTAGCATATTTCTAACCCATGGCCAACGCAGGAAACCAGGTATTTTCTTCCGCCCAATTTCAATATAGTATTGTCATTATTCACACTTGAAAAGGTGGACAGGGAGTTGATCTAAATTATTCATAAAATCATAACTAATTAGGCCATTCAGCCCATCATGTCTGCCCCAATATGTTTCTCAACCCAGTTCTCCTGCATCCTCCCATAACTCTTGATCCCCTAACTAATCAAGAACCTATCTACCTTTATCTTAAATACGCTCAGTGACCTGGGCTCCACAGCCTTCTGCAGCAATGAGTTCCACAGATACACCACCTTCTGACTGAAGAAAGTCCTCCTCACCTTACTTCAATCTGAGGCTGTGCCCTCAGGTCCTAGTCTCTCCAACGAGCGGAAACATCTTCTCCATGTCCACTCTGTCCAGGCCTCTCAGTATTCTGTCAGTTTCAATGAGATCCCTCTGTTAAGTACAAACCTAGAATCCTCACTGCTCCTCATATGATAAGCTCTTCAACCCCAGGATCATTCTTGTAAACTTGCTCTCGGCCCCTCCAATGGCACCACAACCTTCCTTAGATATGGGGTCCAAAACTGCTCACAATGTTACTAATTTTCATGAAAAGATGACTCATCTGATCTTGAAGTACTCCCTCTGCATTGTTTTGAAAGACATTTTTCTTTACATATTGCTCTGCAGTGGGAGTGAACCACAATCTTCTGTTCCATCAGTGAGAAGGCTACCACTGAAACCCCTCAATCGAAGGAACATTGATAATAAACAGTAACCTGATCCAGACAATTGATTAAAGACTTACCCAAGTGCCAAGTTATATTTCAAGAAGCAACATGGCCAACCAGAGATAACAAGCATGGGGCTGGATGAACACAGCAGGTCAAGCAGCATCATGGGAGCAGGAAAACTTGACGTTTCAGGCCTTTCGGGCCTAAACCCTTCATCATGGCCAACCACATCATTTTTAAATAAAGCAAACATTTGACCTTTTTTCAAATGGATGAGTTACTATGGGCTAATCTGTGAAAGTACATGTGTAATTTTCCTTTTTTTAAAATAAATGCCTGCCAAGCTTAAAATGTTGCTGCTAAGAGATCACAGCATAATCTAGGTTGCTGTTAAACTATTAGGTTAAAAGTAGTCAAGGCTGCCCAGGAGTGCCTCTGTCTCCAATTTCTTCCTCCCTGATGCTTCGGGGCGAGGTTAGCTCCACTTATATCCCTGAAGAACCAGGCCCTAAGCTACATTTTGTTGCTGGATGTCCCATTAAATTTTCTCCCCGATCTAAGTTGGTGCGAACTCACTGCTATGTGCATGCTTTGGTTATGTGACGACAGACTGTGGGGCTTGGTAATGCTGCAAGCTGCTCAACAGACAACTGAAAAGAGAAACAAAGGAAATGTCTAACACTGAAACATGTTTGGTTCCATTCAGAAGCTAGTATTGAAAATATCTGACGATATTTTTTGAATAAATTTGCTAGATTATCCCCCCCTGAAAAACATGCACAATATTAATGCTGCCTCTACAATGTACAATGACATTGAAATTGTAGTGAGCAATGAAGTCCTTTGAATTCATTGTCATTGTTTTTGTGAAACTGGCAGCAATCTCTGACGTGAGCTCCATGAGCAATTAAACACAGAAACCCATACGTTGCTGCTAGTGATTGTTTGCTTTGCCAAAGAATTTGCTTTTGAAGTCCTTGCAGAAGCAATTTAATCAGAAATCATATGAATTAACGTAAACTTCCTCTTTCACACAATTATACTCATCATTAAAACCTTTGAAAGTGTTAGGTCTTATTGAATGAGGCAGAACTATTTTTAACAGTACACTGACAGCTTTAACACTCTTTTATTCTAAAAAAAACGCAGCTTGTGAGAGGACACTGAGGTAAAAAAAAAAGAGATTTAAACATTTTTAAAGTTTCTTAATGGTTTTTCAGCTTCAATTATAAATTTGTGTTTATGTTTACATTCTTAATTTTCCTTTCGGTAAAATTATTGGCCAGATCAAGCAGTCAGCAACAGAACAGAAGCTTTCATCACTGTCTACATTAAAAGCTATGACCTTAGCCTTTTTGTCATCTCCATTACAAATTTTCCCTCCCAGCTACCGCTGGGCCCAACATTGAGGTGACTGGAGATGCCTAACCACAAGGCACATTGTCAGCAAAGCTATGGCCCATCAGGTCTTGTGAGCTAAAGACACACAATTACAATCATTATATAGACAGTCAAAATTTGAAAGAATACTTTAATTCCCAGCGACTGACCGAAAGATCAAATGAAAGGTATTCAGGTTTTCAGATATTTAGTGTAATAAACAAAGTAAAAAACCACATGGTCCACGGATTAGTAGGCATTTATACCACAGAAAAATTCCCTTGTGACTTTGAATGTGACTGAAAATCCCAAGCCATTACATTATCCTTTAATGGACACTTTGTTCATTTGAAACTGGTCCAAAGCTATTTTCCATTCCAAATAACAATAACAGAAATTGCTGGAAAAATTCAGTCAGTCTTGCGACATCAGTGGAGAAAAAAACAAAGTGAAACATTTTGGGTCCAGTGACCCTTTCACGGAACCATTCTGATTGATCTGCTTCCTTTATCCTTTCCCAGTCAGGTACCTTCTGCCTTCCAGAAACACAGAACTGATTTTCACCCTGGAGTTCTTAATGGAGATTCATTTCCTTTAGTAGCATCTAAATCAAACTTGCAGCCTCCTATCAGAGATGATGCTGCTTGACCTGCTGTGTTCATCCAGCCCCACGCTTGTTATCTTGCAGCCTCCTATAATGTCTTGCAAACTGGTCTGTTCAATCTGAACATGAACTCTTGTCTGCATTCTGCATGGTGAACCATAAAGTCAGGATTTCCTCTGTCTGCATTGCTGGACTCTCTGTGAGGATCAATACTATCTTAAAAACCCTGTAATCTAATACTACAAAAGCTTGCTATGAACTCTTCCCATCTGAAAGTCTATCGCCATGTAAATAAGAATCACATGAGTCCTGCATCCAGGTAGAAATCTGAATTTGCTATCTTCCAGACCACCTACTCCATTCTCTAATGAAATTGAATAGACAATTCAAAGTACAACAGTTTATGAAACTTGGCATTCCTAACAACTGACTCAAGTTTTGCTGAGGCTACTTGACACCACATTCAGTCAAACTTGGCCTTGTCATTATGGTTACCACTTTCAGTTCACTTCTGGAAGTTAGCTCTTTGGTCCATGTTGAACCAACTCTGTAATGAGATCAGAAGTGAGTAGCCCTGCTGGATCCCAAACTGAATGTCAGTGAACAGGTTATCGATAAGGTCTGCTTGATCACACTGTTGATGATGGCACTTTTCCTTAATTTACTGATGATCAAGAGCAAACTGAAGGGAGGTAATTTTCTGCGTTGAATTTATCCTACTTTTTATATTCTAGACACAATGGGCAATTTTCAAAATTTTGAGCTGAATGCCAGTACTGCAACTGTAATGGAACATCCTGGCTAGGGATGTGGCAACTTCTGGAACACAAATCTTTAAGACTATTGTCAGAATATTATCAGGGCCCGTAGCCATTGAAAAATAAAACATAGTAAATAGGAGCAGGAGTAAGCCATTCAACACTTCAAGCTTGTTCCACCATTCAATATGATCATGGCTGGTCATCCTACTCAGTCCCCTGTTCCTGCTTTTGTCCTATGTTCTTTGATCCTTTCAGCCCTAAGATTTATATCTAATTCCTTCTTGAAAGCATTGAATGTTTTGGCCTCAACCACTTTCTGTAGCAGAGAAATCCATCAGGCCCCTACTCACTGGGTGAAGAAATTTCTCCTCATCTCAGCTCTAAAAGGCTTACCCTGTATCCTCAAACAACGACCCCTGGTACTGGACTCCCCAGTCATTGGGAACGTTCTTACTACATATGTCCTGTCTAGCCCTGTTAGAGTTTTATAGGGGTCTATGAGCTAGATCCCTTGTTCTTCTAAAGTCCAGTGAATATAGTCCAAAAAGATCCAATCTATCTTTGTATGTCAGTCCTGCCATCCTAGGAATCAGTTGTAAACCTTTGTTGCACTACTTCCATAGTCAAAATAGTTTTCCATAGTTTCAGATAAGGAAACCAAAACTACGCACAATATTCCAGTGTATTATTACCAACATGAATCCCTGTTCCTGTGCTCGAATCTCCTGGCTATGAAGCCCAATACATCATCTGACTTCTTCAAAGCTTGTAGCAGTTGCATGCTTACTTCCAGTAACAAGAAGTCCCAAGTGTTGTTGCACCACTCCTTTCCCAACCTAACACCATTCAGATAATAGTTTACCTTCTTGTTCTTGTTAGTGGAGTGGATAAGCTGACATTTATCCACGCTTATACTTCATCTGCCATGGAGTTATCCACTCAGTCACCTTGTCCAAATCACACTGAAGCATCTCAGCATCTCTCCATAGGTCCCCCTCTTACCCAGCTTTGTGTTGTCTGCAAGTTTGGAGATATTGCATTTAGTTCCCTCATCTAAATCATTAACATATATTGTGAATAGCTGGGTTCCAAGTACCAATTGCTGCTTTACCCTACTGGTCACTGGCTGCCACTCAGGAAATGACCCATTTGTTTCCTGTCTGCCAAACAAATCTCTATCCATGTCAATGCACTACCCCCAATCCTATGTGCATTAATTTTCCGTGCTGATTCATTACGTGGAACATTATCAAACAGTGACTGAAAGTCTAGCAGACCACATCTATTGGTGACCCCTGAACAACTCTACTAATTACTTCCTCAAAACATTCTAGCAGAATTTGAAGAATGACTTCTCTTTTGTAAATCGATGCTAACTTCAATGCTGTCATTAGATCCCTACTACTAAAGTCAGCCTAACTTGTGTCTAACTTTCTACTGCTTTCTAGGTTTGTTTTTAAGTAGTGGGGTTACATTAGCTACTCTCCAATCCATAGGAACTGTTCCATAGTCTGTAGAATCTTGAAAGATGACTACCAAAGCATTCACTAATTCTATAGCCGCTTGCTTAAGTACTCTAGGGTGGAGATTATTGGGCCCTTGGGATTTAATGACCTTTAATCCCATCAATTACCCCAACACTATTTCCCAACTAATACTGATTTCCTTCATGGGCCATATGTTCCCCAGCATTTTCCAGATGTTATTTGTACCATTCCTTGTGAAGACAGAACCAAAGTATATATTTAATTGGGTTACCATCTCTTTATTCCTTATTATGTCGTCCCATGTTTCTGATTGTAAGGGACCTACTTTTGTCTTCACTACTCTTTTTCTCTCCAAATATCAGTAGAAACTTTTACAAACAGTTCATACCTTCCATACAAGATCATTCCCATGCACTATTATTCCTCGCTTAATCAATCACTTCATCCTACTTTACTGAAATCTAAACTACTCAACATCCTCTGGTCTGTTGCTCTTTTTAGCTAATTTGTACTTCCCTTCCTTGGACCAAACACTATCCCCTATCTTCATTGCCAGCCAAGGCCAGGCAACATTTCCCATTTTATTTTTCAACCAGACACAGTCAATTTAACGGTTTCTCCATGCATTTTTTCAATGCTTGCCATTGTCTAGCCACCATTATGAACTTATGAGATGGCTATGATGAACTGGAGATTATTACTTGTCTCATACCATCAGCTTTTCCTCTGCTTAGATTCAGGACCTGAATTTCAGAATCAAAAATGTTATTCTCCATCTTAATAAAGAATTCTATCATTTTGTGGCCATCCTTTCCCAAGGGGTTTCACACAGCTGGATTACCAAATATTCCTTTCTCATTATGTAATATCCAGTCTAGGGTGCCTGTCCTTTAGTTGGTTCCTCAACATATTGATACTGAAAACCATCCCTTATACACTCCTGGAGATTTTCCCACCATAGTATTATTCCTGATTTGATTTGTCCCATCTATATGCAGATTAAAATCATCCATAATTACATGTGTACCTTTATTGCTTGTGGCTCTAATTTCATGTTTAATGCCTTCCCGACATTAGCAATACAGTTTTGAGGTCTATATAAGATGCCCACTCTCATTTCCTGCCCCTCGGTGTTTGTAAACTCCACATATACAGATTCCACTTCACTGGAGAGCTAATACCCTTCCTCATTGTTGCATTATTGCCCTTTTTAACCAGCAATACTACCCCATTTCCTTTTGCCTTTTGTCTGTCCTTCCTAAAAATCATACAACCCTGGATATTCAGTTTCCAACCCTGATCACTGTACAGCCACTTCTCCATAATCCCAATTATTCCATATCCATTTTTTATCTATTTAAGTGATATCCTCTCCCTTCAGCTATTTCTTGACAGCACGTGCAGTGAATTGAATTGGCTGGAGACTAGCAAATATGATGCTAGTGACCACTGGAGGAGGTCAAAATGGGTCATTCGCTCAGCACTTAGGGCTGAAGATTGTTTCAAATACCTCAGCTTTATCTTTTGCACAAATGTGCTGAACTCCCCAATAGTCAGGATGGAGATATTTGTGGAATCACCTTCTGCAGTGAGTAGCTTAATTTCCCACTGCCATTCGCATCTGGATATGACAGGACTGTAGAATTTAGATCTGATCTGCTGTTTGCGGAATTGCTTAGCTCTGTCGATCACTTGCTGTTTATGCTGTTTGGCACATAAATAGCCCTGCTTGGTGGCTTCACCAGCTTGACACCTCATTTTTAGATACACCTGGTGCTGCTTCTTGCAAGCCATCCTGCACAATCCACTGAACCAGAGATAATCTCCTGGCTTGATGGTAATGGTTGAGTGGGGGTATGCCGGACGATGTGGTTACAGATTATGCTGGAGTACAATTTTGCAGATGTTGATGGCACACAGGACCTCATAGATGTCTAGTCTTGAGTTGCTGAATGTTCTTTATGACCTGATTAGCTCAATCAGTAGAGCTGCTGGTGGACATTGAAACCCCCAACCCAGAGGGCAGTCTGCACCTGCACCCTTGCCATCCTCAGTATTTCCTCCAACTGTTGCTAAATGTGGAGGGGCACTGATCCATTAAATGAGGTGTGCTTGGTTCATGGTAAAAAGCGGGAGATTTCTTTACCCAAGTTTGACCTGATGTCATGAAACCTCATGGGGTCTGGAGTCAAGGTTGAGGGCTCCCAGGCAACTCCCTCAGACTGTAAACCACAGTGCTGCCACCTCTGCTGGGCCATATTGGGGATGGTGTTGTCTGGACATTGTGTGTGTAAGGTATTGACTCTGTGAGCATGACTCTGTCAGGTTAATGTTTCACTAGCCTGCAGGACTTAATTTTGGCATGAGCCCCTAGATCTTAGTAAGATGGACTTTGCAGGATTGACACGTTTACGTGTGTCATTGTGTATGGTGCCTTAGTCGATGCAAGACAGTTCTTCCACTTTCAATTCTCCTTTCTACTGTTTGATGCAGCTGATGGTTTGCTGGTCTATTTCAAAACAATTAAGAATCAATCATATTAGTATTTGCCTGGAGTCAAAGGTTTCCTTCCGCTAAGAACATTAATGAACGAGAAGGCCATTTGCAACAATCAACAATAATTTCATTGTCATCATCAGGCTTAACTATGAATTTTTTTGAATTCAAATTCCACCATTTGCTGTGGTAGCATTCACATCTGGATCTCCAGAACCATTAGCTGGATTTCTGAATCACTGGTCCAATAGCAATACCACTCAGCCATCACGTTCCCTTATTTACATTATCTCCAAGGATCTCACATCTTCCCTAGAGAATGGTCCCAGAACTGGACAAATGCTCAAATACACAAGAATTGTATCTTGGTGATAATTTGGATCTTTAATTAGCCAAATATTGCTTTAGTGTTAGATTAAAGGGTTCGGAAATGGGAGACTTTCTGAAATGTGTTCAAGACAAATTTCGTGACCAGCATCGAAAACAAATTTGCTAGAAAAGCTCAGCAGGTTTGGTAGCATCTGTGAAGGAAAAAACAGAGTTCATGTTTCAGGTCTGGTGGCCCTTCCTCAGAACTGGATCTCTTCCTCAATCCAAGGACCAAGTGTCAGTATGAAATACTCTTGTAAGAGTACTCGTAGTGTTTTAAGATTTACATTAATGATGGAGAGCAAAGAACAAACTAAATACGAAGTTATACATTAGAAGTGGGATAACTACAATGGAATGATTAGTTAAAATGAAACCAAATAGGAAAAATGGGAATGGAATAATTTGTGATCTTTAAGGGGTAGATGTTTCAGATACAGGCTGGATAAACGGCAAGAAGAGATGGTAGTAACTAGAAAATAACTAGAGCGTGGCAGGGAAGACAAAGAGACATCATACGAGTATAATAGCAGTTAACATGAAAGGAACCCAAAAACCTTTTACTGGCATGCAAGTAGTAAGCGGATTGTTCAAAACAGGATACATACTATTCAGAACAAACAGCGTGATATATGGTGCAGGAGAATTAGAGGACTTCATTAGTCTTTTATATTGTTGCTTCAAAAGACAAGCAATGTTGAAAATAAAATCTCAAATGGTAGAGGCATGGATGGAAGTTTAGAGGATGTAGTGGATAGCCTGGCTGTATGTGAGAGTCAATAACTTACCTTTTTCTAATTACTTGTATCCCAGGTTGCTAAAGAAAGTGAAGGTGCTGATAGCAGAAGGATTTACCTTAATCTTCTAAACTTCCCTGCATTTGGGCAGTTGCCAGAGGGTAAGAGAGCAGCAAATGTGACATTGTTATTCAAGAAAGATTGTAACAGTGTTCCATGTAACTACAGGCGATCACTTCAACATCTGTGGTCAATAAAGTTTTAGCAAGTTTAATTAGAGAATAAACAGCGAGCACTTGGAAAGAATTGTGTTAATTAAAGAAAGCCAGCGCAGAATTTTAAAAGGTAGATTATGCTTGACATATCTAATTAGAATTTTTTGACGAAATAAAAGAAAAGATTGATGAAAGGACTTCAATAAATCTTGTCTGTATGGATGTTGAGAGAATATTTTACATCAAATCACATAAAAGGCTTGTTAACAAAATCGTGGTTCTTGGAATAGAATGGCGTTGGAGAAAGAGGCTCGGTGGGAAAATGAGACCCTTCCCTTCCCGTCCGGGTACCCTGAAGTTGGTAGTGAAGGATGGCAGTGTGGGAGCTATGAGTGGGTGAGAGAGAGAGAGTGTGGGAAGGAGAGCATAAGATAGAGACACAGTCTATAAAAGAGGGAAGGGATATGTGAGGAAGAGACTAATAGGATGTGATTGAGGGTCAAAGAGAGCGTGTGGCAATACGGGAGGGAGAGATGGTATACATGTGAGTGAAGCAATGAGAAGGTGAACATGGGAGAAAATGAAAGAATGGGAACACGTAAACAGAAGACAGCGCATGTAGTAGGGGGAA
Source organism: Ginglymostoma cirratum (assembly GCA_024137785.1). Taxonomy (NCBI): domain Eukaryota; kingdom Metazoa; phylum Chordata; class Chondrichthyes; order Orectolobiformes; family Ginglymostomatidae; genus Ginglymostoma; species Ginglymostoma cirratum. The sequence continues at coordinate 5,677,893 of JAHRHZ010000009.1, forward strand.
GAGACAGTGTATGCAGGAGTGAAAGGAGAGAGTGGGTGGTTAATAAGGAGGAATAGGCAGTGTGTGTGTAAGCTGAGACCAAGGCTCTTTCTCCTTTTCACTCCCTCCCTTCCACACCTACGTTTATCATCTTTCTCTTTCTTTCATCAAAACAGGCTGACAGAGAAGAGAAACCCAGGCTGAAAGATAACCCATTTCATATACCCACTTTCATCAGAATTCCATCAAGAGCAGCTTGGTGTGTATATGAGCAGAGGTGACCACAAGTTTGGTGCTTGTTAAGCCTAACTCTTTCACTCAGCCCCTGTCCCCTACACCATTTTTAGATTTTGGAATTCAGACATATTTTGCCATTTTAGCCACTCTACATCATGCAAATAATTGGGACATTAAGCATAACAGGAAGGAAGTTATGTTGAGCTTTCACAAGTACAGTTTTACATCCAGGCTCCTTGAGGTCCTACCATGTAAAGATTTGCTGAAATTGTTGTAGGGATGAAACATTTTTGGTACAACATTAGGTAAGAGAGGTAGGAATTCTTCTTCTTGGAGTAAAAGAGATTCAGGGAAAATTTGATAGATGATTACAAGACAATGGAAATTTAGATAAGACGAACAAGGACAAGCTAATGTGCAAATACACAGTTTTAAGATTTTAGGCAAAAGAAGCAGGGAGGTTGAGAAGAAGAAGAAGGTTTTTTTTTACATTGAATGGTAATCACCTGGAAATCACGAGCTATGAGGGTGGTGAAAGCGGAAACAATCAATGATTTTAAAAAGTATATGAGATACTTAAGGAAAATAAACTTGAAGGACTATGGGGAATAAAAGGAGATATGGGACTGACTGCCTTGCTGCACAGACAACCCCATGGATATGACGGACCAAATGACCTCTCCTTGTGGTATAATGTTTACATGACCGAACCAGTGATTTATAAAGGTTCAGCATTACAACCTAGCTTTGTCTCTTGTACAGACTATCACTACTTATTAAAATTACAAATCCTAAATGTCTTCTTTAAAACAATTTTGATAGCCCTGCTACTTCAAAAGGATTGTTGATGCGAACCCCAGTGCTGTCTGCTCTGGATTTTTAAAATTTTAAAAAATTCTTTCTCACAAAGACACTGCCCTGTACTATTCTGTACCACATTTAATTTGCCTTTAATGAACCTATAACTCTTCTTCCTCGTGCACAGCCTGCTTCAATGCAACTTACCTTTCAATCTTTTGCATGGCCCTATATTGTACCTTCAATGGGACAGTAATAAAGGGCCTACATAAAACCTTCAAGACCACTGTGTGGGTTACATGAAACATTTCTGCCATATATTGGCTCATTTCACTTGTCTATGTCCTCCTTAAGTCTGCTACAATTTTTCTAACTCTAACTACATTTTTAAATGTAGTGCTATCTGTAAACATTGAAATAATGCCCTCTATAATTCTAGACATGGTTATCTACATCAAAAGAAAAAATGGTGTTAATGCTGACCCTTGGGAACACTCTTGTATGCTTGTCTCCAGTCTGAAAAATAACTGCTCACCATTAATACAAAAGCATAGCTCTGCAGATGCTGGAATAGCTGGAATAAAACCAGAAACTGTTGGAAATACTCATCTTGACTGGCAATAGCTGTTGAGAGACAATGGCTTACTACATTAGCTCAATGATCTTTGATCAGAATTAATTCCATATCTAATATGCCATTGGTTTTTAATCCTAATGGCACTATTGCAGCACTGTTAAATGCCCTTTGAAAGCTTTTGCGTGCAACGTCGACTGTACTACACTCATCAGCCTTGCCAACTAAGATATACAATGAAGTTTGTCAGTGACGATTTGTCATTATCAAACTTGTTTTCATTGTCATTTAACCTCTTGACAGTCAGGCAAGCACCTGTACAGATCTATCTTAAGACAACAATTAATTAATCCTGGATCAAGCTGGAATTCAATATAGTTTGACAGGGTTGACCAAAAGGAGAAAATAAATACTTATAAACCTACAAACAGAGGGGGCAGCACAGCAGTTAGCATTGCTGCTGCACAGCTCCAGGGACCTGAGTTTGATTCCACCCTCAGGTGACTGTGTCTGTGTGGGTTTCCTACCACAGCACAAAGATGTGCAGGTTAGGATGGATTGGCCGTGCTAAATTGCCCATAGCATGCAGGGGTGTGCAGGCTAGGTGAATTAGCCATGGGAATACAGGGTTACAGGGATGGGGTGGACTTGAGTGGGATGCTCTTCGGAGGGTCGGTGTGGACTCAAGGGGCAGGATGGCCTGTTTCCACAGTTTAGGGATTCTATAACCAATATGAATGTTTTCCCTCCTTAGTGAAATTAAGTATGGCGAATCTAGTTGTGACTATTTTTCTGTACATTCACATACTCACCATAAAGTAACAATTTATTATTGGTCTAAGTACAATGTTTATCAGTCCATCTGGAAGGGGATTGGCTAAGTGCTTAAGGATGAGAGTTTGTCTTAACAAGGAGGTACCACTTTAGAACATTTTTCATTTATGTTCAGTAGTTAAAACTTTCCTGAATTTGAACCAGTAGAACCAAAAGTAGGATATTTTAACCTCCAAATCATAGGTTCAAGTTCTACTTATGAATTTGAGCCATACTGAGAGGGGTGTTGTATTAACTTTAAGTTGACATGCAAAATCAACTCTGCTTATTTAGGCAAGTGTATAAAGATTCCATAGTATTATTCAAATGTTATCCTGGCCAACATTTACTGCTCAATCATCAAAATAAGTCATCTGCTAATTTATGTCTTTTTTTCTAACGACATCATGTAAAAATTTGTGGCTTCTATTTTTCTACATAACACAGATTTTCCTTCACAAGTAATTATTTGGCTGCGAAGAGATATGGTACGTCTTGAAAAATGTAAGATGAAGTAATTTTAAATTATCTCTAGCCTATTTTGAGAGGGTTAGAACCAAGATAGAAAATGTCTGTAATTTCATTCAAATTGATAACCTTACTGAAAAAGGTTTTAAAGCTGAGTTACAGGTAAATCTAAAAATTACACAGATGAAGTTGAAATTCAAGCATGCTCTTCAGAGTAAAATACCAGACCATTGCCATCATTGATCCAAGAGTTCACACTCTAATATTAGGTGGAAGGTATTCCATTCCAAATAGTTAAAACAAAATGACTGATCAAAAGCTAGGAAAAGAAGGACAGAATTGTTAGAAGTAGACTCACTCTGCACATGACACTTTCCCAACGTCACAATGCAGCATATACCATTGTCGGATTAAGTAATTTTTGAAGTTCTTTGCTTCTTTGTCCTTTACAAGCATAAATATGATCATTCCACTTTAAAGATTATATTGGAATATTATAGAGAAACTAACGAGGTTGCATGGGTCAAAGGCGTTCTATCCCTGCAGAACTTAATTCCATTCAAATGGAAACAGACAACTTCTATCATTAAATGAGACACTAGGTTTTGTCATGTCTCCTGGCCAGCCTTCCAACTTGCAAACATTGTATGTATATGCTGATCTCTTTTCCCTGATTCCTAAAGTGCATTAAGGCCTGTTCGTTCATCACCTCTGTGCTCAGTGAGCTACAGCAATTCCAGGTGTGGTAACTTTGGGGAAAGTTGTGATGAAATAGTAATGTCACTGGACTAGTAATCTAATGTTTTCAGACAAGGATTTGAATCTTTCCATGGCATACATTGAAATTTGAACACAAAATCTGGAATAGAAACCCAGTCTAATGATGACCATATAACCATTGTCAACTGTCATTAGGACCCACCTAGTTCAATAATGTCCTTTATGGAATGAAATCTACAATGCTTACTCGATCTGGCCTGTAGGTAACTTCATGTCCACAGCAAAGTGATCGTCTCTTAGCAGACGTCTGGACAAGTAGGTTTGAGTAATAAATGCTGACCTAGGCTGGGACACCTACATCCCATTAACAAACTTAAAAACTTCAATGTTAAAATTCTTACAGTTGCTTGCACATTCCACCATGGTCTAACCCAATCTGCAGCTCCTGAACTCTCTGAAAATTTTGGTCCTTTGCTGATCATCTAATTCTTTCAATCCCCCAGTAGCAGCCTGGCTTTCTGTTAACGATGCTCCAAGATCTATAACGCTCTCTCCAAATCTGTTTGTCCATTCCTCTCAAAATGCTCCTTGAAGCTTAACCCAATGAGCACTACTGTCCTAATAGCTCCTTATTTGGCACAATCACAACTTTTGTTCGATAATGCCTGTGAAGCACCTCAGACATGTTTTTACAGTTTTAATAGCACTACAAAATTGCAAGTTGTTGCAGTGTTAAAATTGCAGCCAGAAGTAAGTGTGGTCAAAGGTAAGCATTTAAAAGAATATAATTCCATCAAATTTTGTTTTAACCAGCACCTTACCAACTGGCACTTTCGATAAACTGGCAAAAATCACATACCAGTTAATAACAGTTATCATTGCCCTAGGATGAGGGATCTCAAGACTAGGGAGACACATTTTTAAGGTGACAGAGATTTAACAAAGGCAAGGAGCAAATGTTTTACACAGAGGGTGGATCGCATGTGGAATGAACTTCCTGAATAAGTGATGATGTAGGTACAATCACAACATTTAAAAGACATTTAGGTAAGTATATGAACAGGAAAGGTTTGGAGGTATATGGGCCAGGAACAGGCAAGCAGCACTAGTTTATTTTAGGATTATGTTCAGCATGAACAGGTTGGACCTAAGGGTCTGTTTCTGTGCTAATATGACCTCAAATAATGCATTCAACAAGTGTTTATGCTGTAATTAAAGTGTAACCGTGACATGCATAGGCCATGCATTACATTTCTATTACTCTGTCATTTTACATAGATGTTTTAAGAGATGCTGATGCCTCAAAGCTTTGCTTGGTCAGGGCTTACTGTTGTTATGTGTACCTCCTGATTATCCAGAATATTTGATCAAGCAGTACAGCCCTGGTCCCATTCGGGCCAGTTAGTTAATAAAAAGTTTGCTGTACTACACTTACCTCGTTCACAGTGGACATTCTTCATGGATATTATGAAGCATTACAGATTATACATTTCCAGGAACCAGATGGAATTGCAAAAGGGGGCAGCAGCAGGCAGCTGCTGGGGTCTTACTTGCCCTGTATAACAATCCAGAAGTGTCTTAAATGTGTGTTGTCTCAAAATACAAATCAGTCAACACTCATGAATTTAAAGGAAAAAAAAAACACCTTTAATTGTACTTTTAAGAGTAAGCAAACATATTGCTGAGAAATTTCTCAGAAAACAAGGACAATTCTGTAGAAAAATATTATAAATTACTCTCTTCCTCACCAAAGAAGTTTACACGATTAAGCCTAACAGTTACCATTTAGTACTTTGCCATCATGATACCCAAGAACAAAGACTGTGCGTGCGCATGCACGCACACGTGTGTCCTCTTTTCCTCAAAATTTGTCATAATGACAGCTATCCAACTGAAGTGAATATTCTTTACCATGACCATGAAGTGGGTGCTGAAAGGGTGTTTATCACAACTGTGAAATTTAAAACTAGGTTTTAGTCTCAGGAAATAAAAAAAAAAGGTGGCATATTTAGGACAGAGATGAGGACAAATTTCGTCCCAGAGTTGTAAACAGCAGAGCATGCTTAGAGTTCAAATGACCTTATCCTGCTACTATTTGATACATTAGCGATGTTATAATTGTGAATAGTCTGGCATGAACTAGTGTTTTTGTGGGCATTTAATGGCTTTTCTCTTTCAAAAGAACATTCAGCATAGCCTTTGCCCAATTTTCTTAAAATAATTTTTCTACATTTTGGTTCCCTTGGATAGGATGCTTAGGAGAAAAAAAAAAAAAGTATAAACTTGTACAGATTGATTTGTTCCCTACACCCACATTTTGGCCAAAAATCTTGTTACTGTCCAGTGATAAACTCCCTTCAAGCCATTTTATAGAACGATATGTTGAACCATAAATACATAATAGTATAGGGCTGCTACTTTCTACATTATTTTAAAAGAAAAACATATAGGAAGTGCAATATTTCCATAACTTGTTTGTGTAGCTAAAACTAGTTTATCTCCATATTAAAAAAATGCTATCCTACTGTAAACAATTTACCTTAAAAAGATACACAGTAGTAACCACAAATTGCATATTACTTCTGTTCATAAAATTCTATTGGAATATTTCTAACTTAAATGAAGGAGGTAACCTAATCATCCCACATTCTGAAAAAGCACAGTAGATTAGGCTTCATTTTTGGCTGGAGTAAACAGTTAAAAAGTTGAAAATCATGTCATGTTGATAAGTCAACTTTTCTTATCACTAGTTTGAATAGGACTATGTTTGAGAGTTCATGCGAGTATTTTAAAAATGGAGCTAAACTGCAAAACAAATACGAAAACTAACTGTAAACATTCCATTAGAGCTTACATGAGGTCATAGTTTCTTATCCAAAAGACGTTTAAAAAGTAGGCTCAGACAGAAGTGAATATATTGCACGTATATTGGCAATTAATGCCATTAAATTGAACAATGACATCAGTGTTTACTTGTGAGTTCAAAAAGAAGTAGCCACTTCAGAGAGGGCTGTATTAAGATAACTGGTTTGGTATCTTTGACTGGAAGCATATGCTGATGAAGTTGTTTTAATAGGTCTCTGTATCACAGGTGGGTGAAGTGAGGGTCTTGTCCTTCCAGATTCTCCAGACAAAACACTTTCAGAAGTTTGAGGTTCCGACCTTGTTACGTGGCCATACTGCTGAGTATATTTTAATGGCTGATCCTGTAGAACGGAAGAGACTTCACCACTGGATGAATGCAGTAACGTTGCAGGTATTGAATAAGCAACCACATAGCTCTGTTTTGCGTGAGAAGAGAATTTTCCACATTCTGTCGTTTGAGAGGTCAAGTTGTAATGGGGGTCAGAACTGCAAGGCGTTTGGCTTTTCTTACGACAGGGGAACACACCTAAATTGGAAGAGAAGGGTTAAAAATATTTAGAGCTTCAAATATTGATTTTAACATTGCATCCTAATAAATTTCAAGTGCAAATAAAATGAGAATGTTAACTGTGTTTTTATGTTTGGAAAATAATTTCCATTACTGCATAAGAGATTCTAGGTTGATTAAACTAGCAGCAAATTGAAGTCACGCAATCATGATTTAATTAATTGTTTACCATTCTGTCTTTGATCAATTACAGTATGTCCTTTTCTTGATCCATCACCACTTATGTCAGAATCACTATCATTGAAGTCGCTATCTCCTTTCCCACTGTCCTTTCCGCTGAATGCATCTTGTCCAGGACACACATGGGTCCTGCAAGGGAGGATTAAGGAAACATTACAAGAGGAAAAATACCTTAAAAAAGTTAAAAATCTTAAGAGCACTTAAAAAGGAGAAAAACCAAATTCTGGTATTCGTCATTAATCATTTCTGACTGCACAACATGCTTATAAATGTATAAATACATAATTGACTCAAACAATCCACTTACTTGATATTTTGATGAAAGGCAACTGTACAAAAGGCTCCACGATTGACATCAGGCTCTGACATAAAGCTCTAAACCAAGCAAAATAGTATTTCACTTTTTTAGTGCTGTTTATAATTATTACTTCATTATTGAATTACATGTTGTTATACTTTTATAACAATTAACTTGCAGCAGATTTCTGTAACTATAAAATCACAGTACTGTTAGTGAAGAAAAAAGTGAAAATGATTACTTCTATGATAGGCAGATGAATAATTGACAACTCATTATCCCAATGACATATTCACGCTGTGCACAGATCAATGATCACACAATGGAACTGCATGACTTTCCATCAGTTGTCATTTGGATACTTTGCAGTTCGAGGGTATATTAAGTACTTGGTTATTAAATGAGGCAGATAAAAAGCTTCGTTCATAAAATGTACTTTCTCCAGTGGGTTGAACTTTTTCTTCCCCCCCCCACTATTAACATAACATTGTTAAACATGAAGTCAAATGTGTATTGCTGGAAAACAAGTCCATCTGCAAAATGCTCTAAAGCTTGTTTGACAGCTGTCCTACAATGTATCCGATTATCATATCTTTTTGACTGTAAAGCATCCAGTACAGTTAACAGCCATACCATTCAGTAGCATTACTTTCTAAACAAAAAAGGTAGCAGATATTTGGAACCCTCACTCCAGAAGGTGGTGAATAAATGTTGCAATAATAGGAACTTTAAATTTTGAAAATAGATTTTAGTCAGGCAAGGTTTAAAATCTGAAGAATTTGAGTCAAGTGTATAAATTGGCATGATGCAGCTATCACCTACTTGAATGGTGTAAACATCTGAGGGATTGAATAACCTGGCCCTACATTTAAACACACAAAAGGTATAGTAAACTTTGAAAACTACAATTTTCAATACACAATTATAGTCCAAATTGTGCTGTACCAGAGTGGCTATTTACAAATAATATTACTCAAGTGTAAATCAAACATCCATTTCCAGTGACAGCATGTGCAGTTAAATGCAGAAATCCGGCATACTTGAATGTACTGCAGCTGCCCTGCTTTTCAAGGAGTTTTAATATACTGGAATATCACTGGCAAATTTGACATTGAGACACTCAGTTGTGAAGTCGCTGGACACACACACTTCATTTGCCAGGAAACAAAAGTGAAGTACTCCCTAAATGATGTGAGAAAACTGCTGATAAGCATTTCTCAGGTATGAAGTTTTTGTTTCAATTGTCTAGAGTCTCATCTCTTCAGCTTGCATCTATTGCAGATAAGAATTTTCTCTTTATGAAACTACGTTAGGTCTGTTCCATCTCTTAATTTCAACAGAGAGGGTTGGATCATGACCTGAAAAAGAAAAGAAGAACTACAGATAAAAAGAGGGCAGGGACACGACTATAGGTGAATTACTCATTCCGATGGCCTGTGATGTTTCTGCTTGCTAAGTGGCCTGTTGTGTTGTAATTGCAAAATGAGATGGTTGGTAAAGTATGTTGAGATGCCCCAATTCCAGAAATACCCTAGCTCTTACCCTAAAATGCAGTACAAGTATGGCCAGTTGGTATTAGGGTCAGGGATAATCTTACTTCTTTAAAAAAAATAAAAACAAATCGCTGGGTTTCCAAAATTGCAGAGTTTCTCCAGCAATTTGTTTTTTTCTTAAGTTAAGATTTGCAGGGTTTCACTTTGTCCCAGACCCGAATTCTATTGGCCATACCTGCACTGCATGGAGAGAAACCCTCCAATAATTTCTGTTTGGGTTTACAGATTTCCAAAATTCACTGAGATAACAAGGTGTAGAGCTGGATGAACGCAGCAGGCCAAGCAACATCAGAGGAGCAGGAAAGCTTGACGTTTCGGATGAAGGGTCGAGGCCCGAAACGTCAAGCCTTCCTGCTCCTCTGATGCTGCTTGGCCTGCTGTGTTCATCCAGCTCTGCACCTTGTTATCTCGGATTCTGCAGCATCTGCAGTTCCTATTATCTCTCTCCAAAATTCACTGGTTTTGTTTTAGTGTTCAACAAATCTTAATAGTGACTTGCATCATGATTGCCTGTGGAAAATTACAGTAGTTGTTTAAAAAAAAAAAAATCACAAACAGAAACAGAGACTGCTGGAGAAACCAGCTGGCAGCATCTAGAGACAAACAAGGGTTAAAATAAAAATAATGTCCTTTAAGGAAGGAAACTGCCATCCTGACATGGTCTGGCCTACAAGTGATTCTAGACCCATAAGCAATGTGGTTGACTCTAAACTGCCCTCTGGGCAATTAGGGATGGGTAATAAATGCTGCCCAGGCAGTGACACCCTCATCCCATCAATGATTTTTAAAAAAGTTCACATTCTTGCGTTAATGTTTGGAGTCTGGTGACTCTTCAGAAGGATCTTGATCTTTGTTTTGTGTCACCTGTATGCCTCACTCTGTCTATGCACCCTTTGATTTGTATGTCCTCGCTTGCTATCATCTGCCTGCACTGCTGGCAAAAACCAAGCTTTCCACTGAAACGAGGTACATGTGACTCCAAATCAAATCAAAATGGTCAGTGAACTGGAAAGATAAAACTCTGCTTTCTCTCCAGCAGACGCTGCCAGAGCTGCTGTGTTTTTCTAGCAGTTTCTGCTCCTGGTTTCAGATTCTCAGCCTTGTTGGTTTTGTGTGAAATTCACAGTTGGAGAGTTTAATTTGGGAAGTTTTGCCGGTTGTTGATTACCTCCTGAGTGTTGCCAGTGAGTTGATGCTGTGTTTCCAGGAGAGACACTCCCTTCCTCGCCTCTTCCGAAGCTCCGTCGCTGTGCAATCCGCCCGGGGAAGGAGGACGGGCAGCGTCCGGCCGGGGGTCCAAGGCTTGGGGCGGCCGTCCGCCCCGGCTCTTGTCTCCGGTGCCGCAGGTCGAGGCGATACCGACGATGGCCAGCAGCAAGGCCACGCAGCCGGCGGCCAGCACCGCGATGACGGTGAAGGAGGTGTCCCAGCTCCGCTGCGCCGGTCCCGGGGAGCCGGAAGGAGCTGGGCCGGGCCGAGGCCCAGGCCCAGGCCCCGGCCCCGCCGTGAAGCTCACGGTGACGGTGGAGGACAGGGGGGGCAGGCCGCCGTCACTAACGGCCACGACCAGGCTGAAGGCCCCGGGCCCGGGCCCGGCGGGGGACACGGAGAGCGGGCGGCCCAGGTACACGTCCCCTGTGTCGGGGCGGATGGTGAAGAGCCCGGGAGGCTCCCCGCTCACGATCCGGTAGCTGAGGCGGCCGTTCGGCCCCTCGTCCGCGTCCTGGGCCCGCACGCGCGCCGCCAGGTAACCGCGGGGCGCGCCCCCGGGCAGCGCCATCTTGGCGGGAGCGGGAGCGGCGGAGCGGTTGCCGGGAGACGGAGGCGGGTGAGTGATGAGCGGAGCGTTGTCGTTCCGGTCGGTAACGATCAGGCGGACGGTGGTGGAGCCGCTGAGCGGCGGGGAACCGCCGTCTGTCGCCTGCAGCAGCAGCTCGAGCTCGGGCAGCTCCTCACGGTCCAGGGAGCGGAGCGCGTACAAGGAGCCGGTGTGAGGCTCCACAGCGACGGCCGGAGGCTGCAGGCCCGGCCCAGGCCCCGGCCCCTCGCGCGGCTGCAGCAGGCGGTAAGTGAGGCGGCCGTTAGGGCCCAGGTCAGGGTCACGGGCCCGGACGGTACCGAGCTGGGCCCCGGGCAGGTTATTCTCCGCCAGCGACAGGCGGTAGACGGAGCGGGGGAAGGCGGGCGCGTTGTCGTTCACATCGGTGACGGTGACGGTGAACGGCCTGACCGTCCGGCGGGGATCCGGGCCTTGGTCCTCGGCCACCAGCGTCACGTTATAGTCGGGGTCCCGCTCCCGGTCGAGCCGTTCCGCCGTCACGATCATGTAGTGGTTAATGCCATAGGCCGGCCGTAAGTGTAACTGCCGGGGCCCGAGCAGTGACACCGAGAGGCGGCCGTTAGCTCCTGAATCCCGGTCCCACACACTCACCAGCGCCACGAAACTACCCGGTTCCGCCGCCTCGGTGATGGACGCGAGGCCCGAGGCCTCCCCGGGCTCCGGACCGGGACCGGGACCGGGACCGAGACCGAGCGCGCTCACGCGGATCTCGGGCGCGTTGTCGTTGACGTCGAGCACGCGCACCGTCACCCGGCAGCTCGAGGAGCGCGGCCTGGCGCCGCGGTCGCGCGCCTCCACCTCCAGCTCGAAGCGGGCGCGCGCCTCGTGGTCGAGCGGCGCGTTCAGGATCAAGCGGCCGGAGCGCGGCTCCAGGCGGAAGAGGCGCCGAGCGTCCGCCTCGACCCTCGGGCTGAAGGTGAACCGGAGCTCGCCGTTTAGGCCTTGGTCCGGGTCCCGGGCCTCGAGTTGCAGCAGCAGCGAACCCGGGGCCGTGTCCTCCCGCAGCTCCAGCTCCAAGGAGCCGCTCCCAAAGGCCGGAGCGTTATCGTTCTCATCGAGGACCCGCACCCGGAGCCGGGCCTCCCCGCTCCGAGGTGGATTGCCCCCGTCCCGGGCTCTCAGCTTCAGGCTGAGCTCGGCCTCACTCTCCCGGTCAAGAGGCTTCACCAACAGCAGCGTCGGTGCCGGTACCGGTACCGGCTGCTGGGCCCCGCCGCTGCCTGCACCGTCCGACAGCTCCAGCTCCAAGTGACCGTTCACCGAGAGCTCGTAGCCCCGCACCGAGTAGGAGCCGGTGTCGGCGTCTAGAGCCGCGGGGAGAGGGAGCCGGGTCCCCGGTGCTGAGCTCTCGGAGATTTCCAGCTCGATCTCGGGCTGGGGGAACTCGGGGCAATGGTCATTAATGTCCTGCACTTGGATCTCCACATGGATCAGGAGGAACTTGTCCCGGGAGAAGCTCACCACATCCAGGAGCAGCAGGCACGGCTCCTGCTCCTCGCAAAGCTGCTCCCGGTCAATGCGGCTTCCTACCGTCAGCTGCCCGTCCCTTTCCCCGACCCTCACCGGGACCGAGCCGTTATACTCGGGCATCAGTCGGAAACCGCTCTGGCCCCTGGCCACCTCCAGCTGCAGATCGGTGGCCAGGTTTCCGATCACGGTGCCGGGCTCTTGTTCCTCGTACGTGGAATATCTGACCGTTTTACAGTCACTCATCGTCGGAGCGAGGAGGAGGACGAGAAGCAGGAAGCAGGGCTCCCTGGAGGGTCTGCAGACCGGGACACCACCAAGTCTGTTTCTACCTCTCTCAGGACTCATTGTGCAGAATCTTCACTCAGGAAGAGTGTCCAGTATAAACTTTCTTGGTGCACTGAAAGCACGTTGCCCTCTTATCACTACTACGTGCAAAGAATTACACTGATAGTCAAATGTCCCTTTTGAGTACCCCTCGTGCTTGGGGTCGTTTTATTGCTAATATCATGCAAATAAGAAAGTCAGTGGCCAATCCTCTCCTCTCAAGGGCGAGCAAATGTTGTCTTTGATGTTCAGGACATTTGCAAATTTAACTCGCCCCAACAAACTGATGACAAATTTTGTTTAAAGAAACAGGTCACAAATGTTCAACGTTGACGAGAGTTTCATACTGAACTTCGCCTGTTTTTGTTTTACTTTTGGCAGCAATTAGAAACACATTTAACGATAGTTTTATTTTGTAGCCAATTATTCTCTACGACCTTCAGACTCCCGCTACTTCAGAGCGGTATTCGTATAGATTCCTCCAGTCGTAAAATTCTGCAATTTGCTTAAAGCCATTGTTTATATTACGAAATTTACTCAATATCCTCAAAGCAGAAGATAAATTGCATGTGTGGTTGTGCAGTTGTCGGAACCACCTAACACTCACTTAATAGCCCTCCAGCTTGGAAACAGATCCTTCGATTAAACTAGTCCCACCTGCCTGCATTTGGCCCATATCCTTACAAACTTTTTCTATTCATGTTCTTATCCAGCTTATTTCGTTAATTGAGTTTACAGGTGATCGGAGCCAATCATACTACTTTGAGAGATTTAATTTCTGAGTTGTGTGTTAGTCTCCTCTTTGCCTTATTTGTACCGATGTGTGAGCATTACATTTTCGTTGTTGTATTATCATTTCTCTTCACAATTGCAATTAAAATAAAGATCTTTTGACTCTAAAGATTTGCTTTTTATTTAAATCTCTGGCTTTTGATAAAAAATGCTAGATTTTCGAATTTAAAAGATCGTGCATCCTTAAATTGTAACGTATCACCAGCGCAGTAAAGCCTGATAATCTTTTTAAAGGCGATTTCAGAAAGTGAATCGTTAGTTACATTCAAGAGATTCTATAGAGTATGATTGTGGAGGGGGAGAACTGCTTATGGCTGTCAACAAAATGGGTCTTGTAGCTTGAAGAGTCATTGATGTTTTAATACTAATAAACTGTAACAAAATTGCATTACACTTTTTTTAATGTTCGCATTCAGTCGGATTTTAAGTATTTAATGAGCCGTGGTACGAAATCTCGTTAAGATTAGCCCAGTTGATCCTAACAACAGGCAGAGATAACTAAGGAACAGAAGTCTGTCATTTGGAATATCGGGGAAAGACTTCAGTCCCGATATTAACCCTCCAACCGCCTGCTCAAGTCCCACTGGCTGCTGGCAGGCTTCGTGTGCACTGTATTAATTAAGCGCACCATTACAAGCAACAACCAGATGTGGGATATTATGTAAAAAAAAAGCACGCTCCAAGTGTTCGAATAAACAAAAACAGAAATTGCAGATGCTGCCAGACTTGCTGAGTTTTTTCCAGCAATTTCTATTTTTGTTTCTGATTTACAGCATGCTCAGTTCTGTCAGTTTTTATTAAGTATTAGAATAATATTAGGATGGAGTAATTTGAAATAAATTGAGAATCCAAGGGTTTATTTGCATTTTATTTCTCTTGCCTAGTGCAGTGTGATCTGATTCTCGCATCTGTAGTCGATGGAAGAACCCGGTGGCCGTAGTAGAAGTAACTGTGTTAACCGATTAACTGTCTTAATGGACAGCTCACCGCAGGGCAGATCTTGGTGCGTTCTTGATCAGATCTAGTCTGCTTTATAGCTGAAGCAACTCCATGCGTTTCTTTCTTTCAAGTAAAACTTCGGTGCCGTCAACATATATTAAGTGGGTTAAATGTTTTTTTTAAGTCCTGCAGCTACCTAAGAAAACTGAAGTGTGTTGTAGAATAAAAAAAAACAAATGTGTACAGCTAAATACCGTTTCCCTGTACGTGACGTGCTGTCTTATGCTGCAGGTTGCAGAATAGTTTTAGTTAACTTCAAATGTTGTAATTTACGAATTAGGTCCAGCGGAGTGCCTTTTCCTGAATGTGAGAAATAAAAAATTTTGGAGTTTGTTTTATTCCTACATTTGGCAGGTATGTTCCTGTTTGTGTTCCCGCTAATACATCATTATCAGGTGGCATTTGCTGGCTTTGGCCATTTGTGAGTAGAGGAGGCAGGGACATTTGGCTCTGGAGCAGCAGTGTGAGGTGGGGGCGCACTCTGCCGTTTCATGAAGGCCGGGGAGGACACGCGAGAGAAGTGAGAGTCGTTTGTTGATGAAACCGCCTTCGAGGTGGATGGGGGTGGAGTCGGATGGTGCTCTCCAGCGCCTGAAACCCTGCCGAGAATACTTTTGTCACTCCTATGTAAAACGCCAACAAAAGGATAATCTCTCTTGTTACCATTTCTAAGCATCGGAACGACATTGAGGCGCTGTGGGGTGGGGGGCTTTCCAAAACATTTCAGGAAAATGCCACGGTTGACAGTGAAATAGACGATTTGGAATGTTGGCCGGATTGAGCCAAGTTTTGATTTGGAGCGAACAGTACATTCTACTGCAGGCCTGCGTTACAAGCCTGAACTAAAATAGAATTGCTCTGAACTTGTTAAGGTATATGCACATATCTCCGAACGGGAAACTCACTGGAGGAAGCTAATGCCTGAATAATCTTTCTTTTAAAAAAGTCTGCGTTTTAAAATTCTAAAGGAAAAACTGACATGGGGGAAATCCCGAACGCCACTTTTTGTTTTCCCTCTCCTCTGTCTCTCTATCTAGCCGAAGTAAATATGTTTGGCTAACGTGAAGTTGACCCGACTGCCGTGTGGTTCCCAGCACAGTTCAGTGAAGTAACACCGAAGTCATCTCAAAACAGTGAGCTGGATGGTTTCAGCTTGCCCTTCATCTGTTGTATCGTTTATTGGGTTCAGTGAAGGTTAATGGCTTTTGAGTGCAGAAGTAGTAACATTCGTTGGCTTTCAATCGATCGGAAGTCGATTAGTATGGAAGCTCCAGCAATGAACCCTGGTGTAGAACTTCTCAATCCCGCTTCTGGTACATGGTGTAAAGTGGGAGGAGGACACGTGAAGAAGGTAGTTATCATTAACTATATTCTCCTCCATTAATACATTTCGCAATGAATAGCAAAACAGCCCATCCTGGAATGCTCCAAAGGTTTCTCTCGCGGCAATGATGTTGAGAATCTTTCCATTTATCACATAGACAGGAAAGCTTTTTTTGAAGTATGTCCCTGTGTTTTTTTTTGCTTAGCTCGAGTCACTCAGTGAAATCAAACGTAAAGTGGTAAATACTATTATCGTAATAAATTGTTCTTCCTGTCTCATTTGTTATTTTCTGGTCAGAAGATCTGACAAAAGGAGACGTTTCTCCACGTTTCGCATGCAGTTTCCAACAGATTTTAATCCATATTTGGCCAAACCAGCTCAAAAGAATTTACAACTTGGGTGAATTGCGCCAAGATGTTAGCAGGAACATGAAGCGTAATCGAATCAGTGTAGTTTGAAGTGCGTTGTTAAAGTGATTCCCAAAGCAGAAACTTAGCCTCATGGTTCAGAATCTGACATCTATTGTAAACTTCGTATTGTCAGAGTGCTTGATGCGGAGAGAAATAACAAAGGCAGAGCAGCAACCGGCTGTCAATATTGGCATGGATATTCATTTAAAACCTCTTGGAACATCCTATGAAATGTGATGGTCTTAATAAAACAGGTCTGTCGCTAACCTAACAGGTGCCAGCATTGACTTTCTGATAGGACTCTTGCCTCGTAGTTAAATAGGCTTTCCCACAGTAATAGAGATAAAAGGTACTGCAGATGCTGGAGAATCCGAGATAACAAGGCGTGCGGCTGGATGAACACAGCAGGCCAAGCAGCATCATAGGAGCAGGAAAACTTGACGTTTCGGGCCTAGACCCTTCATCAGAAATTTCTGATGAAGGG
>JAHRHZ010000009.1:5694988-5719406 GCA_024137785.1 Ginglymostoma cirratum
ACCCTTCATCAGAAATTTCTGATGAAGGGTCTAGGCCCGAAACGTCAAGTTTTCCCACAGTAATGAAGGAGTATTGCATTTTCTAAAGGTCTCCTCTTTCACATGATACATGAAAACCAGTGCCTTGTCAGCTGTCTTACATAGATGTGCTATCGCCCATGCACTATTCAAAGATAGGCATGGATATTCTGCTCTGCACTCTAGCCAACATTCTCCCCCTGCCCCCACCCCTCACACAATTCTCTCAACCATACCTGAAATGGATGATCTGGTGATCATCTTACTGTTTATAGGACAGTGCTGTATTTTGGAATGCTTTAAATCCACAAATGGTGCTCAATGCATGTACTTTCTTTTATTAATATTACAAATAACTCAGGTTGCAAGAGGTTCTGCACCATATGCCCTTTTTAAAATCTTCAAAGAGCAGGCATCAACTTCAAATAGTTCAGCCCTGCATTCTGGATGTGCAACCAAGCCCACTTGCTTACAACAAAGACAACAGAAGCAGCAAAACTATCGAAAATGTCAACTAATTAATTACCACGACTCATTCAACCAAGCATCAGGGGAATAGAATCTACAGAAAGTAAAACTCCATAGAAAGATTTTTAAAATGTACTCTTCCTTATATCTTTTAAGGGAGTTGAAAACTTTGTTTTATCATAGCATGAAAGGCATTATCACTAAGTATGAGGATGAAAATGTGACAAATAGTGAATGTAACACTTCAAATGCATCCTACATATCTCAAGATCCCACAAACTGACTTAATCAGTGGCAGTAAAGATCCTTGACTAGATTCACATATTAGCTACAACAAAGTAAACTGACAGCATCAAAATTTCTCAGTTGAATCCTGTTTTAGACTGCAGTTACGCAACTGCTTTCACAACATCACAAAATTTCTAATATGATTGTATTACTCCAAAATCCAGACCTATTTGATTCAAAACCATAAAATTTCAAGACTTCTTTGGAGTCATGATTCATACTTTTGACATTCAATAGTAAGCCAGGTTTAAAAAGTACCAGAAAGATTTAAAAATGCGCAGGGTTCATTTATCATTCCAGATAATTTTTAAATAAGCAGTACTTATTTTGTTTGTTTTAAATATTGAATTCTGTGTCCATACCTTCATTTACTGTTTGCTGTTCCGTACTAAGCAGAACATAATGTAATCCCATCGCATAAACAGTATGAGTTCTTTGGCAGCAGGACGCCCCATGATGATTATTAGTTATGAGCTCCTTGAGTTAGAAGACAGTTCACTATGAACTACAAGAGGTTAATTTATGTTTAATATTGTTCCCAAGAGCTAAAATCTCCCCAGTTGTGGAAATTCCATTTGAAAGCTACCTGCTTTCTTTATAAACAACAGCAACATCCAATGATGGAAGATGGCATGCATTTATTTTTATTGTGACCTCAGGTTGAGTGAGTAATTATCATGTGGGTATTAGAATTGGAGATTCACAATTCGAAATACATTTGCCACATCAAATTAAGATCTGCAGTACACAACCTTTAGAGAAAAAAAAATGCACTTTTTTTCAATTCTTTATGGATGAAAACTGAAGAAAACGTCAGGTTAGATAGCCCCAATAGGACACTGCAACAAAAGCAAAACAAAAAGGTCAATGAAAACTTTTTTTTTAAAAAAGCAGCAATAGAAACTTACCAAAACATTAAATTGAAAATATTGTTAATGACAGTGTTGCACACTCTGCAGGACCCATTTCTCACAAAAGGCCTGCACTCTGCTGGTGGAACCTGTATGCTTCCACTCCACACACACTCCAACATGGATGTAACCATGAAAAACTGACAACAGAGTCAGGTGTTACGATCCCAAGATATGATTGCTTGGACCTGTTGATGGTCACATTGGTAACGCTCAGGAGCAGACCCATGATGAGGTCCTTGCAATCAGCCAGCCCTCTTCCACACAGGATGCCCATAGAACAGGAGCATGGGTTTGAAGTGCAGGCAAACACTTAAAAGCTGTCCCTTTAAATCAGTGAGCAAGGGCTACAATATTTAAAACCAATTCAAAATAAATGTGAAAAACTGTTTTGTCCAGGCCCAAAGAGTACATTTAGCCTGGCACCCAGTAAGTGTGCTTATGTATTGTATAGGGTAGTTGTATGCAAAGTTCTCCATCCCATATCCCCTGTGGAAAGGGGATCCGTCACTGAAAAGGAGGACATTACACCAAAGCATGTCCAAATGGCAGACAAAGGTGAGGAAATGGAGAGGGCGCAGCAACAGCCCATCCAGGAATCTCACCTCTCTATATGCCCTCACCCCCACCAATACCACCACTGGTTTAAAGGACACAAATTAATTTCTTTGAGACAGCTAAAGTTGCGGGGCACAGCATCCTAAGTTCGGTCTCCAGAGCCAATGTTGAATTCTGAATGCTCAGGAATCTGTTCACTCGAAAGCCACTGCATGCATGAGCCACCTTGACACTGATTTCTTTTTTGTGAGGAGCCAATTACCACAACCATGAGACTCTGGATAACTTTGGCCACATAGTGGATGTTAACCAAATGCCTTAACTGCTCATTTTTCCAGCATTATCTGGGTTGCTGCTCTGCCAACCAACACATCAGTGTCTAGTCACTCCATGTCCTCTGCCAACCACATAAATCCCAGCTGATGGAAGGCGCAGTTCCTGAGCACAAACTGCCTTGCTCAGCTCCCCCCCAACTCATACTTAGTGAGTACTAAGAGAAAGGCAGGAGAGAGAGAGAGCACTATGGTATCCGAGTCCCAGACATTGATTGAGTCCAGATAAAAGGCAATCAATTCCTGGAGGAAGGTTCGAAGGCTCATCTACTCCATGAACAGAAACTGCATGTGGCCATGTACCTGAAAGAAGATATTGTCAGGGTAAACATCATCACACTCACTGTAAAAGCATTATCTAAGAGTGGAGGCATACTCACTAACTCTTCTTCCTAAGCAGGAGACTCATTTGATCAGTAGCAATCCAGTGTTGCATTTTGTTCCAGAGAAATCCTATGAGCTTTACTTTTATATTTGTGTTATGACAAACTCCAGGTGAGGGAGCAAAGTGACCAGCTGGTACTGCAACATTGTGGCAATCCACAGGCTGGTGACTGACTGTAAGACAAAACTCAGAACAGTCCTGTCAGCATCCTAAGAGAGCAGTCACCTTGGTTTCCACCATATGCCAATTCACTGGCCATGATTCCTCAGCAGGACAAAGGTGGACCCCCCCCCCACCCCCCCCCCCACCACCACCACCAACAACAACAATTCGAAGTGAACGGTACTCCATGAGAAGCATCTAACCTCCTCTGGAGGGGTGTAGGTGGGTGTGCGTGGTACCAAACAGACCAGAAGATTAGAACATTTATTGTCATTGATCCTTGCAAAGAAGACAACAGAATAAACCTCTTGGCACTCACATATACTCCTCAAGTCAGCTGGATCTGTGAACATGGGGAGCATGTCACAAATGTAAGCTGAAAGAATCATCCCTATGGACAACCCTTGCCGAGCAAAACATGACAACTTCTTCCATAGTAAGTGCAGTAAGAAGTTGTGCAAATGGCAATGGACCAGACAGGAAGATGCCGTGATGTCTTCTTCCAATGTGAAGGGACACCTTCAGGTACCTGTTATCTTTTATTAGACACTCTGTGGCAGTGTACATTCACCAAATCCAGGTGACGATGTGCATTCAAAGCCTGGAACCTTGCATTGTCTTCATTGATCCACCCCGACGAATACCATCTCCTGAACCAGGGAGGAGTAGGTTCTACAGACCAGTCCTCTGGGAAGGGTGAGTAATATCCTAGACAGGTGAATGTTATATGTTCACCGGTCTGAGACTATTATGACAGGTCTGGGTGAACCATGTAGTCCAGCATGGCACCAATGTGCAAAGCCAATGCCCTGGCAAAGATTTTATAATAAAAACAAAGTGTTGGAAAAACTCAGCAGGTCTAGTAGCATCTGTGGAGAGACAAAAACAGTTAACATATTGACTCCAATGACTTTTCTTCAGAATTGAAGATTTTATCATTTCTGTTGAGGAGGTGCCAGTCTTTTTAACAATCAGATGTCCTTCTCTTGGACAGCAAGACAATGACAGCACTGAAACAGAGGCCCATTACCTCAGTCACAATGCATTCTTCCAGGAACCTTGGGTCATTTTTCCCAGAGATCTCCCAGAATGCATGGAGGAATTGCAAAGTCAGCTGGTTCAGCACTGGGGACTTGCCCCCGCAAGGCTAGTTAAGAATACAGTTCGGATCATCTAAGCTCAGTGCAACATCAAAACTTCTGCCCCATCTGTGGAAAGTGCTCCCACAGAAACTTGTTACTGTCATTGCAATATGCTTCCAGAGAGAGAAGAGTGGAACCTGATGTCCTTACTTGGGATCTAATGCCATGTAAGTTTAAGGCAAGAAAGTATCTAGTATCAATCAGTACCAGGAGTTGTTGACAGACTCATGCCTTTTTACAGGAAAAGATAGCACTCTATCTCTCATCTCTAACCAACAGCTGGCAGTGTAATTTAATTTAATAAACCTACATGCTGCTGCACACCACCATGGCAGGGGGAATTTGAACTGGATCTTCTGGCCGAGATATGACAGTCTGTGCTTGGGCTGCTCTTTCAAACAAACTACTCAATAACTGCTGTTTTAGCTGTTTAACTAAATAGGCTGGGTTCAGCCACTGCTGCTTGGAAAAGGATGCCTCCCTGCTGCTCACTTTCTTCTGTATTTACAGCTACCAGGAGCAAAAGTCCTCTGCAGAGGACCAATCACTACTGACTAATGCCTGGGGAAAAATCTTCCACTTTTCCCCAATGGTTGTAGAAATACAAATACAATTCAATCCCATTTGGAAGCTGCCTGCTTTCTTTGTGTTGTAGACAGCAACAACAGTCAATCACATAAGAGGGTATGTATTGGCTTTTGTTGTGACCTCAGGTTGAGGGAATAATTGTGAATAAAATACTGAGAGATTCACAATTGTAGATAAAATTACAACTATGTAAAATTAAGAGCTGCACTGCAAAACTTGTATAAGAAAAACATTGCGCTTTATAAAGATGTAAAATTTCTGTTTTGCATTCCACAGTGTGAGCCACCTCAAAAGGTTTGATTCCAACTCTGCACCTCTAAAGAGGTTAATCAGTTGGCTTCCAGCTCCACAAAGGTGACCATTCTTGCAAAGTAGGCACTCACTCACTATCAACAAAACAATTTGTTAGGATTCAAGTCAAGATATTGCCCCTGAAGAAAACTAAACACTTGTTCAGGTTAAGGAGATAAAAGGTACTGCAGATGCTGGAGAATCCAAGATTCTGATGAAGGGTCTAGGCCCGAAACGTCAAGTTTTCCTGCTCCTATGATGCTGCTTGGCCTGCTGTGTTCATCCAGCCCCACGCTTGTTATCACCTGTTCAGGTTAAACTTTCCATGGTTAAATCTGCATGTTATCCTGAATGGTTTCTTTAAATTCACCTTTTTAATTATAATTCATGTATATTGCAACAATTTCTGTCAATTAGCAAATCTTGTCTTGATTGTTTTAGATATTTACATAACAATCGACAATTCAAGCATCATACTGTCACCAATGTATAATGTGGAGAATACCCAACCAAGAGCAGCTGCCAGACAATTAGATAAAATTAACCCAAGTCAGCAATATAGAATATATGTTATTCATTTTTTTTCCTTTCTGTATTATCTGCCAATTTCTGCTCTTTTTGTTATATATGGAAAACAGAAAACAATTAATACTAGATAACAAGCATGGGGCTGGATGAACACAGCAGGTCAAGCAGCATCATAGGAGCAGGAAAACTTGACGTTTCGGTCCTAAACCCTTCATCATTCATTCTTTTAGCATAGAATCATAGAAATATACAGTTCAGAAAAAGCCCTTAAGCCTATCAGATCTGTACAGATAAAAAAAACTCTCAGTTTACACTAGTCCCACTTCCCACAATTGACGCATAGCCTTGAACATTATAGCATTTCATGTGCACATTCAAGTACTTTTTTTGAAGTTGTGATATTTCTTGCCTCAACAGCTCTCCAAGGCACAAAAACAAAGTTGCTGGAAATGCTTATTCCAGATTCCCACTACCCTCTAGGTGAAAACATTTTCCTCAAATCCCTTCTAAATCTCCTGCGTTTCACTTTAAACTCATTCCCCTTCAACTATGGGGAACACCTGTTTTCTATCCACCCTGTCCATGCCCTTGATAGTCTAGTAGACTTCAAACAGGGACACCCCATCCCCTCAACCGCTCCCCCCCACCCCCAGCTTTCTCTGAGATGGCAGTGCCAACAAGGTAGGTAGTATTTGAGCCCTGAGCCCATCAGCTCCAGGTCAGCCACATCATTTTCTTTCTCTCCTTTCTCGTATTTTTCTTCCTCTTCTTTCTTTTCTTCATCTTCTGATGTCACAGAGAACCCAGTGCGGTATCGGCATGGCATCATTTGAGGTGGTGGCAGTGCCTGGAATGAGGACTTCTGATTGTGGGAGCCCGCGAGAGTGGAATCAAGGACTCAGTGGGTCATCGGCTGTGGAGGTGATGGTGCCCGGAACAGGGACGCTTGGCGGCGGCAGGTCACTGTGGTCAGGGATTTCCGACGAGGAGACTCCTGGCCGTTCTGAGGAAGGGTCACCGGACCCGAAACATTAACTCTGATTTCTCTTCACAGATGCTGCTAGACCTGCTGAGCTTTTCCGGCAATCTCTATTTGTGTTTCAGACTCCTGGCTATGGTAGGTCTGAAGCACAGGGACTCCTTGAAACCTGGCGCACCTTCGAGAGACCTTGTAGAAGCCCGAGAGCTTTGTTTGAAGATGAACTTTATTTATGTAATTTCTTTCTTTTTGTAACTCAAAATGGCAGCAGATTGTGGCGACAAAATACTTTTCATTGTATCTTTGTATATATATGTAGCAATAAATAAATCAATAATTCATACTAACCTCTGGCTCTAACAAAACAAGCTGAGCTGGTCCAACCTCTCTTTATAGCTAAACTGTTCCATCCCAGGCAAACTCCTGGAGAATCTCCTTTGACAACACCACACCACCACCACCACCTCCCCTCCCCACCCCGGCCTCCAGTGCAATCACACCCTTCCTATAGTGTGGTGACCAGAACTGCACACAGTACTCCAACTGTGGCCTCACCAAAGTCCTGTACAGCTCTAATCATTTCAAACATGCAAGCAAATCCATTCTGTTAATTTCTCATTTCTGAATTTTCTAGTTTGTGTATCACTTTCTATAAAGATGACTAAATTTGTTGGTTTTTTTCTGGTTTCGCAGATATCCCTTAAAGGCAGTCACTGAACAGGATCAGTTTAAAGTAGAAGTCAGATTGTGTACCAAGCTTATACCACTGCAATGCTACAACCTTTATCTACAGTCCAGAGGGAGGGATAATTCAAATTTAACACTGTCATCTGTATTTTTGGAAATAACTACCAAGTCCTTTATAAATTTGATTGATGAAATATCCAGAATCTGGGAAATGACTAATTGAAAACAGATACAGAAAAAAAAATGGACCTGTTCAAATAAGTGTGCTCGGGAGTCTCAGGTGTGTAGAAATGAAAATAACTGATAGTTTGAAACTCTGAAAAGAGACAAATCATTTTAAATGGCCCTTTAATACAGTAGGTAAGTTAAGCTAGCACATTGATAACAAAAAAATCAAAAGAAAGAAGCATTCTCATTTTACGGTCCTTTTTTCCCAATACGTTTAGTTCTTGGAGCTGGAATTTTGTTCTGTCGTCCATTTCAAGCATTAGGTCACTTTGTAAATGATGCATGTTATGATCCTTGTTTAGTTGTTCATTATGTTGTAAAGAAGAGTTCTAAACTTTTGTTGGAGAGGGATTTTAAAGACGAATATGAGTCCTGTGTTCAGTAGCGTATATTGATCTTTATTTGGAGCTCCTTCTCAATGCAGTGTAGGGGAGATCTCTGGGACATTCCACCTTTCCCAATAAATTACTGGATATTTATACAATCTGCATAACAAATATTACATACAATGTTGACAGTGTTAACCACATCACCTCTATCCTACACATCCTATCCTGTGCATACACAACCAATGATGGACAACTTCATGGCCAAACTTAGGCCTTCCCTGTAATGTTAGCCAGACAACTGATCATCTGTCCTTGAGCTCTTACAATTCTTCCTAATGGCCACATTCTAACACTGACTGTGATGCCCCTTCCCAGACATTTGCCAGTTACATTGTATATTTGCTTATTACCAATGACTTTTCAAATTCAGTTATGCAATTTATAATTCTTGTTAACCAAAGTACAGGTTAGACAGGATGTTAACTTCTACCACTTGTTGTAAAGTTTGTAATATCAGCTCCAATATAAAATTAATCATAAAGTTGTGCATAGTAAACTTACATTCTGATTCTGTGACAAAGCTAACAATTTTGGGTGCAGCTTCCCCCTTGCCCAATTTGCCAGTTGGCAATTGTTTATTTTCTTGAGATTATAGTGACCCTGTTTCACAATAGTTTCTGCCCTTTGCTATTTGTTTGCCTCTTGAGATTATCTCGTTTTTACCTTCTTGTTGTTTTAGTCTTCCTGCTGTCAGAGAAACATTTTCTCCAAGGATGTTTATCGAAACCAGTTTCTGTGTCCAAGGGTGACTGCCTACAGAAGTCTAATTAAAATTTCCAGTGTCTAATACATTAAAACTGCTGTTAATTTTCATCTATTTGTCTACTGTAATATGTAATTATAATTATTTAAAAGACCTCATCTAAGATGGGTCAAGCTTTCCCATTCCATTTCATATTAAATCAGAAATTTCATTTCAGATGGTTTCTGAAATAACCACACAGAGGCCAATATTCTGTCACTAAGTCACCCTTTATTTACTTGCACACAGGACACTGGCTGTAGCCAGCCAGCTTCAAGTCAATCCCTGAACTGGGGAGATTCTGACTCTCCTGTTTTTATCGGTCAGCCAGGGCTCCCTGATTGGCCCAGGTTAACAACCCCAATCAAGGATTTCATAGTCAACGAAATCCACCTGTTTCCAATCACTACTGTTTCCATCTGAGCTGCCTTATCAGAGTCTTACTGTCTGCACTCAAGCCCCATCTTACTGAGACGCAGAGATTTTTTTGTCTGTCATTGAAGACCAAGATTTGAGCTATATGAAATGCTGCATCAGCTACAATTTTTTTTGACCATTTTGTGTCATAGTTAAAAACCACAAGCAGCCATTTTGTCACATTCAGCTATGGATCGCTACGACATATTTCAGTACAAAGGAAGGCTATTTGGCCTGCCAAACCCCTTTGCCAAATATGACAATACCAAAACCTTGAAAACTTTTGATTTTCAAGTATTTATCCAATTCCTTTGAAAATTACTGATAGATTTGCTGCCAACAACCATTCAAGAAAGGAATTCTATATCATAACAACTCACTTTAAAAAATTGTCTCCCCTCAACATGACAGGTACTTTAAAATTCAGAAGAGATCTTGTGTTATATTCTATCATTCAGCACACTACAGTGAGATCTTGTATAGTCGAACAGCTCAGGGCAATGGAAAGAAACGATATGCAGTTTATTTTTCTGTGCAGTGGGAAAGTGCTTTGAGAATGATTGCCAATATAATCTCGGGCAAGAAGCTTAGAAAGAAGACCAAAACTATTACAATGTTGACAAAACGATGCATATTCTATGAAAAAAGTGTTGTTTATTCAGATAAATCCCACAGTTGGTCTGATACCTGAAGACGAAGCACGACCGACAAAGTTTTCACAGGCTCAACATCATAAGTTTCATTGGAGTCAATACTAATCACCAATAAACAGGAATCAACAATTCAGTACAAGGTTGTAGTCACATCACAAGATTTAAATTATAGTTCAATTTATTCAAACTACAAAACAATGGTGACTAATGTCATCCAATTGAACTATTGTTTTCTAATCCCTCCTGTTATCAAATTAAATTTTGAAATGTATGCATGAAAAGCATGACAAACTTTTACAGTAAAAAAGGTAATTTCTTTAAACAATATATTCATTGTGGTGAATTGAATTGTTGAATTTAGCTCCGTACACATTAAAAAGTAGGCTATAAAAATTGAATTATGATAAATATACAATACAATACAGCACAGGAACAGACCCTTTGGCGTACTAAGCCTTGCTGTACTGACATTAGGAAGATCGTTATGTGATTCATTTTATTCCAATCTCAAAGGAATTAATATACAGTACGCTTGTTAGCTCGTGAATAAACTTAGCAGATCATTATCACTGACTATTGATCCATGTGATTTACAGCTATGTTTAAATAGAAGAATGACTTTTGCTACTAGGAATGTAGATTTCAGGAATTGGCTCATATTGTCTGCTTAAATTGGTGGTGTGTGCAATAAAATCCCTTATTTCCAAATGTTGAAACCTACTATTGACTATTAGATAATAAAAATAGATATTTAACAGTGTTTCAAAATACCCATGAGTAGAATGACAGCTAATATGCCAGGTGGACTATCTTTGAATGTGGATTGGATAACCAGCTTGTAATTATCATGTTCCACTCCCACATATCAGCCCACAATCTTTTTACGAATATAGATAAGAATTTAATGTCAAAATAATGGAGATGGTAATAGAACTTAAACCTTATTTATGTGCAAATAGCACAACAACATCAGATGAGAAGTAGGTATGTAGCTATCCAGGAATAATGGTAGAGTTGCTGTACACTGCATTTAAGTTCATGAAAGGGCATCTTACTGTCTGCCTCACCATTTAAATTCATTGGGCAATGTGAATTTGCTGTATTTATGTGGAAGATTTAACCTAACTTGTCACTTCAAGTTTAAATATTTCTAAAAGAAAGAAGTGTTAATTTCTCTGACATCAAAATTTATTGACTACAATTTTGAAGTTTCAATCTTTCACGTTTTAACTGCGAGAGATGTTAAAATACTGTCAAATTGTAAATTGTGATCTTCTTATTTAGGAAAAGATGTACTTACTATAGAGGGCCTACAGTGAAATTTCACCAGACTGATTCCTGGAGTGGTAGGTTTGTCGTATGAAGAATGATTGTACTGACAGGGCCTGTATTCACTGGAGCTTAGAAGAATGAGAGGGGATTCCATTGAAACACAGAAACTCTGGACAGGGCAGGATAGGCAGTTTCAGCGATGGTGTTTCCCCTGGCTGGGAAATTCAGAACACATGAGCATTTCCTAAATTCCCACAAGATTTACTCTCCATCTAGATCTATTTTTCTGAGAAAGGATATTACCCACAATAGTCCACATGTTTGAGCTGTGACATTGGAATGCCCTTCCTCTCTAATATAGGGGCTGGCTGTCTTCCACAAAAGTTGATCTCACAAGTCAGAGTAAATCTTCTCCTGGGTCTTCTTGGGTTGTTGCATGTTCTTCTGTCATGAGTCTTGCTGTGAGTCTTCACCGCGGGGATATCTTCCAGGTGTGTGTTTTTATCCCCCTTTGCCCCAGACCTTCCAGAATATGCTGCAGCCTTTGGCCAGTGGGATCACAACGGGGGTTCAAATCATCCAATGGAGTCAGGCCATAATCCTTCACTGTTGCTATGGCGAGGTGTAATGTACATGGCTTCAGGCACTGGCTAGAAATCAAGGTTCCAGAGAGTCTGACTGATACTCCTCCAAAAAAAAACCCATACTAGTTGTAACTGGTTCCACTGAACCTTTGTGACCTCTTGGTGTCCACTTTTCTCTGTAGCCGATATCCACTAGCCAATTTGAAGGTTTTGTGGCACTGTATCCAAGTCCATGGGGATGATTCAAAAAAGTGTGTGTGTATGTGTGTGCATGCACAGGCCCGTAGACTCTCAGCCATGTTCCTCCACCAGGGCCTGGAATGCAGTGTTTAGCCACTGTGGAACAATGCTGTCATGTTGTGCCATTCTTCAATGTTTCCCCAGTCAGAGTTGCTTGTCACATAATTGTCAGCAGTTCCTCCAACTGTAATACTCCTCCCCTTTTTAGATATAGGCCACATTTAAGTAGTACAAGCTTACTTTAAGTGATGCAAGCCACTCACATTCTTGGCAACTTGACATATCCAGCCAATCAAAAGCACAGTTAGCACTAACTGAACACTGGCATCACTGAAAGGAGAAAACAGCACAAAATTAGTTTGCATCCTGGAACGCAATCAACAGTCATTGGTGAATTGCACATTAATAGTCACATGTCAGTTTTCGGTACCATCGAATATAGCCTGCCATCCAAATTCATGCACATTATTTTAATTTCTACATAAAACCAAAAAACTGCAGATACTGGAAATCAGAAACAAAAACAGAAATTGCTGGAAAAACACAGTAGGTCTGCCAGCATCTGTGGAGAGAAAGCACAATGACTGTTTCAGGGCCATTGACTTTTCTTCAGAATGGGATTTTAATTTTCTACTTTTTTTTATGTAACGGATTTCTAAATTCCCATCTAAAGACAATAGACACACAGATCCTTTAACTTTTTCCTGGTCCCTATCCAGAAGCAAAATATTATGAAATATTACAGTTATGGAAATGTATGCTCACTGTCACTATTATTGCAAATGTTCAAATATATTAATATCTTAACAACCTGGATGTGCTTTCTTGTTGAAACATTGATCCCTGATCTTCAAGAACTGTAGATTGCCAATGTTTTAGATTCAAATGATGTAACAGATAGAACCATTTATGGACTGACATATTGAGATATTTAGTTAATTGCATGTACTGAAATCATATTCCACATGCAAATAACTAACCTAAAACTGGTCTTCCAAATGTAACAAGCTTTTAGTGGCAGTGCTTCCTCTATGTGCACATAGTCAGAAGTCACATGACACCAGGTTACAGTCCAACAGTTTTATTTGAAATCACAAGCTTTCGAAGCGCTGCTCCTTTGTCACCCCAGTCCAACATTGGCACCTCCACATCATAAGTGCACCTAGGCTTCTTTATTGTAATGAAGCATGAAAAAATAGTTTTAAAAATCAAACTCAATACATAACTGGAGCTAGAGGAGCACAGCAGGCCAGGCAACATCAGAGGAACAGGAAAGCTGATGTTTCGAGTTGGACCCTTCTTCAGAAATTTCTGAATTTCTGAACTTTCCTACTATCTCTGCTCCTCTGATGCTGCCTGGCCTGCTGTGTTCTTCCAGCTCCACAATGTTATCTCTGACTCCAACATCGGCAGCCCTTACTATCTCTCAATACATAACTGTCTGGTTTGTTACAGACTGCCACACAGAAATCTTTCTCATCTTCTCCTGTATCTTCTCATCTTTTCCTGAAAAGACTGTGATCAATTTGTTACAAAGGACCATATCACATGAATCCTTTTCTTTCCATCTGTCACTGAAGAGACAATGAGTATCATCTTGGATATGATTTGTAGCTCAGTTGTTGTGGATGCTAGTACTTAATAGGGCTGGAGGTAGAGTCATACAGCATGGAAATGGATGCTTCGATATAATCAATCCATGCCAACCGTAATCCGAAGCTAAAATAGTCCCACCTGCTTGTGCTTGGCCCATATTGCTCCAAACATTGTTTATTCATGTACTTACCCAATGCCTTTGAAATATTGTAACTATACCTGCATCCGCCACTTCCTCTAGAAGCCCATTCCACGCAAGAACCACCCTCAGTGTAAAACAGTTACCCCTCATGTGTCAATACAGATAAAATGTTTTCATAAACTATCCATTATGTCAACCTTGTCATAAATTTCTATACATCTGTTCAGTGATCCAATGAAGTACTTCTTTTTATTACAAGAAGTTTTCTGTCTTAATGAAATATCCCAGTTTGCAGTTTATATCTTTTAAACATTTATCCACTCTCTTCACCAACTCAGCAGTGCTTGCTGATGTCACTATGTATGGAACTGGGAACTGAGCGGCAAGGTTCTCAGACTGTTTGCTATAAATAATCTAGATAGTTTAATAAAAGTTCTTAGTAGCTGGGACCCGCTTTGGAGTGATCGCCGAACACCATTACAAAACTCCATCTCTGCACCACTCCATTTTAAGTATTGAGATGCTCTTGTTCACCATGCAGCCTCTCCTGACAAAGACAATGCAGTGAATTATTTCTCATGTCATAAATTCTTCTCTGTGCTCAGCACCAGGATTTGTGTTGCAGCTATCTGTGTCAAAAATTCAATTAAAACTGATTGAAAATTACAGTATTGCAAAAGAGCTTAAGATGACTGGCTGTTGTTCAAGGTACTACTTTTAGCTTGGTGGTAGTTCTTTCAGCTCTGAATTATAATGTTATGGGTTTAAGACCCTCTCCATAGATTTTTTTAAGCATATAATCAACCCTGACTTTCCAGTGCGATATTGAGAGAGTACTGTGTGGGTGAGCAATGACTGCAAGACATTGACCAGATGCCCTGTATTTTCTCTCAGATGAAGGTAAAAGATTGTGAGTCACTATTTTGATGAAAAATTGAGAAGTTTACCCAGGTGTTCAAGTTAATATTTTTTCATCAAGTAATAGATAAAAGAGAATATCTGGTATCCAGTAGATAGCATATCCTCTATCATGTGGGAAACTCTAGGATTCTTCCCATGTCCTGGAAAACTTATTATGTAGGAAGAGTCAAAAGGAGCTTGAGATCCAGCTTATGAAGTTTGAGTGACGGCTGCTGCCACTGCATTTTACCTTAAGGCAAAGAGCTAAGTGGATTACACGTTCCCTGAGGTGATCGCCCGACAGTTCAAGAATCTGTAATTGGGAATGGGCAATCAGTGAATAGACAGGGAGAAATAGGCAAATAGTGCAGGAACACCTCCCCCCCCCACCTCGCCCCATCGGACTCACCTTCCTTTCTATCCATGGGTAAATTGGGCTGAGGATGGGTTCAGCGTGGGACTCGGCAGCGTTGGTGTGGTGGGCCCAGTGGCAAAAAGATGGTGTCGAAGGAGTGGTACCTCCTACATTGGTGCGTCTGGCACAGGTAAAGGACTTCCTTTCAGTTACAGGAGACTAGGAGTTGGTGTGGACTAGTTTGGAAATTTTATTTTTCTAACTTATTCCTATGATTGTAATGCTGGATTTCTTAATTCTTTTTTTCCCTAAGAATTTGTACTTGAGAACCTGTGTACCTAAGATGGTGCCTTAAGTGGCGACTTGTAAACTTTTCACTGTATTCATGTGAGTACATGTGACAATAAAGCTAATTCAATTCAATTCAAAAACACAGAGCAGTTCATGAAAAGCAGATTTTAAGGAGCTAAGAAAGAAATTAAAAGGAGAAGCTGAAAATAGCAATCTTTAAATTGCAACCTTTGTTCTGAGGAAGGGTCACCAGACCCGAAACGTTAACTCTGTTTTTTCCTTCACAGATGCTGCCAGACCTGGCTGAGATTTTCCAGCAAATTTGTTTTTGTTCCAATCTTTAAATTGCCCCCAGTTCCACATGTTAGTGAATACAGATTAGGAGGACAGATCAGATGGATTTTGCTGAAGAGATATTGCAGGAAGGGTGCCTTCAGATGCCTGGAAATTGCAGTTTAGGCAAGTGAAGCTTGCACAGATTGATTGGGTTGCATCTTAACGGAGCCTGAAGGAGCCTTTCAAACTCATCTGGCAAGGAAGTGGGCATTGGGAAATAGTAATACAGAGTTGAAACAAGGTGGGAACTGGCACTGGAATAGGAAAAGGTATGATATTGATGGGATCAAACTAAAGAGAATGCAAGAAGGTATAAGATAGATTTGCAGGGATTTAAAGGCCAAATCAGGTTGGTGTGTTTTAGGCCTGAATGATCACAAGGAAATATACTGTGGTGCCTTAGAGCAAGTTTGGGTAATAAACATTCCTGGGTCACATTAATTAGGAAAAGTAGGGAAGGAAGGAAAGGAGAAGAGTTGGCAGCTCAGTTTAAGGAAAATATTGCAGGGCTTGAGAGAGAGGATGCCCTGTGGGTTCAAGCATAAAGAATATTTGTTGGTAGTTAAGAAGCTATCAATGTGCAATTACACTACTGGGTGCTTTCTTACAGGCGACTAATCAGCAAAATCACAAATTTTTAAAGAAGCTGTAGAGAGACCCAAGAACTATATAGTAATGTTAATGGGAAACTCCAATTATCCATCATTGACTGGGAAAGTAATGACATAAAAGGGAAGAAAAGTGTTCAGGAGAGCTTTCTAGATCAGTGCATTTTCCGCCTAGTAAGGAATTAGGCGTTACTGGATCTGGTTCTGAGGACCAAGATGTATTAAGAACAGGAGTATCTATTGGAAAACGTTTATGGAACAGTGATCATTGTGATTTCCATAGGTAAGCTGAAGCTTGTTACACAAAGAGCGGCTTTAAATAAACCAACTTTATTGGAAGAGGCCCTCTTCAACTAGGTTAAGAATGCATCTGCCTTATGTAAGCTAGAATCAAAGTTTGGTTGTCAAAAATGTACTGGGGTCAATGCGCAGCCTTGAACGAGGATATGGTTCAGGTATAGCCAAGGTACATCTGAAAGGGTCCAGTGAGAATGAGAAACCTACAGAAATCAGTATAAGTGAGTGAATTGCAGAGATTGTATATGCATTTGTCTTGTTCTTCCAAATTTCTGAAACTCCTAGAACAGTTTTCAAAGATTGGAAGGTAGCGAATGTAACTGCAATTTAAGAAAAGGATGAAGAAAACACAGAACTCCTCATCAGTTAGCTTAATATTGGTCTTGGGTTTTGAAGATGATGTCTAAAATGCATCAGAGAAATTCTGCGGTGCATCTTGCAGAAATGGTAGATAATACACAATGCATTAAACTTACCTACTTTGATAGGAAGGAGACATTAAAAAAATTT
Organism: Ginglymostoma cirratum; assembly: GCA_024137785.1. NCBI lineage: Eukaryota > Metazoa > Chordata > Chondrichthyes > Orectolobiformes > Ginglymostomatidae > Ginglymostoma > Ginglymostoma cirratum. The sequence continues at coordinate 5,711,886 of JAHRHZ010000009.1, forward strand.
TGAATGTGCAGCAATGGAAATATTTATGTTCAGGGACTTGGTTCTCCTTGTACATGAATCATGAGTTAATATGAAGGTACAGCCAGTCATAAAGAAGCCAGATGATTAGCTTTTGTTGTGAAAAGATTGGAATATAGAAGTAAAGACGTCTCATTACAATTATTGGTGACACTACCCTTAGGATACAATGTGTAATTTTGCCTCCTTACCTAATGAAGGACAAAGTAGTCCAGAGAAGGTGCAATAAAGGTTCTCTCTGTAAGGGAAGTGGAAGTCATGAAGGGTTTTTACATTTTTAATATTTTTACCTGGATCAGGCTTAGTAATGTAAAACTAACCCTTTACTTATTGATCTCAAGAAGTCCTGTCCTGGCTAGTTGTTTATCATCCATCAATAAACAGGAAGGTACACACTCAATTGATAACTATACCCTTGGTTATATGACAATGCAGAAACTAGCAATTGCATACCTCTTTATGACAATAGTTGGCTAATGGTTTAAAGATTATACAACTCTTTGATCAATCAGTAAATCATTAGATATTAAGGGAAACAAGAGGTATGAGAATGATGTAGGAAGGTGAATTTGACATAGAAAATTGGTCACGAATATCAGAGTAGGGACAAATGGCCAATTCTTTGTTGTTATGCTCACCTCAGGCACCCAATTACAGAATCAACCCTTTAAAAAATGTAGATTTTTCAAGTTAACCTGTTCAGAGATGTTATAGCACACCTCTGAAGCAGACACAGCCCTGGCCGAGCGCCGAGAAAACAATCAAACTTGACAATCTAAAGGAAGTAAAAGTAGTAACAAAGTGTCCATAGGTGAACCTGCAGTAGGATCATTTGGGGTAACACATTGGCGAACACAGGCTTCCTGGCCCAGAGGTAGCGATACTGCCACTGCATCACAAGACCTTCTTTACTGAGTGTATGATTATATGTGTACTTTAAGCTATAAAACACATGTTAAGTACTTCAACTCATCACCAGTAAAACACCACTTGGAATCAATCCATTGCTCTTTATCAAGATTCACAACTATATATTTCAGCTGTTCAGCTGACTCTATCTCCACATTTTTCACATCAGCACTAAATTAGAAGTTAACAAGGTAAATGTTATTGTTGCTAGAAATAAACTAAATCCCAACTGAGCAGACCATGAGAAGGAAAACTCTTAACGTGTACATTACTATATGTAGAAATCAATTCACATGTTAATTTGTCTAGCTTTATTGTGTAAAAAGCTAAACTGTGTGGCTCAATTTTGTACAAATTAGTTTTTAATGGTTGATTGGCCATCAGGGTGGCTGGTGCGTGTGAGTTTCCCTGATTAAATGTCCTCTGTTGACTGTTTTCACTAAGGTCCTAAGATACAGGACACTGGAAGAAAGGCTGGACAGGCTAAGCCTGTAGATATTTTCCAAACCAACCTGCTCAGAAATTGTGTTCAACCATAAGATTGTAATAAATGGGAACAAGAGTAGGCCATTTCGAGCCTGCTCCACCATTCAATAAGTTCATGGCTGATCCCACATTGCCCATCGTCCACTGTCCTGCTCTTTCTCCGGAATGCTTGATTGCCCTACTGATCAAGAATCTGTCTGTCTCCACCTTAAATATACACAAGGATTATGGCCACACAGCTCTCTGTGGCAAGAAGTCCCAAAGATTCACAACCCTCTGAGAGAAAAAAATTCCTCCTCGCCTCAGTTGTAAATTGGTGCCTGTTTATTTTGATCCTTTGCCCTCTGTTCTTAAATTCTCTCATGAGGGGAAACTTCATCTCTTAAATCCCTTAGAAATCCCAGATTTTTCAATGAGTCACATCTCAGTCTTCTAAAATCCAGTGAGTAGAGTCCCAACCTGTTTAGACTTTGGTCACGACTCCTCCATACCAGGGATCACCCAAGTGAACCTTCTCTGAACTCCCTCCAATGAAATGACGTAGTTCCTTAAATAAGGAAACCAAAACTGATATACAACTGTGGAGCAGTGGGACTTGAATGTAGACCACTTGGTTCCATGGTAGGGACAAAACCACTGTACTACCAGAGCCCTAGGCCAAGCCTGCAACCTCTGGAGTTCGGGAGAGTCAGAGATGATGTAATCAAAACACATAAAGTCCTCAGAGGACTTAACCTGGTGGTTATTAAAAAGGATATTTCCTCTTGTGAGAGAATCCAGAGTAGAGATCATCAATTAAAAATAAGGTGTTGCCAATATTAGACAGATGTGGAGGCAATGGCCTAGTGGTATTATCACTAGACTGTTAATCCAGAGACCCAGATAATGTTCTGGGGACCTGGATTTAAATCCTGTTTGGCAGATGGTGGAATTTGAATTCAATAAACATCTGGAATTACAAATCTACTGATAACCATGAATCCATTGTCGATGTTTGGGAAAACCATCTGGTTTACTAATGTCCTTTAGGGAAGGAAACTCCCATCCTTACCTGGTCTGGCCTACATGTGGCTCCAGACCAACAGCAATGTGGTTGACTCTTAACTGCCTTCTAGACAATTAGGGATGGGCAATAAATGCTGACTAGCCAGCGACGCCCTCATCCCGTAAATGAATAAAGAAAAAAAAAACATTTTTTTTCTTTTAGAGGTTTGTGAATCTTTGGAATTCCCTTTCTCAAAAGGCAGTGAATACAGAATCTTTAAATATTTATAAAGCAGAGATGGATTACCCAGGAGATTAAAGATTATCTGGGATATGCAGGAATATCAAGTTGAGGTTCAAATCAGATCTGCCATGATCTTATTGAATAGTACAGCAGACTCAAAGAGCAAGTGACCTACTCTTGTTCACGTGGCATTACAAGTGCAGAATATTTTGAGAAGAACAGCCAGAATTTATGGTCAATGTGAGAATTGATGACCTAGGGAGGAAAAGTGTTGATGTCATGTAGGCAAAATCTTGTTACAAAGATGTTTTTAGATTGAAGATTGGTTGGCAGTCCTATTTTTGAAGGCTTGTGGAAAATGGAGGTATTTCAAGGTTTAAAGACATACTATAAAAGTGATCATTGAAAGTTCACTGTGGATATTGGAGTCTTTGTTTTATAAACGCCTCATAAAAATCATATAACTGGTGTTAGCTGCTTGCATTGCTTTAGATGGCTGATTTTGAACAGTCATTAGCTTGGAGAAGTTCTTGTTTTATCACTTTAAGCTGGAGGGAAGCATGCTGAGTTGGAAGAAATATAGCTAAGAACAAGTTACTTAGCTGATCTCTCTTTCTCATCTCTGGGAAAAAAATAAGCATCACCATATCTATTCAGGATGAAAGCTAGTAATCTTTTGAAAGACTATCTCAAGATTGTATTTCCTGAGCAAGTTGTGTCTGCCAGAATTCAGAGACAATCTTGAGTGATTAGTGATTTGAAGACATTTACGAGAACATTAAAGCAACAGACTCTGAAAAATTCTTCATTTTATTCTTTTGGATTCAAGAATAACCCATTGTCAAAAATGTTTTATTTTTAAAGCCAATCTCTGTACAAAATCTTTTTCCATCTTTTTCCTGAAGTATATGTTTTGGGAGTGTTTTGCGTGTTAAACATTTATACCTCTATATTATAGACACCATATGTTATCCAATTATTGAATCTGCAAAATAGGTGTTCTTTTGTTGTTGTATTCACTAAATAACTTGGTCAACAAATATTGTTGTTTGAAGACTGATTATGGATGAATTAGTTAATTGGTCATCTTAGTCAGTGAGAAAAGTATTTTTATTTTATGTTGCAACTTGCATAGTAGTGGGACCAGAGCAACAGTGCTCCACTCCAGCCTTGGATGCAATAGCTTCACAAAGAAGAAGTTTGTTTATAAAAGCTAAAAGGTAGTTTTCACTGGATTCTAATTAATGTGGGAATGGTAGTACAAAACAAGTTGCCATACTGATGCAGAATCTGTAGGTGGAATTGACGAACACAAAGAGGAAATAAGACCCCAATAGGCCTCCTAACAGTAGTCACGATGTACAGAAGAAAACAAAGCAGGAGATACAAAAGGCATGTAAGAAAGGCACTATCACAATAATCGTGGCGGACTTTAATATGCTGGTGGACTGGGAAAATCAGATTGGTAGCAGATCTCCAGAAAATGAATTTCTGGAATATCTATGTAATTTTTTTTGGAGCAGCTTGTGGTAGAGCCCACTAAGGAATAGGCAATATGCAATGAGGCAGACTTGATTAGGGAGCTTAAGGTGAAGGAACACCTCGGGAGCAGTGACCATAATATGTTAGAATTCACTCTGCAGTTTGAGAGGTAGAAGTTGGGATCAGACGTAATGGTATTACAACTGAGTCACTGCCCTTTGTACACACTGCCCATCCCTACTACCGATTGGATGGTTTAGTGAGGTCCATAGATCAGCCTGCCGCAGTCAGACACAGTCCTGGCCGAGCGCTGAGAAAACGATCAAACTTGACTATCTAGAGGAAGTAAAAGTAGTAACAGTACTAGCAGTAAGGTGTCCATAGGTGAACCTGCAGTAGGATCATTTGGGGCGACACAGTGGCTCAGTGGTTAGCACTGCTGCATCACTGTGCCAGGTATCTGGATTTAATTCCAGCCGTGGGCAACTGCCTGTGTGGAGTTTCACATTCTCCCTGTGTCTGCGTGGGTTTCCTCCGGGTGCTTCAGTTTCCTCCCACAGTCCAAAGATGTACAGGTTAGGTGGACTGGCCACGCTAAATTGCCCCATGGTGTCCAGGGATGTGTAGGTTAGGTTGTTTAGCCATGGGAAATGTAGAGTTACAGGATAGGGGGTGGGTCAGTGTGGACTTTTTGAGCCGAATGGTCTGTTTCCACGCCGTATAGATTGGATTCTGTTGTATAACTAACTGCAAAGACATGAGGGATGAGCTGGCCAGAGTTGATTGGAAGGGAAGCCTAGCAGGGAAGACAGTGGACCAGTAGCGGTGAAGTAGAAATGGGAACAAAGAAATGGCAGAGGAACAGAATATTTTGCATTAGTTTTCACAGTGGAGGTACCAGCATCCACAAGTTCTTCAAGAGAGTCAGGAGGCAGAGCTGAATGTAATGGCTATCACTAATTAGAAGGTGCTGAGGAAACTGGCAAGTCTGAAGGCAGATAAATCACTTGGACCAGATGGACTACAGTGCAGAGTAAGATATCAATCAGTATTTCGATAGAATACTTTCCAGTTGTCTCAGTGGGTGTATATGCATCAGCCATGAAGACACTCAACACTATCCAGAACAAAACAACTAGCCACCCCCTTGAACACACTTTCCCTCAACAACTGGCAGCTGCCAGTGTTAACTATCCACAGGATCGTTTGCAGCAACATTCAAAAGTTTGTTTAGAACCTGATTGGTTTGTGATCTTCAGCTCATCTTCAAACACAGACACAGACACACACACACACACACACACAACACACTACACACACACACACACACATACACATACACCAGTGTGTGTCGTCATCACTGGGTCAAAATCCATGAAGTGTCAACTTAATGATTGTGAGAGTACCATCGTCAAACGAACCAGAGTAGGTCAAGGTAATGGCCTGGCATCACCTTATCAAGGCAGCTGCAGTTTAGTGATAAATATCTATATTGGCAGCAGTGCTCCCATCTGGAGGTAAATTGAAAAATCCTCTACCTGCACATAAATAGAGTATGTTGCATAGCAAACTATCATGGAGCTAATTGGCCAGATTCTCCTCCCTCATGCTCACCCTTTGTCCTTCGGGTGATAGACAGGCTAAGCTCATTGAAGGATTTTGTGTCCAAAGTCACTCACACAGTACAGGGACATCCAGAGTACAAGGCCATTCACAGTCAAGTCCTCGTACCAGTAGTAGAGAAGTTAGTAAATTAGAGTAGTAAATTAGAGATTTCCTAACCCTATACAGGTGTGTTGGGCCTCCAAGATCAGAACCATTGACAAGGTGGTATCTGAAACAAAAACCAGGCTCATTGTCAAGTCTTCAGTGTATTTTCACGATTGTAAAAGAGTCATAGAGCCATAGAGTCATACAGCACGGAAACAGATCCTTCCATCCAATTCGTCCATGCTGACCAGGTTTCCCAAACTAAACTAGTTCCACTTGCCTCAATTTGGCTCATATCCCTCTAAACCTTTCCTAATCATGTACTTATGCAAAAGTCTTTTAAATGTTGTAACTGTACCTGCATCTACCACTTCCTCTGGCAGTTCATTCCACGTATGAACCACACTCTGTGTGAGAATAAGTTGCCCGTTTGGTCCCTTTTAAATCTTTTTTCTCTCATCTTAAAAATATGCCCCTATGTTTGAAGATATCCACCCTAAGGAAAAGACCTTTGCTATTCACCTTATCTATGGCCTTTATGAATAGAGGGTATGAGCTATGAGGAGACGCTCGAAAAACTAAGGTTGGTTTCTCGGGAGTGGCAGACACTGAGGGGAAATCTGATAGATATCTATAAAATTATGAGATGCATAGATAGAGTTGACAGTCAGAATCTTTTCCCGAGTGTCGAAACGCCTGATATTAGAAAGCATGCATTTAGGGTGAGAGGAGGAATGTTCAAATGAGATGTGACGGACAAGTTTTTTTCACAGAGAGTGGTAGATATCTGGAATGCACTGCCAGGAGTGGTGGTAGAAACAGATACAATAGGGGCATTTAAGGGGCTTTTAGATAAGCACATGAATATACCAGGAATGGAGGGATATGGACCAAGGGCAGGCAGAAGGGACTAGTTTAAGTTGGCATCATGTTCACCACAACATTATGCGTCGTAGGGCCTGTTGCTGTGCTGTACTGTTCTATGTTCCATGATTTTATAATCCTCTATAAGGGCACCCCTCAACCTCCTTCGGTCTAGTGAAACAATTCCCAACCTGTCCAGTCTGTCCTTATCACTCAAACCTACCAGACTCAGCAACATCCTGATAAATCTTTTTCGAATCTTCTCCAATTTGTCCTTCGGCCCCAGCATGCAGACCATGGGATAATAAGGTCGGAAGTGGAGACTAACTTTTTCTCCCAAGGCTAAGCCAGTAAAACAGTCAAATAAGACATATTGATCTCCCTTGTCTTGTATACTTCAATATGGAGGTTCAGTATGATCAGTTTATTCATTTCAAAGTATTAGAGTTTTTCTTTTTCCTCTGCATTAGCAGAGTACAACAATACAATAAAACATCAAATATCTTGCAGGAAAAACAATGCACATCAGAGGATTCTTTTTTGCACAACTAATCTGGAACGCATTTTGTGAAAAAGTGGTGGAAGCTAATTCAATAGTCAATAAAATGTGGAGTTGGAGGAGCACAGCAGATCAGACAGCATCTGAGGAGCAGGAAAGTCGATGTTTCTGAAGAAGGGTCCTGACCTGCAATGTCGACTTTCCTGCTCCTCTGATGCTGCCTGACCTGCTATGTTCCTCCAGCTCTACATTTTATTGACTCTGACTTCCAGCATCTGCAGTCCTTGCTCTATCCTAGAAGCTCATTCAATAACATTTTTTTTTC
>JAHRHZ010000009.1:5719806-5760929 GCA_024137785.1 Ginglymostoma cirratum
CTTTCCTGCTCCTCTGATGCTGCCTGGCCTGCTGTGTTCCTCCAGCTCCACACTGTGTTGTCTCTACACAGCTATGAGGAAGCTGCAGTGAGATGAATTGAAATGCTCTATCAAAGACCAGGTAGAGGCATGATATGCTGAATAACTACCCTTTGTGTTGCATCATTCTATCGATTAATATTACTTGATCTTGTTTCAATGTAATAATTGTACAACCTGATACATCAGTATTGGAAGTAGTTCTGGAAAGGTACATCTTGACGAGAAGCAGTGAGCCAGATCTTCCAGGCCCCAGGAGTTTGAGACCAGGCATAAGCTACAGACGCCCCCAGTGACTGACCCTGAGGCTTCTGACACCTGACACTCCAAATCTGATGGCTTTTGAAGCAGGGACCAAAGACAATAATTTCTGTCTTCTCATTAGTTGGTTGGAGAAAATTTCTGCTTATTCAGCATTGGATGTCAACCATGAAGTCTATTAAGTTAGTGACAGTAAAGGAGTTGACCAATGTGGAGGAGGTGAGAATGTGTAAAATTCATGCTGTAGTTTTGGCTGATGATACTGAAGGGAAACTTATAGCTGAGAAGCAGGAGGGGAACAAGGGTAGATACTTAGAGGACACCAGAGCCAAAGATATTGGATACTCTGAACTAAGAAACAGAATCATGCATCTAGAAACAGTTTATGAAGGTGCTGCACAAATAAAGAAATCACATTGCATGATGCATCACTGTCTACTCTCAAATGCACATGTTTAATTGATCATAGACATGTGCATATCACAACAGTATCACATGGGGAGGTGACGGCCTAGTGATATTATCACTGGACTGTTAACCCAGAGACCCAAATAATGTTCTGGGGACCTGGGTTCGAATCCCACCATGGTAGATGGTGGAATTTGAATTCAAAAGATATCTGGAATTAACAGCCTAATGATGACCGTGAATCCATTGTCGATTGTAGGTAAAACCCATCTGGTTCTCTAATGTCCTTTAGGGAAGGAAACTGCCATCCTTATCTGGTCTGGCCTACATGTGACTCCAGACCCACAGCATTGTGGTTGACTCTTAACTACCCTCTGGGCAATTAGGAATGGGCAATAAATGCCGCTTAGCCAGTGACACCCTCATCCTGTGATGGAATAAGAAAAAAGTAAGTACGGAGAACTACTGGCCTTTGATCAGCTGGCTGCTATCTGAAGTGTGAATTGGTCATTTAAGAGAAATTTGTGTGGAAACGTTCCTTGTTAAGTCATATGTTCTGAGGCAGTCAGTAGGCTGGCTAACTAGGAATTATTTCCAATAGTGCTCTCTGTCACAGTGGAATTGCATCTTCTCTCCTGCTTGGAGGATGGTTCCACTGCTGTGACCAGTGACATCAGTGCATTGCCTTTCAAATGCATTCTCATTTCTCTGAAAAAAGGATACAATCTTCGGAACATATGAGGAAGTTCCACTCGTGTAAACATTACATAGCAGTAACAATCTTGGGCCTAGCTTCGATATGCTTCAGTCGAGTCCTGAGGACCTTGATCATATAATCTAACCTAATGGTTGCTGGACTGTTGGATGTACTGTCTTTCAGATGAGATCTGTTTGCCTTTTCAGATGGGCATCATTCCCATGACATTATTTGAAATAAAACAGGAGAATGTTCTCTGGTGACCTGTCCAATCTATATCCTTCAGGCAATATCTAAACCAGATTATCTGGCTATTGTCTCAGTATTGTTAGTGGGGTTTAGCTGCCTATAATATAACTGTGTCATTTTCTTCACAGATATTGCCAGACCTGCTGAGCTTTTCCAGCAACTTCAGTCCATAATATTAGTTGTTGGGCTTCCTCATTACACAGTGACTGCAAAGAAAAAAATGTGTGATTAGTTGTAATATGCTTTGAGACATTGTGAGGTCATTAAGGACACTACGTAATTGCAAGCTATTTCTTTAAAATTGTCCTGCCTTCTAACTCGACGAGATTACATAATTTATCTTCCAGTGAAATGATGTATAGTTCCTGGCTAAATCCAGCAATGGTAATCAAGGCTGTTGAATGGGAAAGGCTAAAAATACATACTTGTAATTATTTTTAAATGGTTGGAATGTGTTGACAACGGAGGTACAATGCCAAAATTCATTCTGATGTTGCTGTCTTTTATTTTGCATTTGACAATAAGGTACACAAAATTGCATGCACAAGTATTCCTAGTTTCATAATATTGTAGGAAAATGAACTTTATTACTCTGGAAGTGGCAAGTCTTTTGAGCAACAAGATGAACACTTCTAAATGCAGTGCGCATCAGGTCTCAAATGAAAGTATTTTAAGCATCCCTGAAGAAATATATATGTATTCCCATTTATAATAAATAGCTTCAAGTAGATGTCCTTTTGGATTTTGCAATGATGCCTGCCCATAGTTCCTCATAAGAAGTGACTTACATAATATAATCTAAATTTATAGTTAATATAAATCATTGACTATATTCCTTATTCACACTAATCTTAGCAGCCAGTTAATTATTACCCATACTGAACTTTTCTTGTACAGCTACTAAAGATTTTAAGATATTCCTTAGCCCTTAGTCTAATCAGTCTAGGGAGTGATACAAAGCTTCCTTTGTTGTCGAACATATTTTTAGTAATGTTGTGATTTAGCAAAAGGATAAAACAACATAAATTAAATATGCATGATTATAGAATAGTGTCACTTGAATTTTAACAGATTATTTATTTTGCTTTTCAACTGTGATTTTTTAAATTGTTCATTATTAAATTGTGATAACCTTTGAGAATTTCAAAACCACAAATGACCCAGTCATGTGTGACAACTGATCTTGCCTGTCTGAGTTGCTTATTTTTCTAGAATTTTGCAGATATTCAATATTCTGTTTCATAATGGCATCAAAGATTCAGAAATTTATTGATATACATCAGTTCTGATACTCACATTCCTGCAAGACATTGTGCTGTCATCTCTCTCTCTCTCTGCATTTCTTTGTAGGTGAAGAATTTAAGAAGGTTGAACTCATTGGTTGCAGACCTGCTGGTGGCTAGTTAAGATATTCAATGACCAGCAGATTCTCCCTCAGTAGGTCAGGGCGAAGACCCATGACTGAGTGCCATGCAGAAGGGTGGTGAGGACTATAGCTTTGTACACTTTGAATTTGGTTTGTGTTCTAAAGTTGTTGTTACTTCACACGTGTTTGTAGAATCGGCCAATTGTGCTGCCTATAGTCCACTTCTATGTCTACGGTGTCATCAAATGACATTACACTCTTCAAATACATAAATGGCTTGACAGCATTCAGTGAGGTTCCCTTAATGACAATGCTTGGGGTCTATATTTTTCTTGGGGTGAAGCCTTTAGTTTTTTTATAAACTGATTGTTAGCCTAAGGAGTTGTGCTACCTCAGAAAAATCTGTTATTATAGGTTGCAGGTCAGATTGACTTTGGGCCAAGAGAGCAGTCATTGGCAAAATAAAAGCTCACACTGAAGGTTTTGCTGTGTCTTTATATCAGCCGAAAGATGTCTCGTTATCATATATATGCTTTCTATCATTCTGATTAAAAGGCATATATTTACTTAAATTTCTGAAATTCTTTGATGAAATGTGTTTAGTTTAAATGCACCAACAGATTTTGGTCTTTTTCTTTGAGGAGGTTGTGTGCCCATTACTGACGAGTGCCAGTCATTCCAGCTGTGAGTGGGAAGTTTATATTGACAAAAAATAAAGGAAGTGGGCTCAGAAAATAATTTTCATAAATTTAAGCAGTAAGAGAGACAACTAGACATGTTGACAGAAAGTAAGATCTGAAATAAGACCGCAAGAGTGCTTTGGTAAACAAGGCAAGGTGACCAAATAATTACAGATTAAATGGAGAACAGGAGCAAAATTATTTTGTGTTTTATCCCAAACCTTTTCCACAGATGTACTTCTCTTTCCAGGAAGGAGGCTGACATGTCTAGTCATGAAGAAAGTATTGTTATTGTTGAATACATTACATCCAGTTACTTAAACTGTTGGGTTCAGTGGTAAATCTTTCATTTAAAGTTTTACCTGAAAGACAGCACCTGCAACAGCCCAGCACTCTTGGTATTGCACTGAAACATCAGACGTTAATGTACTCCAGTCTCTAGAGTGGGGCTTGAACCCATCATCGTCTGGTAAGAATGCCACCAACAGAGCCACATTTAATACCTAAAAAATGCAAACGGGAGCAAATCTTTCAGTCTTCAAGTCTGTTCCACCATTTCATCACATGTTTAACTAAATTCCATTTGTTTACTCCAACATCATGTCACATGCACTCTGCCGGGGGTATTAGTTGACTCTAATTCCTGTGCTTGTTCACACACCAAACCTACATACTTATCACCACAAAGTCAGTGTATATATACCGACCACTGTACTTCCAGAGAGAATACACTTTTACAGGACTTCTATGGTCTAAATAGGTAAATCGCTGGATGCTGATGATTCAAGATCTCATCCCTAACAGCACTAAATTACTAAATCACTACTGTACCATTTGTATTGATTGTAATGAGGTCAGCCAGGTGGTCCCCCTAGAATATGAGATCCCTGATTGGGGCTGTTAATCTGGCTCAATCAGGGAGTCCTGGCTGACAGATAGAAACAAAAGTGTCAGAGATTCTGCTCAGTCTGAGAGCAGGCTCTGATGAACCCAGATCAGGGTCAAGGACTATGCACTTATGGATAAAAGGTGACTTGGTGATGGGATACCAGCCTCTGTGGAGTTATTTCACTATCAGTGACTGAATACTCTTTTAGCCTCCATGTTGTCTGACTATCAAGGATTGTACCATGAAATATGGGGGTTAAATAAAATGTTAGGACCTGCTGCATTGAGGTTCAATTGATCTGAATTTACTCTGAAACAATCTTGATGCATATAACTTGAAAATAACACCAATTTTTATAAGATTGATAGTCTTTTCAACAGTATTTACAAATAAATCTCATTTTGACAGCTTTTGACAATAACTTAGAAGCAGTTTTGAGTTGTGAAATATCCTTTAGAAGGATATCAATTCATAACAGATAGTAAAGCTCAGCAACCTGGTGAGAGATATGGCTACAAACGACATTATAGAGTAAAGTATATATGGGCATAACATTTTGCAGGCAATAGTTTGCAATCAATAACTGGCCATTGAGCTTGTCTGCTGTTATATATTTATAAAATCAGATCAAAAATGGGCAACTCCAACCATAAAATGTTTCAGCGCAAATAAACACAAGATATTCAAGTCTTCAAAATGGGGTTTTGTTATTTTGAAAAGTATAACTTTTGAGATGACTTTGGGACCTCCAAACCTTTTCCCTGTGCTGGGAAATGGTTATTTATGCCGATGGATAGGGAAGTACAGCTTTTGTTTTCTTTCAGTTGTCAATTGTATAATTTGACACTCTCCCTGTGGTGAAGAAAATGTGTTGCAAATTCAATAATCTCAGATATAGAAGGGGTTGGCTAGTGACAAAGCATTTAGTGTTTTACCTCATACAGCTGGCCTGTGACACGGCCTGCCAATTTGATAGAAGTCTCCTCACTGATGACAGTCTTAAACAAAATGGGTTCAGGCAATCCAAACCTAGTTTCTAATGACCATGAATTAATAGCACATAGCTTTACTACAGCAATAAATCACTTTCAGCGATTTGTTCCATAGAGTTAAATTCACAGAAGCCAACAAAGACAACTCAAAAAAAATGCATTTGGTATGGATTTTTTTTATTCAGTTCGTTACACAGACATAAAAATATATTTAGCAAGCAGCTGTATAAAGCAAATATATATTTGAAGCAAAGTGGAGCTTTACCTGCATGCTTCATCTAAAAGATGAAAAATGTAAAATGCTAATGAAGTGTGACAGTATTTTATGGGTCTAATGTTCAACAGAATTGTAGCTCTATTAAGCACTATATATTTACTTCAGTTATGGAACACTCTTGCTAATTATCAACCAGTTGACTGGCTCATGTGGGTTTAATTCTTTAGGGGATGTTTGTGGTAAATATGCAATTGTGACTAAATCTTTGACAGCCCATTACAATCTGTAAAGCTTCAAGTAATCAGCGTGGTGTTTTAAATCTGGCAGCATATCAGAGAGTCAAGAACAAGGGATGTAAAAGCTGCATATTTCAACTCGTCATTCTACAAGTCGCTCTGTAATGCTTACAATATAAACCTCATTCTCCTAACTTGATATTTACAGTGCAAGCATATTTATTCTAATTGGCTACAACAGAGAAAGTAGAGATGCAGGGACGACACATTGTAATTTAATGTCATAAAAGAGAGAACTGATTTGGCCTATATGTACCACAACATACTGAATCATTCATGGATTTTTTTTTTGCTTTTGTTATATTTACTGTTGTAGCCAGCTTGCAACTCACGTTTGCACAAACAGCAATATAAAGGTGACCACGTAATCTGTACAGTAATGCTGATTGAAAGATAAATATTGACGTGGATATTAGGAGAACTTCCCTCTCTTTCTTGTGTGGTGCCCTGGGATCTGGGTGTTTAGAAAGACGTTGTGTCAGACAGTGTTGCCCACCATAGTACAGCACCTGGGAATGTTGCTTACATAATGTGCTGAATCTCTGGCATGTGTCTGAAACATAGAATTTTCTAATTCAGAGCCAGAATACCATACCAACGCTAATGCTGTTTACCTGCGAATATCCAATAGACTGTTATTCAAGCCTTTGTAGCCAATTATAACTTTAAATAAGCAGTGCCCAACAAACTCTGACCATATTGATTCTTAATAATTCTATTAGTCCAAACCCTCGTATTGAACTGGAGTCAATGCAACATAAAACACACACAGGTATGGCTAAATTAGTTCAACTGTCTTCGTAAAATCAAGTTCTCCATTTCCATCTCAGATAATTGGCAAAATATTGCCATTACATCAGGGAGCAATACATTGTTTGATGTTTTATTCTGAATAGATACTGCAGGGGAAGGCCTCAGGCCCGCACTTATCGAAGAATTGATGCATTTATTTTCCCTATTTCTCCTTGGAAGCTGCAAGTTACGCACTTGGCACAAATATACACTGACGGGATTTCTCCTGATACCATATGGTGAAAAGAAAAGAAACCAGTCGAGGTCAGAGAGATAAGCGATTGAATGCTCTTCATGTCACTCCCCATTCAAACCCACGTCCCAATCAATTTCAAATAACACGAGGTTGGTTAAAGCGGCTGCAGTAGGTGCTGCCGGATTAAATGCTTTTAAGGTAAAAGTTGGTTTAGTATTCACTGCATTGAGTGAAGGAATGCGATTATACTATAGTCTGTGGATTGACATTCTGAAGCTACTCTGAATTTGACTGATACCCTTTGAAAAAAATCTCCAAAACTCTAACACTCCTGTGGAAGTGACAATTTTACACATTGTTTGCTTTATGATGTTTATATTCTATTGCAACAAAAGCTACACAAACTGTATTTTTTTTAAATCATAGAACTTTACAGTACAAAAGAGTCAATTTGACCATTGTGTTTGTACCAGGTCCTGAAAGAGTTACCCAGCCAGTCCCATTCTCCAGCCCTATTCCCACAGCACTCTAAATTCATCACTTTCAGAAAATAACCAGCTGTCTTTTGAAACCTCCTGTGGAATCTGCCTCCACCACTCTCCCAGGCAATGCATTCCAAATTCTAACAACTCTGAATCAAGGAGTTTCTCTTCATCTCACTCCTAGCTCTCTTGCTGGCAATCTTGAAATTGTGACCCCTCGTTAATGACATACCAACTAGTGAAAACAGAATATCCTTCTTTACCCTGTCAAAATTGTTCACAATTTTGAACACATCAGAAAGGTTACCTCTTCCAAAAAGAAAAAGACTATAAGATATAGGAACAGAACTAGGCCATTCGGCCCATTGAGTCTACTCCACCATTCAATTAAAGCTGATCTATTCCTCAACCTCATTCTCCCGCCTGGTTCCTGTAACCCTTGATCCCTTTACTAATCAAGAACCTATCTATTTCTGTCTTAAGTACACTCAATGACTTGGCCTTTCTTCTGCGGCAATCAGTTTCACATTCACCATTTCTGGTAGAAGAAATTCCTCCTAATCTAGAGGGTCATCCCTTCGCTCAGAAGTTGTGCTTTCGGGTCCTAGTTTCTAATGGAAACACCTTCTCCATGTCCACTCTGTCCAGACCTCTTCGTATTCTGTAAGTTTCAATCAGATCGCCCCTCATCTTTCTAAACTCATCAAGTACAGACCCAGATTCCACAATCATTCCTCATATGACAAGCCTTTCAACCCTGGGACCATTCTGGTAAACCTCCTCTGCACATCTCCAATGCCGGCATATCCTTCCTTCAATACAGGACCCAAAACTGCCGACAATATTCCAAATGCAGTTTGACCAGAGCCTTATACAGCCTCAGCAATAGATCTCTGTTCTTGCACTCTAACCCTCTTGAAATGAATGCTATCATTGCATTTGCCTTCCTAATTGCCAACTGAATCTGCATACAAACCTTAATAGAATCCTGAACGAGGATTCCAAATTCCCTTTGTGCTTCAGATTTCCAAAGCCTTTCCCCATTTAGAAATATTCTATGCCTCTATTCTTCCGACCAGAGGGCATGACTTCACACTTTCCCGCAATATATTCCATCACCACTTCCTTGCCTGTCCAAGTCCTTCTGCAACCTTCCCACTTCCTCAACACTACTTGTTCCTCTTCCTAATGTTGTGCCATCTGCAAACTTAGTAACATTGCCCTTGGCTACTTCATCTAGATTGAGTAAGCCCAATTTCCCTGATCTTTCCTTGTATCTAAAATCCCTCATTCCTTGTATCATTTTAGTCATTGTACTATAGAGGGTGGCTTACAGGCAGGAAGATGTGGCACTTGATAAGAAATTGATCATAGAAACCCTATAAGGCAGATCAGGGCCATCCAGCCCATTGAGTCAACAGTTACGCTCCAAAGAAATCCGACCCAGACCAACCCACCACCCCCCCCAACCCTGCATTAACCATGGCTAATCCACCTAGCCTGCACATGCCTAGACACTATCATGGCCAATCTACCCATCTTTGGATTGTGGGAGGAAACCAGAGGACCTCACAGAAATGTGCAGACACAGCAAGACATGCAAACTCCACATATAGAGTCACCCAAGGGTGGAATTGAATCTGGGTCCCTGGTGCTGTGAGGCAGACATGCTAACCACTGAGCCACTGTGCTGCCTATGAGTAGGATGGTTAGGGAACAAGGATAGCTCACGTGTCAGCTAGTTGGAGGACAAAGTTATACATGAGCTCTAGTGCTGAAGCCTCAGCTGAAAACTTTGAGAGGTGGTCAACAGAATAAGGCTGATCGATATCAGCAATGTGCATTGACAACAAAAGCATAAGCTGCTGGAGAAACTCAGCAGTTCTGGCAGCATCTGTGGAGAGAGAGAGCAGAATAAACATTTTGAGTCCACTGCCTCTTCCTCTGAATGAAAAGTATTCAGCTCTCTTTATATAAATAGCCTCAGGGTGACCTCCCTGACGCAATGTTTGGCAGATGTTACAACTACTACCCACTCCAGCCTGGAAGGAGCTCAATACATAAAAACTTCTTGTGGTTACCTGCATTGGCTATGTCAACGTCACTCTATTTTGAGATTGCAGCTCAGGCTACAAGAGGTGGTAGATTTCAGGGAAAGACACCTCCTTTGGCGAACTATTGCTCACTCTGAGTAAGTTCTTATGGTAGCTTTCGCCTCCTGCTGAGAACACTTCATCTGCCTTTGACCCACTCTCCAGCAGTTTTTACTGCTCTGTATCCCTCCTTCACTCTGTGATGTTGTACTTCAAGAGGACTGGAAGCCAGTGACCAGTGGTATACCACAGGGATTGATTCTGGGTACACCACTTTTTGTCATCTGTATAAGTGATTTCGATGTGAACATAGGAGGTATGGTTCGTAAATTTGCAGATGAAGCCAAAATTGGTGGTGTAGTGAACAGCAAAAAAGGTTACTTCAGAGTACAAATGGGACCTTGATCAGATGGGCCAAAGAGCCAAGGAGTGGCAGATGGAGTTTAATGCAGATAAATGTGAGGTACTGCATTTTGGGAAGGCAAATCAGGGCAGGACTTATACACTTAATGGCAGGGTCTGGGGGAGTGTTGCTGAACAAAGAGATCTTAGAGTGCCGGTTCATAGTTCCTTTGAAGTGGAGTTGCAGGCAGACAGGATAGTGAAGAAGGCATTTGCTATGCTTGCCTTTATTGGTCAGTGCATTGAGAGTAGGAGTTGGGAGGTCATGTTGTGGCTGTACATGACATTGGTTAGGCTACTTCTGGAATACTGTGTTCAATTCTGGTCTCCCTGCAATAGGAAGGATGTTGTGAAACTTGTAAGGGTTCAGCAAAGATTTACCAGGATGTTGAATAAAAATCGAAAGAACTGCTGATGCTGTAAATCAGAAACAAAAACAGAAGTTGCTGGAAAATTTCAGCAGGTCTGGTAGCATCTGTAAAGAAAGAAAACAGTGTTAATGTTCTGGGTCCAATAGTCCTTCCTCGGAAGGTTCTGAGGAAACATTAACCCTGATTTTTTTCTTCATAGATGTTGCCAGACCTGATGCACTTTTCCAACATCTTCTCTTTCTGTTTACAAGGATGTTGCCAGGGTTGGGGGGGTTTGAGGAACCACCTGAATCAGCTGGAGCTATTTTCTCTGGAACATTGGAGGCTGATGGATGACCTTACAGAGGTTTATAAATAATGAGGGGCATGAACAGTCAAGGTCTTTCCCCAGGGTAAGAAATTCCAAAACTAGAGGGCATAGGTTTAAGGTGAGAGGGGAAAGATTTAAAAGAGGCCTAAGGGGCAACTTCTTTTTCCAGAGGGTGGTGCGTGTATGGAACAAGCTGCCACAGGAAATGGTGGAGGCTGGTACAATTACAACATTCAAAAGGCATCTGGATGGGTTTGGAGGGATATGGGCCAAATGCTGCAAATGGGAATAGATTAATTTAGGATAGCTGGTCGGCATGTACAAGTTGGAACGAAAGGTCTGTTTCCGCGCTATACGACTCTATGACTCTGTGACTCCATGACTCGAAACAAACACCACTCAGTTTGTGTAGAGCCCTCCAAGGTCAGGCCCAAGACCTTCAAGAGTGTGACAAGCCATTCCCTGTAAACTCCAGCATCTGTAAATAGCAGTGTAAATCCTCAAGCTACTGTTCATACAGCAACAGCCAATTTAAATCCATCAGCGACTAGAGTCAGAGGAGTTGATTTAAACAAGTGTGTGGCTTCTGGAAATCTGAAACAAAGCAGAGAATGCTGGAGAAATTCAGTGAGTCTGACAGTATCTGTGGGGAGAAAAACACGGTTAACACTTCCAGTCCAGTGACTCTTCTGAAGACCGGAAACTGCTTTCTTTCTATAGATCCCGCCAGACCTGCTGATTTTCTGCAGCAATTTCTGTTTCTTTTTTAAAGGGTGGTTGATATGGCTCTTGGAAGTTAATGTCCTTTCTGCTTTTGAATGCGTATTTAGATGTACAAGATTACGAGAGCCTTTAATTGGAAGACTTATGATGTGAAGTGCAACACCAAGGTATTTTGTTACAGAGATAGTAGGAACTGCCGATGCTGGAGAATCTGAGATAACAAGGCGTGGGGCTGGATGAACACAGCAGGCCAAGCAGCATCAGAGCAGCAGGAAAGCTGACGTTTCGGGTCGAGACCCTTCTTCAGAAATGGGGGAGGGGAAGGGGATTCTGAAATAATTTGGGAGAGAAGGGGAGGCGGATAGAAGACGGATAAAGGAGAAGATAGGCGGAGAAGAGACAGACAGGTCAAAGAGGTGGGGTTGGAGCCAGTAAAGGTGAGTGTAGGTGGGGAGTTAGGGAAGGGATAGGTCGGTCCAGGGAGGATGGACAGGTCAAGGAAGTGGGAAGAGGTTAGTGGGTAGGAGATGGGGGTGGGGCTTGAGGTGGGAGGAATGGTTTGGGAGGCGGGGATGAGCTGGGCTGGTTTAGGGACGCTGTTGGGGGAGGGGAGATTGTGAAGTTTGTGAAGCCCACATTGATACCTGTCCGTCCTCTCTGGACCAACCTATCCCCTCCCTACCTCCCCACCTACATTCACCTTTACTGGCTCCAACCCCGCCACTTTGACCTGTATGTCTCCTCTCCACCTATCTTCTCCATTATCCATCTTCTATCCGCCTCCCCTCTCTCCCTATTTATTTCAGAACTCTCTTGCCTTCCCCCATTTCTGAAGAAGGGTCTCGACCCGAGACGTCAGTTTTCCTGCTCCTCAGATGCTGCTTGGCCTGCTGTGTTCATCCAGCTCTACACCTTGGTATCTCTTAACCAAGGTATTTTGATTGACCTCACAATCAGCCTATTTTCTACCACCTTCACCACCGGCCTGAATGGCTCCTAATGGAGCAAGCATCAGACATCTGTGGAACAGACACAATTTTGACATAAAGAGCCTCACTCCTCCTCTAATTTTGCAGCCTATGACTAATATTTCCCACAAGATTTCGTTTTTGTTACAAAGTGGGTGTGATGGGGTTAGGAAGCCTTTTACAATCAATACAGTCAATAGACCAAAAATATCATGCTATTTGATTGAAAAATGAAGCTTCACAAAGGAGTAATAGAATCTCATTTTACATTGTGTCAGTAATTGGAATCCATTACCAGCTCAATAACAGGCTGTTCGATTAAATGAGATATGAAGACAAATCTGTCATTAACTTCTATTTTGTACAAGTTCCCAGAGATAATCGGTGTTAAAATCTAAACGTTAGCAATGGCTGGTGAGTAGGACGGGGAACAGATTGGAATCAGTTCTGTATTTCCAGTGGGATTCGCCCTCTTAGTTTCTCAAATGTAACAAATTTCTGCCTTGATTTTGAGAAGCTTTCTGGAAAACAGTGGAGAGTGTCCCCTGCTGGCAAAAACGTCAATGAAATGCAACAGACTGCTTCATAATAAGCATGGGGCTGGATGAACACAGCAGGTCAAGCAGCATCATAGGAGCAGGAAAACTTGACGTTTCGGGCCTAAACCCTTCATCAGAAATGGGGGAGGGGAAGAGGGTTCTGAAATAAATAGGGAGAGAGGGGGAGGCGGATAGAGGATGGATAGAGGAGAGGATAGGTGGAGAGGAGGCAGACAAGTCGAAGAGGCGGGGATGGAGCCAGTAAAGGTGAGTATAGGTTGGGGGGTAGGGAGGAGATAGGTCAGTCCAGGGAGGACGGACAGGTCAAGGGGGCGGGATGATGTTAGTAGATAGGAGATGGGGGTGTGGCTTGAGGTGAGAGGAAAAACAGGTTAGGGAGGTGGAGATGAGCTGCATAATTTTCCTTTTTGGCATTACTAAGTAAATGTTTCATGCAGATATAATTCCTCATTTGAAATGTGCATGAAGGAAATAAGGATCAATACTCTGTCTGTATCTGGAACTTGGAGCAGAATACAGATACATGACCTCATTGGTAAATAATTGATGCATAGTCTGGAAATGATCATCGGAGCTGCGCTAATTACTAATGCAGATAAATCACTAAAAAATGCTGCTGCTATTAATTAATGACGGGGAATTAATTAATGAAAATGTACTGTTAAATCTCAGAAAAGTCAATCATGAAATAAAAGATTATTTCTGAGTCACAGCTAAACAGACTGGGGATTGATTTCCCCCTAATTTTGTGTTAATTTGCAATTAGAATGTGGAAATATGTGAAATAATATGCCCCATAACAGTTTGCTTCCTCTGTTTCCCAAATGAATATTCCTTTCCATGTAAACAAAATTGGAGGGGCCTCGAGTCTGCCTACGCTTGGTTATCCTCTCAAATTTAGTTGGATTAAGTGTGAGAAAAGGACAATTTCCACCCACCCTAACTTGATAAATGAGACAATTTGTTAAATGAGATCCAGTCAACAGAAAGGAAAGGGTGTATGTACAAACACAGGAACATAGGAAATGAGAGCAGGAATAGGATATTTGGTCCTTCAAACCTACTTTGCCATTCAATATGATCATGGCTGTTCATCTAATCCATCCAATTTTATGGATTTCCATGAGATCCTACCTCATTCTTCTAAGCTCTTGTGAATACAGTCCTAGCCGACTCTTCATAGGTCAGAACTGCAATCTAGGAATCCCATTTTATGCAGTTTTGGTCACCCAAGCTGAGGAAAGATATTCTGGCTTTGGATGGAGTGCAACAAAGATTTCCCAGACTGATTCCTAAGGATACAGGGTAGGACTGAGAAGGACCAAGAAGAGAAAGAACTAAGAAGACATTAAGGGAAATTTCTTCACCTAGGGAATGGTGAGCCTGTGGAATTCTTTACCACAGAAAGCAGTTTTGGACAAAATTTTCAATGTTTTCATGATGGATTTAGATATAGTTCTTAGGGCTAAGGAGCTCAAAGGGTATAGGGAGATAGCGGAAACAGGAGACTGAGTTAGATGATCAGCCATGATCAACATTTGGAACATGGTGAGCAGTTCTGGGCCCCATATCTAAGGAATGATGTGCTGACATTGGAGGAGATCCAGAGGAGGATGGCAGGAAGGATCCCGGAGACAAACAGCTTGTCATGTGAGGACCAGTTGAAGACTCTGGGTCTGTGCTTGATGGAGTTTAGAAGGATGAAGGGGGGATTTCATTGAAACTTATAGAATACCGAGAGACCTGGACAGTGTGGACATGGATAAAATGTTTCCGCTAGTAGGTGAGACCAGGACCTGAGGGCACAGCCTGGAGTGAAGAGTCGACTCTCTGGAACTGCAATGAGAAGGAATTTCTTCAGCCTGAGGGTGGTTAATCTGTGGACCTCGTTGCCACAGAAGTCTGCAGAGGCCAAGTCATTGAGTTTATTCAAGACAAATGTAGGTTCTTGATTTGTAAGAGATCAAGTGTTACTGGGAGAAGACAGGAGAATGGGGTTGAGAAACATATCAGTCACGATCACATGTTTGAGCAGACTGGATGGACCAAATGGGCTAATTTTTTTCCTATATCTTTATGGTCCTATGGTCTTATAGTTGGAACAGGCTTAAAGGGTCAGAGATAATAGGTAGTGCAGATGCTGAAGAATCCAAGATAACAAGGTGTGGAGCTGGCTGAACACAGCAGGCCAAGCAGCATCATAGGAGCAGGAAAGCTTGATGTTTCGGGCCTAGACCCTTCATCAGAAATGGGGGAGGGGAAGAGGGTTCTGAAATAAAAAGGGAGAGAGGGGAGGCGGATAGAAGATGGATAGAGGAGAGGATAGCTGGAGAGGAGGCAGACAAGTCGAAGAGACGGGGATGGAGCCAGTAAAGGTGAGTGTAGGTGGGGAGTTAGGGAGGAGATAGGTCAGTCCAGGGAGGACGGACAGGTCAAGGGGGCGGGATGAGGTTAGTAGATAGGAGAAGAGGGTGGGGCTTGAGGTGGGAGGAGGGGATAGGTGAGAGGAAGAACAGGTTAGGGAGGCGGAGATGAGCTGGGCTGGTTTTGGGATGCGGTTGGGGGAGGGGAGATTTTGAAGCTTGTGAAATCCACATTGATACCATTGGGAGTCAGTGGGCTTGAAATGAATATCGGTTTCTAGGTGGTTACCCGAGATGGAGACAGAGAGATCCAGGAAAGAGAGAGAGGTGTTAGAGATGGTCCAGGTGAACTTCAGGTTGGGGTCAAATGGCCTACTCCTACTCATATTTTCCGTTTTTTTTGTTTCTAAAGCTCCAGGTATGGTCTCACTGAGGTCTGTAAAATTGCAGAAAGGCAACCCTGCTCTTGTACTCTCATCCTTTCACTAAGATGCAAAGTACCATTTGCCTTCTTTACGGCCTGCTAACCCATATGCTTATTTTAAGTGACTTGCATACAAGGATATCCAAGTCTCATTGTACCTCCACCTTTCCCAATCTATCACCATCCAGATAATAATCTGCCTTTCTCTATTTTTGCTACTGAAGTGGCTAACCTCACATTTACCCACATTATACCTTATCTGACATATATATCCCCACTCGCCCGACTTGCCCAAATCATTTCTACATCCTGTGCACAGTTTACCCTCCTCACCCAGTCTTGGGTCATCTGCAAACTTAGGGATAGTTTTCTCATTTGAATAGCTGGTGTTCAAGCACTTATCACAGTAACACATCTAATAATCGGCTGGCATTTGAAGAAAGACCTGTTTATTCCTACTCTTTGTTTCCTGTTTGCTATCCACTTCTCTATTTCTACCCCTAACCCCATGTGCTTTAATATTACATGATAATCTCCGATGCAGGACCTTATCGAAAGCCGTTTTGAAATTTCAAGATAACCTTAATTAAAGCCCCCTTATCAATTCTACGAGGTAGAGTCTTATAAAATTCCAATAGATTTGTCAAGACTGATTCCATTTTCATAAATTCATTTTGACTGTGTCCGATCTTGTCACTGTTTTCCAAGTATACTGCTATTAAATATTTTATAATGGACTCTAGCATTTTCCTCACAACGAATGTCAGGCTAATCTGTCTCAAATCCTGTTTTTTTTTAAATAGGGGAATTGCATTAGATATCCTCCATTCTATAGGGAAAGATTTTATAGAACATTAAAAGAGAATCACCAATGCATCCACAATTTCTCGTGCTGCTTCCTTAAATACTCTGGGGATTTATCAGCTTTTTATCCCATCAGTATCCTCAACACTATTTTCGTTCTATTACTGATTTCCTTTAGTTCCTCCCTCTCACAAGACTCTGTGTTCTCAAATATTTTTGGGATGTTATTTGTGAAGACAGAACCAAATCATGTATTTAATTGGTCTGCCATCTCTTTGTCCTCTATTATAACTTACCATGTTTCTGAATGCAAGGGACTGTATTTGTATTCACTAATCTATTTCTTTCCAAATACCTATGGAACCTTTTATCATCAGTTCAAACATTCCCTGCATTCTTACTGTTGTAAACATTTCTGTCTCCTGTTTCAAACAACATGGTTTCTACATTTTTTGTACGTTAGCAGAATGTGGGTGTCACTACACGTCCAGCATTTATTCCTAATTGCCCAGAGGGCAGTTAAAAGGCAGCCATATTGTTGTGGGTCTATAGTTACATTAGGCCAGACTAGGTAAGGACATTGGTGAACTAGGTGGGTTTTTTCCAACAAAATATGCAATGGTTTTATGGTCATTAAAATCTTAACTCCAGATTTATATTGAATTCAAATTCCACCATCCACTATGGTCCCCAGAACATTACCGGAGTCTCTGGACTAATAGTCTAGTGACAATACCATTAGGTCATCACCTCTCCAACAGCCTTGTTCAGAGTCACTCAGCTCATACTACTACCAGTGATGCGCTGTAATACATAATTTAGGCATACATAATACCCCTACAGGGTATAAGAAAAAACAAACAATCTTCCGGTAGAGTAAAAATACAAAAAGAAAATCTGAACACTCTGAGCAGGTCAAGCAACATCACTGGCCAGAAAAACAATTAATTTTCAGCTCAAAATGCCCTTTCATCCGAACTGAAGAGACATAGAAATTAAGAGTTTTTAAGCTAGTGGAATGAGGGTAGTGGCAGGAAGAACAAAGACAAAAAGATGTTTAATATCATGTTTTTGGAGACTCTACTGAGTAGTTGTTTAATTTTGTCCATTATTTACAACTGAAAGCGTACAACTGCCGCCCAATGTGATCTGATCTGATTTGATTGGAAGACATAGTGAAAAAAAATCAGAGTCAGGCCTTTTCAAGAGTTATAAGAGGAAACAGGTCTATCCACAAAGAGGAGCAGAATTTGGAGCTCACTTTCACAAATGGAAAATGATGCAGAATCAATTGTTAGTGTAAATCTGAGTTGATGGATTTATGTTATCCAAAAGTATTAGGGGATATGGAACAAAGGCAAAAGTATGGAGTTAGTTTGGTTTTTTATGGAGTTAGATGACAGATCAATCATGATCTTCTTGAATGTTACAACAGGCCTGAAGGACAAAATAGATTACTCCTGATCCTGGAGTTGAATTCCAGGCTGAAGGAATGAGATTCAATGAGCTAAATGACCTTTCTGACTCTTTGACTTTTTCTTTGCTATCTTCTTGGCTTTAATAGCTTTTTTTGACATCTCAAGATTCTGTCAAATATTGGAATGTTTATAGTTCTATGCTTTTCCATGTACCAGAGATAACACACTGTATAGTCTATCTGTTCACTCAAGCCTTTTCAGTACAACTCATAAAGCTGATAAAAAGCAAGTTTCAGTTTTGATTTATTTTTCTTTGAAGCAAATATGTAATGATGTGTTTCTCTTCCCGAAAGTATCATTTTTTCTTGGTTCAAATATTGTATATCTCCAATTCAGTGCATGAAAGGAGAGTTGGAGTAGACGTTACATGTTAGAGAAAGATGTGATGAACATTTCCATAAATACTTCACAATCTCAAGATATGTAGGGCTAGATGTTACGGGTAGTTCTTCTTCCAGAAAATAGAACACCTCTGGAAAACGCTGCCAGTTCATATGGTCACTGTTGACTCAGTAAATTCCTTCTTTTAAGACATAGATCTGTTTCTGGCTGAAACAGGGATCACTTCATAAATGCTATAAATGCGAAAATTGATCAGAGGCAGAGTGATCTACTGGACCAAGTTTGATCACCTAAAGGAACCAGAGACTAATTTTCCACATTTTCCCCTAATTGGCTGGAACTTTATTTGTTTTTTTTAACATTTGCCTCCCAAATCGCATGCATTTTGGTTGGTTTATGGGTTATATATATTATGCCTAAGGAACAGCTGTGTACAGTTCAGGTTCAATAGAGTCAGTGGGTCTTTTGCTTTCTGCCGTTGCAACATGTCTGTATATAAGTTGACCATCTGCAATAAAGGAGTGGACTGAATTTTCCCAGCTCTCTGGGAATCTGCAGTAAACAGGAGCTGCTTGCAATATGGCATGGGAATATATTAGGAGGAGGATATCTAATATCTTCCCACAACCATGAACATATTGCCATTGTCAGGAACTTCAGTGGCATCGCTGACCATCTGGTTAGGGTTAGTGTATTTATTTAATGAATCAATTCACCGTCAGATGGACCTGGATATAGGAACCTTCTTCGTTGGTTGTTTAATAGTCTGAGGAGAAGCTCCAAACCTCACCAATGGCAAAGCTATCCCAAATTCCAAAGGTCACACTGCTAGAATAACTATTCATCCCCCTGATTTCCAGAGTTTGCCCATTCCCAGTTTTCTCAAACAAAATTTGCTCATCTCTGATTTTTCTCCCCTCTTCTTTGTGATGCAGCTTCAATAATGGTTATTCCTAGCCATTACTGGCTCTCTGATTGGGCCAGCAACTCTAGGGAGTTGGCTACGATCCTCGATCCTGGTGGCGACCAGTTATTTGGCTGCCACTGGTAAAGTAACACATGTTACATGTTACACAGCCCCCGTGGTGGCACTTGATGTTCTTTTAGAAAATATAGCCCAGTAAGTGTGCTGTGGTCATCCTAAATGGAGGATGAATCCTAAATTCACTGTTATCTTCTGTCATCACTAATATTATTGTCCCAGTGGAGAGAAAGTTTTTGCCTTAGTTCTGCTGTATTTGTGGCCAAAATTAGATGGCAGTTTAAACACATTGCTAATTTTTGTCAAGTTTCTTTGATTTTCTTCAGAATTTTCAGGCAGGCTTAAATCCTAACTACCAAGGTCTGCAAAAGCCAGTAGCTAACCATCCCCTGTAATATTTAAAAGGATTCTCAGTTGCTGTTGGGAAAAGTTAGCTGTATATCTTAATGACAGTTGCAAGAAGGAAGGGATTATTTTATGATCAAATAGTAGATAAATGTCAGTGCATCATGAAAAGGTCACATGATCAAAAAGTGTAAACAGTTTGCCTTGTTTTAACTGCCTTCATTATTGGTGGGAGATAGCAATCAAAAACCAAACCTAATTTTTTCTGAACTGTGAACATACCTTCTTTAAACAACAGCCTTGTGCTCTGGTTTCACTGTTCCAATAATGGAAGTGAACCACAAAAATTATTTGGGATCCCACGCTGACTCCTTTGGGCTTTAACTGTGCATGATCAGCCTATCACTTTCCTGTTTACCACACATGCAGGAAAAGAATTATCTCCTACGAGTTTAAATTAGAACATTTAATTAAAGTTATTCCAGTGTAATGTCATGCATGTCTGATCTAGCTTAATTTCCAATTCTTGTGAGGATGTCTCCTGTAAATGCACACTTAATACACAACAGCACAGAAAATTACATTTTCTGTTTTGACTGTGCTTTACTGATCCTATAGTAAAGTCATTTGTGAATTCATTTGATGAAGAGGACACCACCAAGTCTAATATGCCAAAGGCAGAACACCCACAAATATCTCAGGTGTCAATATTTGAATATTATCACAAAGTGGTTCTCATGCTGCCTGTGTACGATTTGTATTTCAGAGATTTGAGCACAAAATCTTTTGACACTTTAGCATCCCTACAGTGTGGGAGCAGACTATTTGGCCTGTTGAGTCCACACTGACTCTCAGAAGGGCATCCCAACCAGACCCATGCCCCCTACCCTAACACTGTAACCCTACATTTTACATGTCTAATCCACCTAAACTGCACATCCCTTGGCATTATGGGCAATTTAGCATGACCAATCCAGCTAACTGGCACATCTTAATGGACTGCGGGAGGAAACCAGAGTATCTGGAGGAAACTCAGGCAGATATGGAGAGAATGTGCAAACTGCACACAGTCACCTGAGGTTGGAATCAAATCCAGGTCCCTGGCACTGTGAGGCAGCAGTGCTAACCACTGAGCTAACATGATGGCACTGTGGTGGAATACTGATGGAGTGCTTTGTTTTATCTTCCTGTAAATTGAGCCTGTGGGCTGAATTTTACCAGAAATTGGCTAAGTGTCAATTTTGGTGAGTTTGGAGGTTTTCTAGCACTGGTGAGATTTTGCATGCTATTTTCCAAAACTTGCCTCATCACCTATGCACCACTCCTCCACAGTATTCCACTTATCTTCTTTTAACTCTCACCAGAGTTACTACGAGGACATCCCAAAATTCCTGGGTCAGGTGTCATTTTTAAAGCCAGCTGTTTGCCAGGTTAAGTGCTGCCAGTCCAGAACTGCCCTTTACAGGGTACATAGTGGAAGGGGTATCAGGACATAT
Organism: Ginglymostoma cirratum; assembly: GCA_024137785.1. NCBI lineage: Eukaryota > Metazoa > Chordata > Chondrichthyes > Orectolobiformes > Ginglymostomatidae > Ginglymostoma > Ginglymostoma cirratum. The sequence goes on from JAHRHZ010000009.1 coordinate 5,741,032, forward strand.
AGGTGTCATGGCTGACACTTCATTGCAAAAACAAGAGTATATTCATAAATCTCTTGCTGTTTAGGAACAAAGATACACAGGTTTCAGTAGTCTTAATCCAACTTAGACTCTTGTCTAAGGGATGGTTATTCTTCCCCCGCTGTGCCCAGTGTGGCTTACAGCTTAGTTATCCCAACCTTTGGGCCTCACTGACACCCTGTCAAAGTCAAGGTGGTGTGACTGCCAATGACTTCTCCCCTCCACAGTAACCTGTGCCCTTTTGTCCCCCCGCCCTTATGTGGCGTGTTTTCCACCTTTGCTCTGAATCCCAGCATGTGGCCTCGGATCTCCAGAACTGAGTTCCTCAAAGTCTTTACTACAGCAGTGGCCCCTTAATATACTCTCTTGATTGAGCTGACCACCAGAACTCACTGTGACCCACCCCAAGGACTGACTGTGACCAACTCCCTTCCCCTTACCAACATCCCCCTGCCAACCCTCCCGGGACTGACTATGACCCATCCCCTTCACCCCCAGGACTGACTGTGACCAACTCCCTTCCCCCCCCACCAAGGACTGACTGTGACCCATCCCCATCCCCCCCAGTACTGACTGTGACCCACCCCCTTCACCCCCAGGACTGACTGTGACCAACTCCCATCCCCCCCAGGACTGACTGTGACCACCCCCAGGACTGACTGTGACCCACCTCCTTCACCCCCAGGACTGACTGTGACCCATCCCCTTCACCCCCAGGACTGACTGTGACTCACCCCCAGGACTGACTGTGACTCTCCCCCTTGACCAACTTGGACAGCTGACCTGGACTAAAGACTCAAAGAGCCCTGACTGACCCATGCACCTGACTTACCTGCATTCCCAGATTGGATTCACTGGACCATGGCCCAGTCGCTGAATTTTGGAGGTACAGATCCCTGACCTGACTGCTCCAAGTGCCTGAAGGACTGTGTCCAATCCCATGGACAGAGAGTGGCTAACAACTTACAATGCTGGAACTCCTTGACTAAAGGCTGTTTTTCCTGACTTGACTGAACACAACTCCCCTTGGACTTGGAGACATGGTCATTTCATTGATGCAATGAAATATGCTTGCCTGTAGGTACATATGCAAGTGTGAGATTGACATGGTACAATGATGTACAGCAACCTGTCCATCTCTTTGACTGATGTCTGCTGACAATGTCGAGAACTTGTCTGGTTTTATGTCTGCACTAAACACCAAGACAAGAAAGAAGTATTGTGAACTTTTAAGCTCTGGCTGATGGCACAAAGCACAGAAAGGCAAAGCAGAGACATTATGAGCATCGAAGTAGGTACAAAGTGAGTGAGCACTAATAAAGTAGGTGCAAACACCTGAGGTACACCCTGTTCTGATGCTTATGTTGGGTACCTGTCCACTTGTGCAAAGTGTCCTAGGAGCAGCATTGTAATGATAGCCATTGGTACATCCCAGAGTGCCACATTAGGGTGCAGGACTGGATAGTAAGTGGATCAGAATGTACTGTGATGATGGGCTGAGACTATTACCTGTCCAATGTCTGTTGGTGGAATTGGGGGAGTTCAGGCAGTAGCTGTCCATGGAGCGTGTCTTGAGATGTTGGTGACTGCTGTCAAAGATGGATACTTGCAGGAGCAAGTGGGGAGCTGGAGTCCCCAGGCACCTGCACTGACTTTCAGGTCCAGAATTATCAATATTTAGTTTCTATCAGGTGGGTGGGAGAATGCGAAAGTGCATATCAATTGAGATGAGATTTGACATGAATGTCATGCTAGTTCATACAAATGGATGCAAATAGGTGTCTCACTACTTTAGCAAGATTCTCATCTCAACCTCAACCTTACAAGACCCCGGCTCACCAACAGCACCCACCTGTTCCATGGATCCCTCATCCATCCTGAGAGTCAAGGGGGTGTTATCCTGGCAGCAACCATGGCCCCCTATTTAGTGCTACTGAGACCTAGGAAGGCTGGCCTATGATTGGGCAGCCTCCCTAAGGAGATGGAACCTCCTCGACTCGGGCCCTAATCTTGATTGAAAACCCAGTGGTGACCAATAAGGGGTTCCATTGCAAGAACATCCAGCTGGCTTTCAGACAACAAGAGGCAAGAGGTTTTTTCTGCTAATCTCTGCTGCAAACGTCAAGATTCTGCTCATAGACTAGAAAAGCAAGTAAGTTGACTGAAACATTTATCAATAATTAATTAAGCCCAGGTAGGAGTATTGTATGGACTTCTCAGTACTGTATTTGGGAAGGATATCAAAGCCTTAAATCGAATGACAAAGTGAAATATCAGAGTGGCACCAGAAGTGAGGAATTCCCTGCCTGTTGAGGAATTGAAGGAGCTGGTGTTGCTCTCCTTAGAACAGTGAGGATCTAGGGAATATACTGGAGGAGTTCAAAATCATGAACAATTTTGTTGGAGTAAATGAGCAGAAACTTTTCGAGTTCCATAACCAATGGACACAGATTTAAGGTAACTGGTACAAAGAACAAAATATGACAGGAGAAAAATATGTCTTACACAGTGAGCAGCTGTAAATCTGGAATGCATTGTCTGAAAGAATGGTGGCGATAGATTCAATATTGTTCAAAAAAGAGTTCAATAAATAGTTGAATTGCGCAGGAGTTACGGATTGAATGGCTTCTCTGTTTTGGTAGGGATTAAATCAGTTTATGATTTTATGAAGACCCAGAGAGTCATAGAGTCATAGAGATATACAGCATAGAAACATGCACTTCGGTCCAACTCGCCCATGCCAACCAGATATCCTATATAAATCTAGTCCCACATCTTCATGGAGAAATGCTATTCTCTCTTCTGCAATGGTGCAGAAGGTTTCAAAGCAAAACAGCACCTTATTGTGGCAATTATTTCCAGCCAAAGCACAATGCGTTCTAAACATGTGATAACTCAATACTTTTTTTTCAGAATTCTAGCACATTTATCACTCCTATTTCAGATAATTTACAACAAGAATGGTGGACTCACTGATTTTCCAGTGGTGAATAATACATTTTGTGAATATAGCTTCAACTTTGCTGACATGGAAACATGATAAATGGGGGTATTCTATAATTCATTATAGTTGAAGCCTGATGCAGAGGGACAAAATTGTTTGTAATTCCCTGCCTTTGGAATATACTTATATTTTTAAATCTCAGCCCAATGCTGAGAGGATTAGTGCCTGAAATCTGCTGAGTTAATATGGAAGAATGTGTGATTGGATGTAGCTGTACTGAAATGTTTTCTTGTGATGCTACAGTGCTGAACTTATGCTGTGAGACCACAGCGTTTCCTTTTGATTGTTTCTTTATTGTTCACAAGTTACTTCTTCTGATATCTAATACTCTCGAACTGGATGGAATGGCTAGGACTATGAATTATAATTGAGTGCAGGCTAGAAAGGAAATAGCAGATCAAACTCCTTTGTTAGTATGTTCTCTGCACACAATTGATACCTGCTGTCTGATTCCACTCAAGGGTCGTGAGTATTTGAGGACACATATGGTTTCACATCCCTTACATCTTTGTCATTCTTCCCACTGGGAGTAAGTCTTGGTATTTCTGAAATTTAAGACGCTGCTCTGCTCTCCGGAATGTGTGCACAAAGTAATATTTTATCACTGTACATGATATTGCTTCTTTGTCCTCTGAGTATAATGAATTCCATTACTGAATATATAACCCATGGAGCTACACAGACCTGAAGACCTGAACTCGATTTTTCTGTTCTATCATGCATGATGACTTCTGCTAAATTAGTTAAGCTTTTCTTTTGTCTTATTCTCATTTTTACTTCTTACTGAACTTTATTTCCCTCTTCCCTCTGAGGATACTTTTGGACACGTGTCTTATTCTCTCCCAGAGAAAATCCCCCCAGTAAGTTCTTGTATGTCTGTTAATCTGGCTTCCAAGTCACTCTTTAAAAAGGGAAGTGACTGTCTAATAAAAGGATAATTGCTTGTTTTTATGAATCAAGCCTGGTTGCTTGTATTTGTAGACATCTGGTCCAGAGGATCGACATGTTCATTCATACTGAAATGTACAGAATTGAGTAGAGCTTCTAACTTCATGATATGATACAGTATTCTCATTCCAAGAAATCTATACTGAGGTCTACATTCTTGGCAGGGCAGCACTGGCGCCAGCTGATATGGAGCTCCGCTAAAAGACTGCTGACTCTTGTGTAGCCTGCCGTAGATGAAATCCCTGATCTGGTGTTGTGCTGCCAACATCAATTGAAGAGGGCCCATCAGGCAATGAGACGCACATTTGCTGAGGTGAAGTAAGGTTCTCTATAAAAACAACTGTGGGCTGACAGCATATGATAAATAGCCTTTCCCAAGGACTTCAATTTCCCATTGAAAATGACAATATACTGACTTGGATAAGCAAACAGAGGGCTTCAGTTCAAGTATTGTAGCTGACACTAGCAAAGGGGCACAACATGGAGACAACTGTGGGAAATGGAGTTCAATGTAGGGAAAAGTATGAAATTATCAAATTTGTGTCCATCAAAAGATAGCTTGAACGTGTTCTCCTTCTCATCCTCTCTCTTCGCTTGAGGTGCGGTGACCTTAATGTTTCAACCGCCAATACCACCTGTCATCTCCCTCTGATGAGAGAGCAGCCCTATGGTCCGGTTATCGGCATTTAGCACAGCTTTTATTACAACAGCATTCATTGCGTGTTCCCATGTAGTAGTTCTCAAAATATACAGAGATTTCACATTCACTTGCAAGTAATTCATTACGAGAATGATTTTGAGCTTCCCACCTACTTATCAGGTGAGTGTTTGTCTAATGAAACATGTGGAAATGTTCTCTCTTCTTTGCAGCCTCCTCCATCCCCCTTTCAACCTCTTCACTGCCTTTGCAATACCTTTGAAGACTCCCACCTTCTCCTTCAATCCCTCAAAGACTCCCCATTCCCATCATCTTACTCCGCCAGTGTACTCCCCCAGTCCCCTAGCAGCCTACCTGTCCTGCCGCTTCCTTCCTATGTACAAACCCTCTCCACCCCAGCCTCCCCCCTCAAAACAGGCAGCCGCCCCTACAAAAAGGGGGCTCTTGACTACCCCTCAGGTATTAGAAGTACAATGGTTGACTCTCAGCGACTCCACTTCCCTCAGTGACTCTCCTACTGCCACAATTACTTACTGAGCTGCTTAAATATTAGAATATAGATTTTTGTTTTCACTGGGGAATAAGTGACTGTGCCCAGAGTGGCAGGTGCCTGAAGTCACTTGCGATGTTACATGGCAACAGCTACTCAGGACCTGTACAAGGTCACTGATCCTGTGGCATAGCGACTGATACCTAAGACATCCCAACATCCAGCTGCTCCCATGTGAAATACCTGACCAGGACAAGGAAACGTTCAAGACTAGTTAAATGATCCACTAATAGGCAAAAAATTTAGAACGCGTTCTCATCGTGGATGAAATACTGGACTCTACCATTCTCACAGCCAAATAGAAAATCTAAAATGAATAAAACAGTTGAAATTATTGTGGCTGGTTGGCTTGCCGAGCTGGTTTGTTGTTCCGCAACATTTCGTTACCATGCTGGGTAATATTGTCAGTGCAGCCTCTGATGAAGGGCCGTTGTGTTTTCCCACCTGGTTTTTAAACTCTGGAATCCGTTGAGCTGGATTACCTCACTTCTCGTTTTCCTTCGTAGTGGAGTGTATATGGGGTCGAGTTCAATGTGTTTGTTGATGGCTTTCTTCATGGAGGGCCAGGCTTCTACGAATTCCTGTGCCTGTCTCTGCTTTGCTTGTCCCAGGATTTTGGTGTTGACCCAGTTGAATTGGTGGTTCTCCTTATCCATTTGGATGGATATGAGTGAGTATCGGTCATGTCTTTTTGTAGCCAGTTGGTGCTCACGTACCCTTACAATGAAACGTCTGCGGAACAACAAACCAGCTCGGCGAGCCAACCAACCGCAACATCCACAACCCAAGCTACAAATCTACTCCAAAACCTTAGTTGAAATTATAAGATACAATGATAATTCATGAGTGTGACAGACACAGTATTTTAGGTCAGTAACTTTTATTGCTAGCCAGGCAGCAGGCTCTTTCACATCTGGTAACGTGCCCAGAGACATGATTAAATCCATAACTTCTAGGTGACAGCAATCATAACATTACTGAATTTCACATTCAATTTGGAGTGAAGTTTGGTTCTCAGACCACAACTTAAATGTAAATAAAGTTAACTATAATGGTCTGAAGGCAGACCTGGGTAAAGTATAATGTGAAACTAGGTTAAAAGATAAGACAGCAGAGATGCTGTGACAGACATTTAAGGCGGTATTTAACAACGCTCAGCAAGGATATATCCAAAAGGTGTTTCAAGAAAGATGCATCACCCAGGGTTAAATAAGGAAATTAAGCTGAGAATTGCATTGAAAAGAAGACTGTATAATTCTACAAAGGTTAGAGAACATCTGAAGATTCGACAGGTTTTAAGAACCACAAAAGAATTATTGAAAGAGAATAAACAGGAAGAAATTAGAATATGAGAGATACCTAATTAGTAACATAAAAAGAGACTGTAAGAGTCACTGCAGGTAGATAAATAGGAAAAGACCAACTAAAGCTAGTGTTGGATCTCTAGAGAGTGAGTCTGTGAATCGTTAATGGGTAACAAGGAAATGGCAGAGGACATGAATCTCTGAAAGCTTGCATTTCTAAGCTGCTCATGCATGTTGTGTAAATATCAACACATTCACACAGGGAGACTTGTAAATATCTCAGCAGATTTGAATTAATCTTCTTTATATCTATTTTAGTTGACACAAACACTTGACATTCAATGCATCTGTGAAGAAAAAACAGAGTTAATGTTTCAGAACGGAGGAAGGGTCACTGGACCCCAAACATTAACTTTACAGATGCTGCCAGACCTGCTGAGCTTTTCCAGCAACTTTGTTTTTGTTCCTGATTTACAGCATCCACAGTTCTTTCATTTTTTACTTGACATTCAATGCTATTTTTCTCATCAGCCTATTCATTTTCATGAGCAATACAGGTGAATGCCTAATATTTTATATTGTCTCCTTAACTACTGTGTGAACATTTTGCTCAGATCTGAGATTTTCATGAAGGACTGCATTTGCAATGGTTTTGATTCAAACAAGTGATGGAGGACACATTGTACAATGGCTATAAGGGCACGCCGTGTTTGCATGCTGATTTGTTTCAAGGTCCACGAAGATACCAAGTTTTAGAGGCATCACAACATTGACCCAGCTATCCTTATTTTACATCAGCATCAATCACTCTTCAGCGTCTGCTATTAACCTCTTGATAAATTTTGCTACTTCCTTCATTTGGTTTTTGTTGACACCAGTCCTTATGCAACATCCCCAGTCATACCAATGGTCATTCTCTGTTACTTTCACAACATGCCTCACCAGTACTAAGGTCAGAATTGCTGATGAATCTATTCCAGCTGATGAATCTATTCCAGCCACCTTGAAACTTTTTTCATTATCCCTATCCCTTTGTCCCCCTCTAGCCCTTCTAATTTTATATTTCATAGCGCCTCAAGCATTTTGTGACCTCCCCCGCTCCCTCTTTTTTACTTGCTACTCTCATAACGTTAGCCTTTCATCTATAATCTGCTCGACAACTGTATTTTGTCCTTGATCAAACTGTTTTCCTAAACCTATGCAAACCAGATTCCTATCGTCACAACCACAATTGGTACATCATCATCTTCATTGGTGGTCCTTTGCAAACGAGAATGACTCTCCTGTACTCTCAGGGTGAGTCTGTAGTTGGATCTACAGACTGATACAGCTACCGTAAGCTCTGTGACACTCAGAACAGGTGGTGAGTGGGGCATTGGTGTGTCAGTGCACTCCTTTCGCTGTTTTTGCCTCGCTTCTGTTTTTTTTTCTTGATGGCAAGTCTCGAGATGCTCAACACCATCCCAGATGCTCTTCTTTCACTTTGGATGGTGTTGAGCTGGTGATTCCCAGGTGTCTGTGAGAATGCCCCACTTTACCAGTGAGGCCTTGAGGGTATCACTGAAGCAATTCGTCTATCCACCTGGGGTTTGCCTGCTGTTTCGAACCTGAGAGCAGAGCATCTGCCTGGGGAGTCTTGTATTAGTCAGACAGACAATGTGCCCAGCTCATCGTAGCCAATCAAGTGTGGTCAGTGCCTGGATACTGGGGATATTGGCCTGGTTGAGCGTGCTGGTGTTGGTGCATCTTTCATCCCAACAGATTCGCAGGATCATGCTCAGGCAGCAATGGTGGTACTGCTCCAATGCCTTGAGGTGTCTCCTTGGTAAATCAACTGTTGTGTTATTATTAAATTGAAAGGCTAAACTGCATTTGGCCTATGACCAACCTCAGTCTTTGCTGTGGAATTTTGTTCAATTCACATCAATTGGTACTAATTGTCCCCTTTTTGTAGCCAAATTACTTAATCACTCCAGAATTGACCTGGAAGGTAATGAAAATTCCATTTTTCACTGGTTCAGCCGATGTGAGGAGCCCAAGGGCCTCATTAATTGATTCATCTACAATAATCAGCATTTTCTTCCCATTAGCCTTATCCTCATTCAAAACACTTCAAGCAATGCACCAATAATGTTATAAGAGAATATATATCCCAGCACCTGAATGATTCATTGCAGCATTGATTGTATTGTTTACAGAGAGACATAATCCAGATTTGAAGAATAGTTCATTGTTATTTTTAGTGTGGCTTAACGGTCTGTTGGCCCATAGGCCTCAACTGGAGATTTTGTTAAATAACAGCCAAAATTTCTGGAGAAATACAATGGATTTTGCAGCATCTTTAAAGGAAGGCTAACATTCCAACACAAAATAATTTCTCTTCAGGACTGAAGATTTCATTGTTCATTGTTTTTTGAAAAATTACAGACATATCTTTGCCAGGTCACTTATCCATGGAAGGCTTGCTGCACTCTGCAGTACTTATTTGACTTTTTTAAGCTTATGGTCAATTTACGACAAAAGTCTGTCAATACGCACATTTACCATCCTTAACCAATGCAAGTATGATGGACTGAATGGCTTCCTTTTACACCTTAATAATTCCATGATTTAATATCAGCCCAGATTCCATCACTAATTAAATGGTGCTTCACTCTGCTTTGGACACATTGAACAGCATTTTCTGAAGACTGGCAATCTCATGCAGATTGCTGCTCTCGACATTGTCTTCTTAAAAAAAAAGTAGAGTCCTGTACTTCCGAGAGGAAATACTCACAGAAATGCAGAGCCAGGCTTCCATTCCAATAGTCCTTTTGTAGCACAGAACTACTGGGGGAAGGTAAACTATGCCCCCTTTTCACAATAGTCAGCTGCTATATTTTGACATTTCGAGGTCGTGACAAACAGTCACTTTGACAACTGCTGTCAAAGGGTAATTTTATAAAGGTACGTGCGATGTTGGGGTGCCAGATGGGTTGGGGGGTGGGGGGAGGGGTGGTTTCTGATGCAAGATGGATAAGATGTCTGGATGCCAGGTGACTTGGGTGGCAGCTTAGTGGTTTGCAAGGTGGGTAGAATGCCAAGTGGAAAGAGGTTAATTTGCCAAATGGATAAGACACCAGGATGCAAGGTGGTAAGGGGGACCAGGTAGTTGATGTAGCAGGATGGAAGCCGGAGGGGGGAGGTGAGGTCTGGTTGCAGGGGAGGGGTTCTGGGAGGATGTGTCCCGGAAGGTGGGGGTGTTGGCTCAGTGTGTACGGGTGTAAGTGGTCTGGGGGATGTGGGGGTATGAGGTATGTATGCAGTCTATTAAATAGTTACGCAGGAGATAGAGCATGTATTTCCTCAGCTAAGTTTTCTTGAGTAACTATTTTACTCAGTTTCATTGGAAGTGTCCAAAGTCTCCAGTTTATATGGACACCTTCAGAGGATTCCAGGTGTAGAGGATTTGCACAGCAGCAAATTCAATTTCCCAGACAATTCCTTTTGGGTCTGCTACCAAGGGGATTCTACCATGTGCACCTCCCAAATACACTGGAACAATGACTGTCTGGTCAGCAGAAAATATAGGCTGATGTTCTGGGTGTACTTAAAATATTTTAATTCAATTAGCAACTGTGGAGCCATATCAAACTTGTCCCCATCTTAAATAGATTAGAAACCAAATCCAATTCTGTCTCTAGGTGCAAAAGCACCATTAACATAATCAACAACCAAAACAGAAATTGCTGGAAAAGCTCAACAGGTCTGGCAGCATCTGTGGAGAGAAATTAGAGTTAACATTTTGGGTCAAGTGACCCTTCCTCAGAACCGATTAACCATTGACATAATACTTTGATGTCCAGATTTTTTTCTCCCCAGAGGTAAATATTAAACATTATTGCCTTTGAGTACTTTATCCTCTTGGTCATTATTCACTGGCTATCTTGTGAAAATCCATTTAAATATAAATATATTTGCGTTGTGGAAACAATATTATTGTTTTGTGGAATTAAATTGGAATGAAGAATATGGTTACAAGACAAGGAAGTGAAGCTGATAACGTAGAAAAAGACTTTTTTACCTAATTTTTGTTCAGTAACCCTCGGACATTTACCTCACTAAATGTTTTTGTAAAACAATTTGTAACAAATTTAAACAGCAAAATTTATTATTCTGTAATTCTTATTGTATAATGAAAAGTTGAAGTGTTTTGTGAGAGAAGTCATAGACAGTAAATAGCTGAGAAAATGTTGAGAGTGTTCAAAAAAACATGAAAAATATATGTTTTGCATTGCTTTAAAAGTGATGAGAAAGCGAATAGTCCAAAACAATTTAGGAAGGGAATCTTTAATAAAGAAATAATAAATGGTCTTGCCAGATGTAGAAAAGAGATGTAGAAGGGAACTGCGAGAGAAAGGGTGATATGGAGCAAAACTTCATGAAAGGTTTGGAAATTGAAGGTTTGAAATAGCCGAGGGTTACTGAACAATAATTAGTTAAAAAAGTATTGTTTTCATTTATCAGCTTCACCTCCCTGTCATGTAACCATATTCTTCAGCACTGTTTAACTCCATGAAACAACTATTCTACTTTTATAATCCCAAATATTTTTCATGTGTAAATGGTAACTTTCACCACAAGATTCTACTCTTTAGTTGAAAGTTACAGTTCTTTATTTTAAACTCCGGAGTTTTTCTTTCAGTTTGAATCTTCCAAATTTTTCCTGATAAAAAGCCTCTTCACAGTATAGGAATTGTATTGCATCAATCCTTCACAGGTTTCATTGTGTGAATTACTTTGAAACATTTTGACAACGTGGTGCCATGTAAATATTAGAACAGTTTGTTAACGTCATCAATACCAAATCTAGCCACAACCATGAAAGCTGGCTCCGTTAGCTAAAGGTTGTAAAGTCAAAGACAGTAGGAACTGCCGATGCTGGAGTCTGAGATAACACAGTGTAGAGCTGGATGAAGACAGCAGCCCGGGCAGCATCAGAGGAGCAGGAAAGCTGGCGTTTCAGGTCGGGACCCTTCTTCAGAAAAATTGTAAAGTCAACTCTGGTGTGGAACCTTTTCAGTGGGAACCAATTGGGAATTAGGGCTGCAGTTGGGCAACACTGATCCTGTACTCCATGCTCGTGTCTGATGAGTCATCAACACCTGCAACACACTCTCATTTCTGTTCGAAATTCTATCCTTTCCAAAAAGAATAACTTATACTTTTAAACCTTTCCCTGCAACTTTAAATTCTTGATTCTTCAAACCATTTTTGCACCATATACTCTACATTTTAAGAACAATGAAAGTTTTCAGCTCACAAGGTTTTCATTATTTTTCATTAGTAGCGAAAGAGAGATTAAAAATATAGAAGATTAGCCGTAACAACCCAAACTGATAGCTTCTGAATTACCTTACTATAATTAACCTAAGTTCTTGAAAGACATATGTTCTGTACAGGTTATGATTTACCATGCTGTGAATTATAATTAATCTGGCTTTCTATTAGAATATAACATTTGATTTGGCTTAATTAGCAGAGTTATGAATAGCATTAAATTTATTCCAAAAGGAATATTCACATTAATTAATTAATTATTTTTCTGAGTCTTGAAGGACTGTCAGCAATGCCTGTGGGAGTTCAATGAATAAATCGGCCAAGCAATTTTTGCTCTTCTTAAAGCTTTTATACATTCTAAACAAATAAATAACATATTGTATTGCTTTCTTAACACAGCCCTAAACAAGGTTTCATGAGCAATAGAAGTTATTTTTGTCAGGGGAGGCACAGTCTCTCAGTGGTTAGCACTGCTGCCTCACAGCACCAGGGATGCTCTTCGGAAGGTCAGTGTGGACTCAAGGGCTAAATGGCCTGCTCCTACACTGTAGGGATTCTATGAATGAATGTTTTCAAAAGGATTTTCTTTTTCTCCCTCACTCTTTCGTTATTCATTTTTGACTTGTTATCACCAGGTGGGGAATGGTGAATTCTGTACTGAGCAACTCACTTCCTGTCTTTTCATTCAGTCATGGGATGTGGTCATCAATAGCTGGTCAGCATTTATTGACCCTCCCCAGGTGCCCTTGAGCAGGTGGTAGTGAGCTTCTTTCTTGAGCCACTGCAATGCATGTGCTGCAGGTAGACCCAGAATGTATTTAGGGAGAGAATTCCAGGATTTTGACCCAGTGACACAGGTGGAAGGGTGATATACTTCCAAGTCAGGATAGTGAGTGGCTTGGAGGTGAACTTGCAATTGGTGGTGTTCCCGTGTACCTGTTGCTCTTGTCCTTCTATTTGGAAGCGAGTGTGAGTTTGAAAAATGTTGTATCAGGAGCTTTGGTGAATTTTCTGCGATACGTCTTATAGAAAGTACATGCTGTTGCTACTGAGCGTCAGTAACAGAGGGAGTGAATGTTTGTGGATGTGGAACCAATCAAATGGGCTGTGTTTCACTGGATGGTGTCAAGTTTCTTGAATGTTACTGGAGCTGCACCCACCCAGGCAGGTGACCCTTCTCGATCCAGTAAATATTTCATTGGCTTTGCTGCCTGTGGAGCTTCCAAATCTCTTTAAGATCTCAAACTTTCTGCAGCTCACCACTAGCTTTTTCCAGTCTGTCCAGTATTTTTGGACTGCTTCTTGCCATTTGGGGAAGATATATTGCTTCCAGCCAAATCGTTTCCCAATTAAATATTTATCTATCACATTTGCAAGCTTGGGGATATCATCTCTGTTACCAGGCCCACTATCACTCTTAAAATTTGTTTTAACCAATGGCAACTCAATACTTTTTCCTATGAATCCTTTTATCAGCATACTGAAATTATATTTGCTTTCAGATGGGAAATGATTCACTTACCCTACTTGCTAATTTTGCAAGTACACAGTATCATGGAGAGGGCTGGTTTCTTTCTCTGGCTACTTAAAACAATCAATGGTCACCCTTTCTTTGTTCACAGACTTCTGACAGCTTTCCTGGTTGACAGTAAGAATGGAGCAGATACTGACAAACAGGCACTGGTCTTTTAGCTCATGATTCTGTGGGCTGCCTGCACTATCAATTTTCCTTTCGCTGTCCAGACATCCAGCAATGGTAGCTGTTGAGGCAATTTCCTACGAGTCATCCAAACAGATCCCTTCTTTTAAAGGTCAGTGATCGCTCTACTTTCTCTCCTTGGCTTCACTTTTCTCTCCACCTTGTCTCAGGTGCATCTACTTCAACCTTGTTTCTGTCTGGTCTGTGAAAGTTTCCAGACCCCACCTGTCTGAGTTTATGGTCTGTATATTAACACATAGCCAACAGACAGAATGGCATCTTGCCTGGGCCTTGATATCTGCTGTTCTCCAACATATATCTGGATTGGGAAAGGTATTCAGTTTGTGAACGCCTCAAAGGGAATATCCTCCATAGACCTCCATAGTTGACCTTGATTTTAAGTTCTTGTTTCCACTGGTCAGAGATGAGCTGCTTACAATGTTCAAATTTGGGTATGATTGGTCAGGCTGTTTGCTGGCTCTGGGTTACAAACTAGTACATATTTAAAATAACTCCTTTCGCTGCCTCATCATGAGTAGCATTCTCCATAGCCCAAGAGGGAGTGAATCTTGTGAGCTTTCGCGAAATTCATTGTTGGATTGGCTACCCCAGCAGTTGTGCTAACCACCAGAAAGAGAAGAAAAAGGTTTCCACCTCTTCCTCATCAAATGTAGCAATCAAATCAGTGAACTTGAATACTTCAGCCCTTAAGCCTGATTTAAATATTGTTCCCTCGTCAATGCTGCCTTCAGTGGGATTCTGTCTTTACAGCTCGAGCTGTTTCTACTTAAACTCTTTTCCTTTCCTGAAGCTTGCTTTTTCCTTCCTTTTCCTGCTTCTCTCTTTTTATCTAACCTGCCTTTCTCCCCTTTTCCTGAAATTATTTCTCCCATTTTCTTTCTTGGTGTTTCAGTTCCAATCTTAGCTGTTCCAATTTTAACTGATTGCGTTCATTAACACTAGGAGCCACCTGTAGATATTTTAGTTACCTATTTTGACATTTCCTGTCTTTTTGGTGGAAATCCCCCCCCCGAAGGGCACAGTTATCCCTTTACATTCATCCACGGACGATACATTTTTTCCAAGAGTCTGAAAAAGACAGAGAGATAGCCCGTAAGAAAATACAGGACAGAGTAAATAATGGAAGTAAGGTTAATCAATGCACTTGCTCTCTGGTTTAGTCGCATCTGCTATTTCATTGGAATAAGTTCTGATGGAAATATATAACTCACTATTGGACATTAGCACATGATCTATTTTTGCTAATGAAAGTGTCAGTCTGTCTCAGCATTGGTAATAATGATGTCTGGTTTATAGAAAAGAAGCAATGTTCGTTGATGTCAGACTATTTGATTGAAGTCTGGTCTGCATTATGGATTATTACCAGGCTTCAAATAACATTGGGTCAGCCATTCCTAGGTCTATTTAATGATACATAAGTGGAGGATGTGTCTGTGACAATGAGCTAACAGCATGTCTCGATAAGTACAAAAGGCACATAATTCATAAGTACTTCATTCAGAAGTGAGTTATGAGGATCTTTTACTGAATTGAAGGAACACCTGGAACTCACTGTCATCTGTTTATTCTAGAAGTGAGTGATTACTTTGATTTCAGTGCTGCGTTTAATCTCTAATATTCCATACTGCTGCTGGCTATTAAGTGTAAATTTCCATGTAAATTATCAATTTATCTTTTTCACCACTGGGATTTAGCACCTCAGTAAATGCTGAAAATATAAATCTACTCATTGATTTTGTCCAGTTACTCAATATGTTGGATATACCCTCACACTGAAACTTGCATTAATAATGGATTTATGTGCTAAGTTTGTAAAATAAAAATATTGTCTTTCAATTTTACAAGAAATTCCTAGCTGCAAAATGTCTGGAAGTAAAATCGTTTGTGAAATGTCGCTTCAAAAATCTTGTTTTAGCAAGGTCTATGTAAACACAAATTGCATTGATTGATTATTAAAGATTGATTTAAGGCTTTCATTTAAAATAAACCTGTTCTCCAAGAAATGTTTCTGTGTAGTTTCTAATTTGGGAAATATAATATATGTTGACATTTGACAAATTGCTACTAATATTGAGTTGGTGCTGCTCATTGAAGCATGATTTCTGCTTGCTGGAAAATACTGAACATTTGAAATCCTTTTTAAAAAGAATTTAAGCTGCATAATTCCTTGCATTATGAAACTGGATCCTGCCTAATCGTAATGGTTGTCATAGAATCACTGAAACAGATGGAGAAAGCTCACAAGGAGGCCATTCAGGCCATTGTGGCTCTTTGAAATTGGTTCATCTCTCCTGCTCTTTTCCTATTGATCTATGGGTTTCTGTCTATCAAATATATAACTGAGTCCCTTTTTACAATTTATGAATGAATCTGCTTCCATCACCTTTCCAGATCATGAAACCAGCTATCTGTCAAAAAACTCTTCACCTTCATTTTAGTTTTTTTTGTCAATTATCTTAAACTATGTTATTCGCCTAATTGACCCACTTGTCAGTGGAAGTTGTTTCTTCTTAAATGTTCCATCGAAGCCTCACAATATTGAATATCTCTGTTCAATCCCCCCTGAATCCAACATTCTCCAAACTATCCATATAACTGATATCCCTTATCCCTGGTACTATTGCAGTATTTCTCATACATAAATGCTCCAACGCTGTAATATCATTCAAATGGTATGGTCTAAAAATTGTTACAAAAGTCTAGCAGAGGCTGAATCAGTCATTTATAAGATTTACCACGACTTTGTTACTGTTATACTATTTGGCCTCAATATGTATAAGGTTGTGAGAACAATGAAAGGAGTACAAGAATGGCACTGAAGTGAGAGATGCAAAGGTCCTGCTGAATTTGACAGCTGGTCATATTTATTTTCTCCTTCTGTTAGTCAAAGTGATACCCTGCTCCACTATCAGGTGGGAAAGTGAGTGACAACAAACTATTGCTGGGAACTTTAGGGACAACACTTAGCATTGCCTTCCTCGGTGCTACCACATTTGCATTGAGGAATGTTTTAGGTGAACAGAGTGAAAAAGTTTTGGTTTGGTAAAAGGGGGAGTTTGGTGACTGACGCAGTGTGAGATTGCCGCTAGCTTACTATGCTGTTGGGGAATAAGCTGATCACTAACTGTTAGGTTTTCCTCACTATAATAGTTTTTTTTAAAAATGTAGAAACAGCTAATCAGCTCGGCCAAGTGGAATGTTTGCCCTGTGCTATAATGACGAATCAAAAAGAATACACTGCAGGAAGTGTTAGTGCCTGCACAAGTTTGAACTTCAGGCTTTAGAACTCTAATAGTGTCCATTATGCATCCATGAGTCAGAGAATGCCAGGAGAGCACATTTACGGAGGTGGTCACACTGCAAGTTAGGAGCAAAGAGGTAGAGAAGGAATGGGTGACTAAGGCAGCGCAGATAGCTTGCTTGCTAATCAGTCTTCCCTTTTGGATACTACTGGTAGGTCAATGCTTCCTCAGAGGAGTGCAGCAACAGCCTAGTCTGTGTTACCATGGGTGACTGAGCTATACAGAAGTGGGGGATGAGGCCTGGATGATCAATAGTGACAGTGGATTCCATGGCCAGGGGATCAACCAGGTATTTCTGTGCAAAATAAATGTGATTCCAGGATGGCTTGTTGGGTCTCTGGTGCCAGGGCCAAGGGTGTCATGGGGTGTCTGCAGGCCGTTCTTCTGAGGGAGGCTGGATGGGAGAGGTCATGGTCCACATTGGTACCAATGGCACTTTTGTGAGCCTTTTCTTTTAGTTTTATGTTGTCTGTTTAGTTGCCTATGGCTGTTTTTTCTATGAAGTGGAGCTTTTCCCTCTCAGGTGTATAAACGAGTTTTGCAATGTGTTAAATGTTTCTTTAAACACCCTCCAATATTCTTCACTTGTTTTATCCATTAGAAAATTTTCCCAGTTTAGTGCAGAATGTTTGTCAGATCTCATTCAAGCCAGCCTTACCTAAATCTAAAACTCTAGTAGCTGATTCACACTCTTCACTTCCAAGTACTACATTGAACGTGACATGGAGGTACCTGTGTTGGACTAGAATCACGAGCTTTCGGAATGCTGCTCCTTCATCAGGTGAAATGGCTGATGAAGGAGCAGTGCTTCGAAAGCCTGTGATTTCAAATAAACCTGTTGGACTATAATCTGGTATCGTGTGACTTCTTTGAATTTCGTCATGTTAGGATCACTATTTAATAAATGCTCATTTATTTTGCAGAGCATGAGTTCTTGGAGAGTTTGAAATCATTTTATAAGGCAATATATTGAGGAATTGACCAGATAATTCTTTGACATTTGATTGCTGTCCTGATGGTTTACAACACCTTCATGGCTTATTTTTGTGTGTCTTTTCTGTACAGGGTCTTATACTCTCCTCAATGTTACTCCATTCAGTTTGTGACTCAATAGAATTTAGGCGCACTGCATCTCTACAACTCACCACATTCCCTATGTTGGAATTTTGTGTGGGAATCTCATGAAAGAAAGGTTTAAATATCTTTGGTTCAAATAGTCCCTGTCAAGATCATCCTTTTTTCAGCATGCATAACATAGAGCTGCACCAGTCCGTCCTGATGTAGACAACTGATTGTTCCTGTACATTCTGAATCATTCCGCTCACTCTGAAGCTTCTTTTGTTGACACTGCTCTTTCCAGTTATGTCAATTGATGAACTTCATCATCTTTGAACTGCAATAGAGATTCACCTTTAAAGTGTCTATGTGGTTGAATCTATAGAAAAATAGGAACTTAGAAACAGGAGTAAGCCATTCAGCCCCTTGAGTCTGTTCCACCATTCAATGAGATCATGGCTGATCTGTGGCCTAACTCCATACACCTGCCTTTGGCGCATTTCCCTTAATACCTCTACTGATCAAATATTTATCAATCTCAGATTTAAAATTAACAACTGATCCAGCATTCACTGCCATTTGTGGATGACAGTTTCAAACACCTACCATCCTTTGTGTGTAAATGTGCTCCTAACATTTCCCCTGAATGGTCTGACCCTAATTCTCAGACTATGCCTCCTGGAATCCCCAACCAGTGAAAAATAATTTATCTTTATCTACCCTGTCTTTTCCTGTTAATATCTTGAAGATTTCAATCAGAACACTCCTTAACCTTCTAAATTCTAGAGAAAAGCTGCCTAAACTGTATAATCTCTCCTTGTAATTTAAGCCCTGAAGTCCATGTATCATTCTTGGAAAGCCAGGTCTCACTCCCTTCAAGGCCAATATCTCCTTCCTAAGGTGTGGTACCTGGATCTGCTCACAGTATTCCAACTGGGGTCTAACCGTGGTTTTGTTTCACTGCAGCAAATCTCTGGTTTAATTGGTACAAGCCCTGGGCTGACTCAACATGAGCATTCTGTGTCACTTTTGCCTTAATTAGTATCTCGATAATCACGCAAATAGTCACAATATTAATACTTGTGATTTCCATGCAGAATTTCTAGTTTTGCTGTTGTAGGTGATATCATTGAATTCCAATGATCCAGGGACATATTTTTCAGGATTCTGATTGGTAAGATGCTTGTACTAAGTCCCGAGTCGATTTTGATCTTAAGCACGTCAATTTTCTTTGAGCATATGATGTTAATGTTGACAAAGGCATCTAAGTGTTTGACATCATCCACAAAATGCGTCACATTCAAACGGTGGAAAGCATGTTCATCTTCTGATGTAAGGTTCATCCACTCTGAAGCCACTCTCTGCTCAACTTTGCTGCTAATCTTACATACACACCAGTGTTTATACAGGTCTGTGGTGCACTATCTATTGTTACTTTCAATCTGCCACATATGCTTCTTGTTTGGCTGCAACCTTTTGTAGCCTCTGATTGCATTTCTGGAACCAGCTTTCTTGCATGTTCTAGTCCAATGTCCTCTCCCAATGCATGAGCTGCAAGGATCTTGGGGTGCAGAACAGTTTTGTGGTGCATGCAACACCACATTTCCCAGACAGCTACTTACAGATATTCTTATCTATCCATTGAAGTCCTACAGTGTGGAAACAGGCCCTTCAGCCCAACAAGTCCACTTCCTCAGAGCATCCCACCCAGATCCATTCCCTAAGCCCACCTAATCCACACATCCCTGGACACTATGGGCAATTTAGCATGGCCAATCCACCTAGCCCGCACATCTTTGGACTATGGGAGGAAACTGGAGCACATGGAGGAAGCCCACACAGACACGGGAAGAATGTGCAAACTCCACAGTTGCCCGAGAGTGAAATTGAACCCGGGCCTCTGGTGCTGTGAGGCAGCAGTGCTAACCACTGAGCCACTGTGCCACCCTTGTCTAGCGACAGTAGCTTCAGATTGGAGATAATAGGTACTGCAGACGCTGGAGAATCCGAGATAACAAG
>JAHRHZ010000009.1:5761329-5810989 GCA_024137785.1 Ginglymostoma cirratum
TGCTGCTTGGCCTGCTGTGTTCATCCAGCTCCACACCTTGTTACCTCTAGGAGCTTCAGATTGTCTGCGTTCTTTAAGCAATAGGTCACTGTCATTACCTTTTTTCTACAAGATGTAATTTTGGAACATTTTGACAGGCATTGAGCCTTAACCAGCTCCATTAGCCAATCAGACAGTGCACACTCTGTAAGATCTCATGTCCTCACCCTTGTTATGACAATGATTGACAAAATGACAAATTGTTTCTTAGCCTGTAAGACACCAGCTCTAGATGGTGAATTCTGAAGTTTCCTTTACATCAAAATGATTTTCCTGCATTTGTACCTGTTTAGCAGGATCTCTTTAGTTTTCTTGAGGTAGGCCTCAAAGGTAGGTAGATTCTGTGCAAGCCCTCTTTTTAAATGTCTATTTTTGCTGCTTGCTTTTTGGGTTCTGGAATAGCTATGACCAGAAAGCATGGCTCAGTTCTCTGTTCAAACCAGTCTCAATTCAGATAGGAAGTTCATAGTGTTTCAGTTCAGATTGGGGAATTTGGTAGTCAGCTTTCTGATGTTCTCTGTCTTTGGGAAAGGTATTGATGTCTGGTGGATTTATAATAGATTTGGTACAATATGGTTACAGTATGCAGAGATTCAGTGTTGGAATTGCCGTGTTTCTTTCACTTTATAAATATTCCGCTGTGTATTGCTTTCAGCTGCAGTTCAAGCTTTGTTGTTTTGTCTTTCATGCTTTTATAACCCAATTTGAAATCACTTCTCTGATTCAACAGGTTCTCAAATCAAGTATTCACTGTTTCTGTAGTGATTTCTTTCTCTGTGTATTCCCAGTATAAATGTAACTTCTGCAGTACTTCAAGTCTTAGCTGGCACCTTTTTTCTATAGCTTTCAAGCTCGCTTTATTGTTTTGAAAATAATGTACCTCTAATCACCATCTCATATTTTCTGGTCTTTTTGGTAACACCGTTTTAAGTAACGTGAATTAAGCTTACTTCAAAATCTCCTATATGTTTTGTTTTAATTACCTCAAAATACAGTCTGCAATTAAACATATCTGTATTTAGAACCTACTTCTAATGTTCTCATGGGCTGCAAATGGCAGTTGGTCTTTCTGGTCCTTGACTCATTCGTATTCTTGATGCTTAAAACCATACAACAACATCAAGGAATACATTCAAAAATCAGTAGTCAGCAGGATGTGGTTGTCAAGGGGAAGGTACCCATTTTCTTTTGGTACGTGTGGATAATTTATTTAAATGCAGACCCACTTTAAACGCTTACACACAACAGTCTTCTGTCAATACAACCCCTCCTCTCCCTTTTAACATGTGAATCTAGATTATTTGATGACGTTACCGGAGTTGGATTCGATGTGAGTGAGCTAATGCTGACTCCCAAGCAAATATGAGTAGCACCACAAAAAATTCATTAGGATAGGTTTATAAAAGAAAAAGGCAAAGAGGACGCAATGGTGAAATTCATCTTTCACAATAGTGCAAAGGACATGATAACAAATTGACAGCTTGTTTTACACCTCACCTTTTCCATTGACATCAGCAAAACAAGCTATTGGTCCAGTATTGCCCATTCTGCATCTTGTCCCAAACCAGTTTCAATCACCAAAAGATGTTCTACAGGTAGCAGAGTGTGGAGGGAAGTAGCTGTAGCATACAAAGATAAAGCAATTTTCCTGTGTTTACACCGTCCTGCTGGTTAATGTAATTGAGCAATAGTTGGCATTGAATATAATTTAATTCTCTCACACTGTGATTCTGAAATACATATTTCATGATTCTTGTCATTATTTCAGTGGTCATATCATGAACATTGCCTTTTAACTTGTGAATCTTAACAAGAATATTTTCTTGCACTCTCGTTGTTTGATCATAGATAATGAATAACGTACAACCTTGTTCTTGTTACACTGAATAAATATTTTGGGTTGAATTTTATTTGTTTACATGGTTCTGTATCTTATGTTCCATCATCATTCCTCCAAATAGCTCATGTCTTGGTTTGTCATCAGTTTAATATACTAATCTTGTCCTTACATTTTTATAGCTTTATTGCTCCATTTTGCTATTTTCATGCTCTTGGTGTAATTTCAATCCTCACTTGTACTTGTCACGACCAAGCCATATAATATCAATTCTTCTTTGTTTTCTTTTACTGAATCTCCGTCAATGTTATGCATCTGACTGTCTCTGTTATAAAGTATTTGATCTGCTTTTTATTCTGACCCTGGTTCTTGTTCTAGTCTCGGCAGCATTTCCCCCAGCTATGTTCTCAGGTTTGCGGGACTGTATATATTTTCTACGTAGGCTGTATAATAAACAGAAGTGTGCAGACAAGTATATCCAGCTGTTGTTATTTATTTTAAGAAACAGCATGTGCTTGACCGGTGATAGACTGCCAAAATAAGGTGAGATCTTAGCCCAGTAAGAACACATCCGATTGTAAAGAGTCAAAGACAGGACCATAGTCTCAGATATACATGAGTCTGTGGGGCGATCATTTGTTTTCAGATTGGCTGTGCTCATGACTGCTTGAGCTTTAGTTACATTGAGGAAAATTAAGTGAATGAAGATAAACTTCTAACCGCGTATTAGCAGTATTTCTTCTGTGCACTGCAGGTTACCATTTATCATTCTCCATTGTAATAATCTCTACAGTTTGAGGATGCATAATATCACAGTGTTTCCAAGAGTCAGGCGCATTAGAACTGATTTTCGACTCTACAGTTTAGACAGTAAACTGGAGGTCCAAGTATATTGTACAATGTTACTTAACATTTACAGAGCAGGGATAAATCATTTGGCCCAACAAGCCTAAGGTGGTATTATGTCCCACGCACCTTATTTCATCTCATCCTATCAATTTCAACTTTTAGCTTATTTCTACCTCATATTCAGCTGGCTTCTCCTGAATTGAATCTAAGCTAATCACCTCAACAATTCCTTATGTTAGTGAGTTACATATTCTTATCAGGCTCTGGATGAACAATTTTTCCTGAATTCCTTACGGAATTATTACCATCAATTTTCATAGTAATGGCTGCCTGCTTGGACTCAGCACAAGAAATATCATCTTCTCTATTTCTACCTACCGACTCAAATAGCTGCATAAAATACCTAGAAAAATAATATCAGAACAGAGATGTTGCAGCTGTCAGGAAAGGCTCTTTTGTAGAAGAGATTTTTTTTAATCAGGTCACCACTCAATCTTCTCTTCAATCCTCAAAAAGAAACTGTTTTTGCACTTTTTCCAATGTTCCTATACCCTTTATGTTATGCACTGTACTCCAAATCTGGTCTAACTAAATTTCAGTTTAAAATCACTGTAACCCTTCTGTTTTTTCAATTCAATTAATCAAGAAATAAACCCAGAAAGGTTTTACGTTCAATCTCCAACAAAAGCTCCATTTCATTCAACAATGCTATGGGAGC
The DNA here is from genome assembly GCA_024137785.1 of Ginglymostoma cirratum. Taxonomy (NCBI): domain Eukaryota; kingdom Metazoa; phylum Chordata; class Chondrichthyes; order Orectolobiformes; family Ginglymostomatidae; genus Ginglymostoma; species Ginglymostoma cirratum. The sequence continues at coordinate 5,764,773 of JAHRHZ010000009.1, forward strand.
ATTGATCTTATGGCTCCGGTTTGAACAAATGGATGATAAGAACATCCAGTTCTTTGCTTCTAATAATTATCCCATGCTACTTGACGGAATGCTCATAAATGGGAATACTGGATGACGAATCATGTGACAATTAATTCGAAATGGAAATCAAAATCAGAGATGTAAAAGAGTCTGTAAATTTGCTGTTTCTTATTTTACATCATTAGAATTACCCCCTAGTTTGTCAACTAGCCACATGTCTCTACTATTGCCAATGTGGATATTGAGCAGTAGCAGTAACCTCTTGATCGTAAGGCATACATAACTCATGTACATAGAAGCTGATGACACTGAAGCTGAGACAAAATCTAGCACAAATCTAAACTTCAAAACAGTCTCCTCTTTCCAAGGAATTATGATTTGAGGCTCTTGATGTTCTTTCAGCTTCTTTCCATTATGTTATGCTTCCAGTCCTGTGTCTCCTCTTCTCATAATCAAAGATCATATGAGCACAGCACACCAGAGGTGACTCACCTGCTGCGTTGCTATCTGTCAGAAGCTGAAGGTTCAAATCCTAGTCCTGAGATTTGAACTTTTACTTTTATTCTTCTATTTTTCCACTCAATACGAAGAAGGGAGATACTGTTAAACTTATTTCCTTATTTTTCAACTTTTACAAAGAACAACAGTAATGGTCTACTTTTAACTTGTTTCTCTATGTTACTACTTCTACCTAAGATGGTGCCGTGTATAGCAACATTGTACATTTTTCCCTGCACTCCTCTACTTGAGTACATGTGAAATAAATCTTAAATCTAAATCTAAAATCTAAACATAATCTGGAATACACTTGTGCCATACTGGAGTGGTCTTTCAAATGAAACAATAAACCTGGATGCTTTCTCTCTCTGATCCCATACAACCATTTGAAGAAGACCAGGAGGAATTTTCATGATGGCTAATATTGACCAACTTAAAGGAAACACGTCCTTATCTTTCTGACTTTGATGTACACACATTGACTGCTCCATTCCTTACATTAAAGATGACACTTTAAACAGTACTTCTTGGGCTGTTAAGTGCTCTGGGACACCCCAGGTCATAAAATGTGCTTTATAAATGAAAGTTATTTTATCTGAATTCCATAAACTACCTACCGGTCCCTTCTGCTAAGTTTTATTTTACAATCTGCCTTGGTATTTATGGACACGGAGAGCTAAATGTGGCAGCTGGCTGCACTGCAGTTTGATGGGAAAGAAATAAATACTGACATGGTGCAAGAAGTGAAAGGGAAAATGCTCTTTTTTGAAGTGCCAATAGGCATCAACTTCTCCAAGAACACATATAAATGTTTAAGATTTATTCCCGACTATAAAGCAGCAGGCATTTTCCTGGCTGAGAAAGAAAGGATAAAGCCTATGTCTTACCCAATTTTTATTTGAGGCTATTAGTACATGGTATTAATGGAGGGTCATGAGGTTTGTATTGTTCCACAACACAGACTCAAATGAGGATCAATGGCTTGGAAAATTTAGAGGCAACAATCTTGTTTTATAACTAGGAATCATTTAAGATCAAGAGCATAGAGGAATCGTTTAAAGTTTGTAGTTTATTTACTCACCAAAATTTGGTTGTTTCAATAGCCAGTACAGTCGTATTTCCCGCATAGATGAGAAGCATGTGAGGGAACCCCATGGAATCCCCATCGTAGGAGACTCCACAGAAATTCCCCAAGAAATTGAAGATTCAACTGGGCAATTCATTTATGACTGAAACCTTCCAAAAGTCTCATTTCAAATCAGAGAATTCTGAGAGTTCAAGAAGCAGTTTCAACTCAAAATCAGAGTGCTACAATGGAAGGTCAAATTGAGGTCCTGCAAGTAAGAACTGCCAAGTGGGTAATCCATCGCGGCTTCTTTGAGGTCCTTGACATCACAGATGCCAGTCTTCAGCCGATTCTGTTTGAATCTTTGTGATATGAAGAAAAATCTGAAACTACTGGCTAATGGAAAAGGTTGTGGATCCTGACAACATTCCAGCAATTGTACTGAATACGTGCTTCGGAATTAGGCACACCACTTGTCAAGCCATTCCAGTATATTTAGAATGCTGGTATCTACCTGTAAATGTGGAAAAATTCCTGGTATGCAATGTGTATGAAAAGCAGGTCAAATCAAAGCAAATTTACAGTGTCCTCATGATCCTCCACACGTGATGGAAAGGGTTAACAACAGGGCGATCAAGCAACACTTGTTTAGGAATAACTTGCCCACAGATGAGATTTTGCCTTTGGCCAAAGACAGTGTTAGAAGATAAATCCTTAGCACCGCTCACCTTGCTGTATGAGCTAGTTGGCAGACTGCTGTCACCAGCCTCTTTCCTGGTGGGTCTCTGCTTGGTTTGAGGTGATAGACAAAAACCACTGGGTATTCTAATGAGATCACACTCTCTTCTTTGCCAAAATATAGTTTATGGCATGCCAACGATTATGCGCAAGTTATATTAATGACTAAAAGGGAGACCCAGATTGTAGGTCGTGCTCTTTCAAAATTCTAAACTGTTCTCCCAGCATGACAGTATGGCATCATATTTGGCAGTTCTTAAGGCACTCTTCAGCATTAACTCATGCAGAACTGTACACTAACATACAACACTCAGTTCCGGACTGCATCACAGCCTTGGTGAAAGTCACTGACCTTGATACCATAGCCACTTTTGACCAAGAATGGCATCAAGGAGCCAAACAAAACTGGAGTCAATGGAAGATTCTTTATTAATTGGAGTCATACCTCGTCCAATAAAGATAATTGTAGTTGGAGGTCAATCACCTCAGTCACAAGACCTCACCAAAGGATTTCTTCAAGGTAGAGTTCTAGGCCGAACCATCTTCAGTGGTTTTAATGCCCTTCCCTCCATCATGAAGGTCAGAAGTAGGATGTTCGCTGATGATTGCACAGTGTTCAGCACCATTTGTTTCTCCTCAGATACTGACGCAGTCTATGTTTGCATACAGATGAACCTGGACAATATCCAAGATTTGGTTGATAAGAGGCGAGTAACAATTACATCATACATGGCAATGACCATCTCCAACTAGCAAGAATGTAAAAATCCTCCTTGATATTCAAAGCCATTTCCATCCTATCAATATCCTGGGGGTTACCATTGAACCTGAAGTAAGCTAACCATGTAAAGTATATGGCTACAAGAGAAGATCAGAGGCTAGGAATTCTGTGAGGAGTAATTCAACTCCTGACTCCCAAAGTCTACAAGGCATAGGTCAGGAAACGTGACAGAATAATTTCTATTTGCCTGATGAGTTCAGCTCTAACAACACTCAGGCAGCTTGACTTGACTGGCACCCATCCACCACCAATGTTCAATGGCAGCAGTGCAGACAATTTACAAAATGCAACAACTCACATAGGCTCCTTAACGCTACTTTCCAAACACACAAATCCTACCACCAAGAAGGACTAATGCAGCATATGCACAGGGGCCACCACCACCCACACAACCATGTTGACTTGAAATTATATTGTCGCTCCTTTACTGGCACCGAGTTGGAATCCTGACACCCCCATCCAAAAAGCAATGTGGCTGTAATTAAACACCACTGGTCCCCAATCCCTATCCCATCCAGAGTCATGAATGGCTGGAGTTAAGAAGTCAAGTCATCATTACCTTTAAATGCAATTAGGGATGTCAATAAATTTTGGTATAGCCAGTGATGCTCACATATTATGAATAAATTTTAATAACTCTCATGGAAAAAGGCACATTCCTCGCCTCGGAGGCATGCCCTCCCCATGTCCTGTCTCTGCTGTCTTCTCTTTTTTTCCTTTCTAGATGCTTTGTGCCTCTTTTGCTTTATCCTCATTCAGGTCTTCCTGCCTCACGCACAATTCTCAGCCTCGTTTGTTCCCATGTCCCAATGTAACTTCCAGGATTAATCTGCATTAAGGAAGGCAAAACACAAAATGCTAACAGCAAGTAATAGGATCACTAATGTGTAAAGATGGACAGACAAGTTTGATCAATTCTGTGAAGAACAAAAGGCATATTACCAGTAAGGAAAGAGAGAAGCAATTAAACATTAAAGATGGAGAGGTAAATATTAGCATTGCACTTGGGGTGATAAATTGTGATTTTTTTATCCAAGTTGACCAAAGCTGGAAACAATCATGCCCCAGATAACAAGGTGTGGGGCTGAATGAACACAGCAGGCCAAGCAGCGTCACAGGAGCAGGAAAGCTTGACGTTTCGGGCCTAGACCCTTCATCAGAAATGGGGGAGGGGAAGGGGTACCTGAAATAAATAGGGAGAGAGGGGGAGGCGGATAGAAGATGGATAGAGGAGAGGACAGGTGGAGGGGAGGCAGACAAGTCAAAGGGGCGGGGATGGAGCCAGTAAAGGTGAGTGTAGGTGGGGGGTAGGGAGGAGATAGGTCAGTCCAGGGAGGACGGACAGGTCAAGGGGGCGGGATGATATTAGTAGATAGGAGATGGGGGTGGGGCTTGAGGTGGGAGGAGGAGATAGGTGAGAGGAAGGACAGGTTAGGGAGGTGGAGGTGAGCTGGGCTGGTTTTGGGATGCAGTTGGGGGAGGGGAGATTTTGAAGCTTGTGAAATCCACATTGATACCATTGGGCTGCAGGGTTCCCAGGCTGAATATGATTTGCTGTTCCTGCAGCCTCCGGGTGGCATCACTGTGGCATTGCAGGAGGCCCAGGATGGACATGTCGTCTGAGGAATGGGAGGGGGAGTTGAAATGGTTCGCGACTGGGAGGTGCAGTTGTTTGTTGCGAACTGAGCGCAGGTGTTCTGCAAAGCGGTCCCCAAGCCTCCGCTTGGTTTCCCCGATGTAGAGGAAGCCACAACGGGTACAGCGGACGCAGTATACCACATTGGCAGATATGCAGGTGAACATCTGCCTGATGTGGAAAGTCTCCTTGGGGCCTGGGATTGGGGTGAGGGAGAAGGTGTGGGGGCAGGTGTAGCACTTCCTGTGGTTGCAGGGAAAAGTGCCGGGTGTGGTGCGGCTGGAGGGGAGTGTGGAGCGGACAAGGGAGTCACGGAGGGAGTGGTCCCTCTGGAAGGCAGATAAGGGTGGAGAGGGAAAAATGTCTTTGGTTGTGGGGTCTGATTGCAGATGGCGGAAGTGTCAGAGGATGATGCGTTGGATCCGGAGGTTGGTGGGGTGGTACGTGAGGACGAGGGGGATTTTTTTTGGTTATTATTGCGGGGACAGGGTGTGAGGGATGAGTTATGGGAAATGCGGGAGACACGGTCGAGGGCATTCTGGACCACTGTGGGGGGGAAGTTGCGGTCCTTGAAGAATGAGGACATCTGCGATGTACGGGAGTGGAATGTCTCATCCTGAAAGCAGATGCGCCGGAGGTGAAGGAATTGGGAATAGGGGATGGCATTTTTGCAGGAAGGTGGGTGGGAGGAGGTGTATTCCAGGTAGCTGTGGGAGTCTGTGGGCTTGAAATGGACATCGGTTTCTAGGTGGTTACCCGAGATGGAGACAGAGAGGTCCAGGAAGGAGAGAGAAGTGTTGGAGATGGTCCAGGTGAACTTCAGGTTGGGGTGGAAGGCATTGGTGAAGTGGATGAACTGTTCGAGCTCCTCGTGGGAGCACGAGGTGGCACCGATACAGTCATCAATGTAACGGAGGAAGAGGTGGGGTTTAGGGCCAGTGTAGGTACGGAAGAGGGATTGTTTGACGTAACCTACAAAGAGGCAGGCATAGCTTGGGCCCATGCGGGTACCCATGGCCACCCCCTTTGTCTGTAGGAAGTGGGAGGAATTGAAAGAGAAGTTGTTGAGGGTGAGGACGAGTTCGGCTAAGCGGATGAGGGTGTTGGTGGAGGGGGATTGGTCAGTTCTGCGGGACACGAAGAAGCGGAGGGCCTTTCGGCCATCTGCATGGGGAATGCAGGTGTATAGGGACTGGACGTCCATAGTAAAAATGAGGTGTTGGGGACCGGGGAAATTGGAAGTTCTGGAGGAGGTGGAGGACGTGGGTGGTGTCACGGACGTAGGTAGGGAGTTCCTGGACCAAGGGGGTGAAAATGGAGGCGAGTTAGGTGGAGATGAGTTCGGTGGGGCAGGAGCAGGTGGAGACAATAGGTCGACCAGGGCATTCAGGTTTGTGGATTTTGGGAAGGAGATAGAAGCGGGCGGTGCGGGGTTGGGGAACGATGAGGTTGGAGGCGGTGGGTGGGAGGTCACCTGAGGTGATGAGGGTGTGGATGGTTTGGGAGATGATGGTTTGGTCCTCGGGGGTGGGGTCATGATCCAGGGGGTGGTAGGAGGAGGTGTCGGAGAGTTGGCGCCTGGCCTCAGCAATGTAGAGGTCAGTGCGCCATACTACGACTGCCCCTCCCTTGTCCACAGGTTTTGCCCAGCTCATCTCTGCCTCCCTAACCTGTCCTTCCTCTCACCTATCCCCTCCTCCCACCTCAAGCCCCACCCCCATCTCCTATCTACTAACCTCATCCCGCCCCCTTGACCTGTCCATCCTCCCTGGACTGACCTATCTCCTCCCTACCTCCCTACCTACACTCACCTTTACTGGCTCCATCCCCGCCTCTTCGACTTGTCTGCCTCCTCTCCACCTATCCTCTCCTCTATCCATCTTCTATCCGCCTCCCCCTCTCTCCCTATTTATTTCAGAACCCTCTTCCCCTCCCCCATTTCTGATGAAGGGTCTAGGCCCGAAATATCAAGCTTTCCTGCTCCTATGATGCTGCTTGGCCTGCTGTGTTCATTCAGCCCCACACCTTGTTATCTCGGATTCTCCAGCATCTGCAGTAACTTTTATCTCTGAAACAATCATGCCCCAGTCTACTTAAAGTCAGGTTTGAAACTTGGAGCCAATTCTCACAAAGGAAGAGAATTGGAGTTCCTCATGGGGTAAAAAAAATCTATTATTGTAGAGCTAAAGTGAAAGGTAACAAGGAAAAAGAATTTTTTAAAGAAAGTGTTTGCCTCTTCATGCACAGTATAGTTCTTTTTCAATGTGCAGTATTTTTGGATCACTCCAGTCTTGTTGACAAATTAACGTATGCAGGAATGAACTGAAATTGATATAGTTGGTATCAAACAAGTGGTTCCCTATGGAAAGAATCCACACTCCCAGCAGGATGTACAAATGATGCAGGAATCCTTCCAAACATAATCAGGATTAGCATGGGAAATGCTGCCTTGTATATTTTACCCCTTATCTGTGCCAATAATTTTAATGAGGTATTCATTGTCATTTAAAATTTCCTTTGGCTTCATTACTTCTGAAGCAATTTTCATTCTATCTCCTGCTTTCTGTACCCATGATATGCACCAGAAAATAGAACAATAATCTTAGACCAGAAATTATTATTAATTAAGATTTTCTCCACATGTGCTTTCCTCCAAAGTCATTTATCTTCTTCCTCCGCAATCTCACCTCCTTTCCCACTGCTTCTGATGCCGTAACAAATGTCATCATCATTTATGGTCCAACTTCAAGAAATCTCCTTGCTGGCAATCCAACTGCAACCTCGAGAAATTTGATTCATTTGCTGCAGTGACCAACATTCCAAGTAGCTGTAAGCTCTGCAGCCCCATACCTTTATCCTTTGTAATTTCAGTGTCTCCAATAGCACATGTGAAATATGTTTGATCTTACTTTTATATCTGTGTGATTTCACACCTCTTTACCTAACAAATATCCTAACAAATGTGTCCCTACGTGCACCTCTGAGCTTCTCAACTCTGGTTTGACTCCATGATCCAAATCATTACATTCCAGAAATCATAAATCACTGATTCATGCAACAGCTGCAACCTAGGACAGTGAAATTTCATAAGAGCACTATTGCCGCTCAGAGCCACAGTGCTGATAATATCGAGTTCATATTAATGCTATACTGCAGCTAACTCCTAATGAAACAGAACATGGCAAAGTGAACCTTCAAAAAACTTCAACTAGTCCCAAAGGCTAACTTTTACTGCATCTCCCCATTACCCTGGGGAATTATTGGGAGCAGTCTTGTTAAAAAAAACCATCTGACTGTGAAAGTACGCCAACAAATTTCAGGACTTTTACCCAGCTGATGATGAAAGATTGTTATGTGTTTCAAGATCAGGATATACCTTTGATGTTTCTCTAAGAAAAATACTTAGTTAATCCAAAGCACTCATGATGCCTTAAGGTCATGAGTAGCAATACATAAATGCAGCTTTCTATCTAACTTGCATTCATAATTTCCCTTTTTCTCTCTTTTCCTTAAATCTCAGCCAAGTGACTATTCTCCATGTACAAACAGAGATTGTGAGTTCTTGGCAGACTACTCAGTTCATTTTTAATTCTATCCTCAGCCAGTATCAATATGTGCATTCCCAGAAGTCTCTACATATCAGTCAGGAGCAAGAACACTGGCCCACTTTCTCTACTATTGCCCAATAATCCCGAGGCCAAACTGTAGGACTCTCTCTAGTTCGTTATCTGCTAATGGGAGACTAAATTAGAACAGAATGAAATTGCAAACATTCATGTATTAAGAGGTTTGCTATTACAATATATGGTGCAATTTTTCTATTACCATTGCAAAAGAATTCTCTTTCAAAATTTTCTATCACTTACCCATCCTTATAGCTATCACTGATAACTGAAACTGGGATTTACCTCATCCATGCTACTTTAGAAGCCAAAACGAGAATTGTAGATATTTAACTATTGAAAAGGAACAAATCTTCACCACAGGCATATGTTCACCAGCGAGCTGCAGTTTGGAAGCCAGCATCAAATCATTTCAGTTCAATTATTTGTATTTAATCAAATGAGATTGATGAGAGGTTGCATTCAGTTGAAATTCTGCACGGCTGGGTGCACACAGAGACACACACACTCACATTTGGGTGTCAAACCAGCCACTGCTTACATAATGAGCATGTATTGAGTCAGTCCAAATTAGCTGAAATATGTGTGGTTTTATTGACAGGATTGCAGAGCATCGATTCTTAATTCCAACATGACAATAAAGAGTGGTTTCTTCATCTGATAGCATTGGTCTCTGATTTTCCTTAAGAAGGTTCCAGTCTATTTATGTAATGGATGAAAGGGTTATATTTTGAGCTTGTTTCTATGGTTACTGTTACTAATGCAAGGGACTTGCTAACAGAGGCAGCAGTTAAATGCTGTCACCGTAGAAGTAAAATACCACATTAGGTGACTCAGTGAGTCGCTATATTCATTTAAATAAGCACTGCGGATGAAAAAAAGGCAATCCGGACACTTTAGCAGCGAATGCTAAGCAAATTGACTGTCTGTACCTGTGATTTATTTAGAAATAAAAAGAAAGTTACATTTTTACATGCATTTCAGGTAATCATTTTGCATATTTGCCAGTGAGCTATAAATATGTTAGGAATGGAGTACAAATAAAGATGAAGGCAGTTTGTCGAGACACTTCCCTTAGGTACAAGGTCTGGGGTTGCTTGTAATATTGCAACAATTTTAATGTCTAACACTAGATGTTATATTACTGCCTTATTTCCATGGATACAGACAGTCTGGTGGAAGCATTGTAAGGTCAGTTGCCTCAACTAAAGTGGATGTTATTATCATTTATCTCCTTTACTTCAGAATCGCGAATGGAAGTCTGCATCAAGCATGGGAGAAGGAGGCTTGATCTGCCCAGGTGTCTCTCATTCTGAATTTAAATACATCCCAGACTTTCTTCTCAGAATCTGACAAGAAATATAAATGTATATTTAACATGCATATTTAACGGTGCTAATATCAAGTCTATTTATAATATGCCATTCTCATTATTTTAAATGGATTTGATCATTTAATTGCAATCTAAAATCAAAATGTCACTAAAATCACATCTCAGTTTCATTACTTTGGCAAATGCAACAGATGTTGTCAGCATGACACAAATAAACATAGCTTGATTGAGTGTCTGAAATTATATAAGAATTTTTAAAGGTATATTTCTTACATTTTACAGAAAAGTAAGTTCTCAGGGGTTGTACTCGGTAAGTCCAACAACAGTCCAGGGGATGAGAAATAATAGCATCAATTATGTCCAAACAAACGCTACGACTCTTTAAACACACCCCACTCCTGAAATGATTGAATATCGTGACAAGAGACTGAGGGAAGGAATAATTGAACTGGATGCAGAAGAGCAGAGACTGGCAATATAACCAAGCTTATGCATTTTTACCCTTCTATCCCATTAGGCCTCATTGCTGATGAGAGACATGTACAATTTATAGAATCTCACAACAGAAAGCAGCCAAGAAAAAACAACAAGAGACATAAAACCAATTATTGGCTTCCTAAGCACAAACCAAGAACATAAAAAAAACCATTAAACATCCCCTGAAGACTTGAATACATTTATTATATTTCATTTCTTTACAAAATGGAGTGAGATATTGCACCTAGGATATTAACAAGGCACTTTAGTAGCATTGACAGAGGGCTAAAGAAACATGTTTATGATCGTGTTATTTTTCACAAGCTATTGGCCCCATTTAACAAGGTAAGTGTGATAATGAAGAAAAATATCTTTTGAACAAAACAAGAGCAGCAAACCAAAACCAATTTGAAGCATTAGCAGATTACAATGTTGATCGCTTCTGATTGTGGCTAAGTGGGTTGTCATTCCTGCAATGAAATCAGTCCAGGTCAGGAGCACAACATATTTCAAACTCCGAATAAGATAAGTACACTGACTATTAATGTGGAGCAAAGTTATTCTTACAACTACCTTTGGAAGGTAATGAATTTTAATAATTTAATGACAATTGATCAAAATAAAAAAGTTGGTGAAAAGGTTTTGCAGCACAGAGAAATATGATGGGAAGAAGGCTTCCTAAACTGCTCTGGCATGGAACGGTTTTAAAATCTGGCTGCAATGTTATAGATGTCTTTATCCTAAAAGTCTAACCATTTGTCACTGGGTTCCAGTCACCATTTTAGTGTTTAAAAGTATTGATTAGAGAGATCCTAGAAATGAGGTTTCCACCATGAATCACAACATGGAAGTTAAATAGATCCTATTTGTAAGTTTTGATTTGATTTATTGTTGTCCCATGTAGCGAGATACAGTGAAAAACATTGTTTTGCCTGATAACCAGACAAATCATACCTTATGTAAGTACATCAGGTTAGTAGAACAGAATGCGGAATGTAGTGTTACAACTAAAGAGAAGGTGCAGAGAAAGATCAACTCTAATAGGCCAGAGGTCTGTTCATAAGTATGATAACAGTTGGGAAGAAGCTGCTCCTGAATCATGGTACGTGTTTTCAAACGTTTGCGTCTTCTGCCCAATGGACGCTGGTGGAAGACAGTATAACCCAGGTGGCGGGGAAGGGGCAGGGGTTGTCTTTGATTATGTTGGCAGCGTGCAGTGTAGATGGAGTCAATGGATGGAAGCCTGGTTTGCGTGACAGACTGGATTGCATTTCTTGTGGTCTTGGGCAGAGCAGTTGGCCTACCAAGCTGTGATGCATCCAGATAGGATGCTTTCTATGGTGTATCTATAAAAATTGGTAAGAGTCATTGAAAATTTCCTTGGCCTTCTGAGGAAGTAGAGGCATTGGTGCACTTTGTTGACTATAGCGTTGATGTCGATGGACCAGGACAGATTGTTGGTGATATTTACCGAAAATGTCATTGTGACACCATGGAAAATCTTGTACCAATCATTTAGGACAGAAACTCCAACATGGACTGATTGGACCGAATTGCCTAGATATCCTATATAATTTTATGAATAAAATTATCACCAGGAGAATTGTCATCACCATCAACGCCAAGGAGTAGAATTAATTCTTATAGCAAGACATAAGTTTACAGAAAATAAATATTACCCATCTCATTGGTGGAATATACTCTCAGCAAAATGTACTCTACCAATAATGCTTGGTCTATGTCATCTCCAGGGTTGGGTTTAGTTGCCTGAGGGGATTTGAGAGGAATGATCCTGGTTTTACACTCACCAAACACAGAATATATCTTCCTTTAACTTTTGAGAACAAGATGCTCAACGGTGATTGACACAGAGTAAAACTGGCCCCAAGAAATAAAGTCTATCAATATGCGCATCTAGTATGTCAAGCCCTATTAAAATTGTATACGTTTCATTCAGATCACCTCTCATCCTTCTAAACTTGAGTGAAAATAGGCTCAGTTGAACCGATCTCTCAATTGGACAGATCTGCCATCACAGATATTAGCCTAGTGAACATCTATTGCACTCCCTCCATGGCAAGTACATCTTTTCTTAAGTAGGGAGACCAAAGCTGCATGCAATACTCCAGGTGTGGTCATATCAGGACCTTGTGTAACTACAATAAGTCATCCCTCCTTCTGAACTTAAATCCTCTTGCAACGAAGGTCAATATACCATTTGCCTTTCTAATTGCTTGCTGCTCTTGTCTGTTTATTTTCATTGATTGGTGTACAAGGACACCCAGAACTCTTTGTAGATCCACACTTCCCAATGTATCATCATTTCAATAGTTCTCCACCTTTCTGTTTTTCACACCACAGTGTATAGCCCAAGACAGATAAGAACTGTTAACTGGGCCCAGAGAACAAATGGACCAACAGAATATGAGTGTTGATTTCCATAGTTTATGGTGTCAGCCTTCTAATCTCTAGCCAAAATGTTAATAGAACAGTTTACTTGTTGGTTTTGTTTTTCCCTAGTCCTCTTCTGTTTGACAAAGACAGCCGTTTTATCAAAAATGCCCCCTTAACCAAAAAGCACATATTGATATGCTTTATTTCTTGGGGCCAGTTTTATTCTATGTCAATCACTGTTCAACAATTTGTTCTCAATAGTTGAAGGATGGGTAGCGGATGTGTATCAACTCCTCTGTCTGTCTGTCACCTAGGCTGAGGTAAGTTTTTAGTTTAATTAACACTTGTGCCATTTGTTAACTCCTGCCAAACACTTGTACAAATAAGAGGGTCCACAAAGTGCTACAGAAATCTCTGAAAGCACCATTCTCCTTGGCGAATATCTTTACTTTGCATCAGCCCCTGACTGCTACAGACACTTTATGTGTTTTACAGAGAAAGAAGAGGAACACTTTTGTCAGATGGCCTCATACTGTGCCTGCTGGTTCTATAAGATTTGTAGAACATTCAGAAAATTACTATTTCTTATATTCCCAACAACAAGTCCTGCAGCACCCCACACCCATCATCCTAACATTACTGCGCCAGCCAGTAATCATCAATTTCATTCGAGTCATATTTACTTATCCATTCCTCAGATTTAGCCAAAATCCCTGCAGCTTTGACCTGAACTGGTCAGGGGAGAATTTCGATAAGTATTGTTTCCAGGCCGGGGAATTGCAATGCATGATTAACTCGCACGCCTTAACCAATTGAAGTAGGAAGCAATGCAAATTTCATGCAGCATCCTTATCTAAATTATTTCAGCCGACAACCCAGCACAGAAAATGCTGTTGACCGCCTGCAGGCTCATCAAAGGGTCAGCAAAGTGCGTGGTAAACATGATACACAGCTGGCCTGGCCTCTTAAAGAGGAACTGCACTCATACAACACAAACTGTTGTTGACTGCCTACAGATGCTTTAGTTGAGAGGAGCAAAAACAGTAAATGGAACTGGGACAGAGATTCTCTAGCTGTACTGCTGCAGCCTTGCAGCGGTAGTGATGAAGGTGGACAGGAAGGAAGTATAATGTTCCCAGAAATTTAAGGTAAACCCTGAGAAGAGAATAGGACCAAGTTGCATGGAAGTCAATCCTGGCCCTGAAGACCGAGGTGTACTAAGGCAAGATGACCTTTCAACTCATATGGGTTTTCAAGTGAATCGATCTTTGCAAGGCAGCTCCTGGCACCATTCAACTCACATCTCATTTTGCCCGTGACTTGTAGTCCCATGACACACATGTTAGCAATTCAGCACTGATAACTAATGCTCAGATACTGCACCTCATTGTCCTATTGGTGCCTACACTGCCAGCTTCAGGGAGAAGCCAGGAGAATGGGGTTGAAAAACATATCAGCCATGATAAAAGAGTGGAGCAGACACAATGGGCTGAATGGCCTAATTCAGCTCTGATATCTTATGGTCCTTTATCTTATGGTCTTCTCATTCACCTCGTGTTGTCTCCACATACCTCCAGCTGATCGACTATGGGAGGCACATCAAGCAAACTCATTGTAACACCCTCACTGAAATTATTCCCTCCCTTTTGCGGGAAAAGGTGGATCATAACAATAAAGAGCAACAGAGAATTTGCTGGGGCCTTGGCACTCCTGCATTGACTGTAAATTGTAGAGGCAACAGTACTTCAAATCATGAGTCCATTTTATTCAAGTTTTTGCATCTCGCATCACCAAGTACGTTCAGAATGACAGTATCATCTCTTCTCAACACTTGCCTAATTCTCATTCTGCTGCCTGACATGAAGTGAAAGCTGAAAATGATGTGACTATAGAGACAGAAAATCATGGAAACATGAACCCCTTGATTTCAAACACAAATCCCTGTCCTCACTTCAATGCACCCCTTCTGTATTTATGCTTTCCAAAACTCAAGAACCATATCCAGTCAGTCACTGCACCCTGAACATAAGCTAAACCAGGCCACTGCAGCAACACTTGATCTGTCATTCACAGCCAACAGTTTAGATACTGATGTAGAAGGTCATGCAAACTTTGCACCAACACATTGTAACTCACTATGTATCAGTGAACTGTAAACCTACAGGAAGAAAGACCAGTTAATCTTCCAGCTCCTCAGTGAGCACAATTTCAGAATAAATTTGTTGCATAGGCCTAGGATTATTATAATGAGGGACAGGGGAATGCTGATAACCATATCTACTGAGATGAAACATGTTTTGGCAGGCTTTGATCTACTCTTGTAGCCTTAGCGTTTACATGACTGGTCCAGCTCAGTTTCAGGTCAATCCCAGGATGTTGATGGTAGGGTTCAGTGATTGCAATGCAGCTGAACATCAAGGGGAGATGGTCCCTCATTGAGATGGTCATTGGCTTGCAATTGCATGGTGCAAATATGACATTCCACTCGGTGGTTTGAGCCTGAATTTTGCCTACATTTTATTGTAGATGGGTCATGTCTGCCCTATAATCTGAGGCATTGAAATTACAGAAAAAGAAAAACCGCTTTTGAAATTACGGAAGAGAGGATGTCAATAGTGAAGCAGTTGAAGATGGTTAGGCCTAGGACATTGAGAGACCACATAGTGATGTTTTCAGACCCAGAAGACTGGCTTCCAACAATCACAAGCATCTTCCTTTATGCTGATATGAGTCCAGTGTGATCTTACTGGAGGACATTGATGTCACACTGGGTAAGGTGTACCATGAAGCCAAATGCAAGCTCAACTCTGAATTCAGCTCTTTTGTTCATATTTCAATGAAAGCTTGTTTTGAAGTCAAGAGCTGTATGGTCGTGCCAGAGCCAAAACTGAACATTGGTGAGAAGCTATAAGTGAGTACTTGGTACTTGAAAACACTGGAAATTATAACATCTATTGCTTTGCTGATGGTTGAAAGCATTGATTGTCCACATTGGGTTTATCTTCTTTTGCCAGGGAGGAAATACATGAGTAGTTTTCCACATTGCCAGGTAGATGCCAGTGCTGTAGCTGTAGTGGAACAAATTGGCTAGAAGCTTAGCAACATCCGTAATACAAGTCTTCAGGACTATAGCTAGGATATTGTCAAGGCTCATGATCTCTGCTGTTTCTCATGCACTCAATCACACCTTTAATCACAGGAAGTGAATTGGATTGTCAGAGGACTGGCATCTGTGATGCTGAGATTTTCGAGATGATGCCAAAATGGAGCATCAACTCAACAACCCAGGCTTCAGCCTTACCATTTCCATGCATTGAGGGCTAGGTCTGGTATCATTGAGGATGGTGATGTTCATGGACTGTCCTCCTCCAGTTAGTTGTTTTAAATACTCACCACCATTTACATCTGGATGTGATAGGACTGCAGAACTTTATTCTTACCTAATGGTTGAAGGATCACTTAACTCTGTCTTTAGCATGTATGGACTCCCACCTTGCAGTTTCACCAGGCTGACACCTTTTAGGTGGTGCTCTTAATGGGTTCTCCTACATTCCCCATTGAATCAGAGTTGAACGTCTGACTTGATGTTAAAGTGAGGGCAATGTAAGGCCATGTGTTTCAGATGATGGTGGAATGTGATTCCTCTGCTGCTGGTGGCACACAGATTAGCATTTGATGGATGCCCAGTGTATGCCACTTAATACAATGGAGGGTATCCTCATGTGAAAATAAGACTTTATCTCAATAATACCTGTGCTGTGGTCTCTCCTAACAATATTGTCAATACCACTGCATCTGCACAGGTTGATGGTGAGGATGAGGTCACTTAAAGTTTTCCTTTATGTTGGTTTGGTCACCAACCTGCTGCGAGCCCAGTCTGACACGTATATCCTTCAGGGCTTGGCAATCATAGTTAGGAGCAGCATCAATAAGTCACCTTTGACGATGGACACTGAAATACCCTTCTCCACGCTCTTACAAATCTCCAGGCAAATAACTTTCCTCTGAATTTCCTACTTTAACTTCTTTCTAACTATACTTTATTAATGGCTTCTAGTTTTGCTGGTTCTTCTTCATGATGCAGCCAATGAAACTAAATTGGGAGAGATGTAAAACCGAAGCTTATTCGCTATCGTCCATTTTAGCCAAAAAAAGCCCCTAGTGTGACTGTGTTCAGGCCAGCTGTGCCTGATATCACTGTAACCACACACAGAATTCTAGAAATTAAGGAAACACGTCGATCTTAAGATGTCTTTTCTGTAATTCAAACAATTTCAATGAGCAGTTTTGATAGATACCAGACTCTATGGTGCTGGTTGCAACTTTTGATATTCTGATCTCATAATTCACACCAGTAATCAGTACTTGAAAAGTTATTTGATTGGTATATCTTTTCACTGATGATTTTTCAGTGCCCTATTCCCCTGGTCATTCAGCTCCTGTTTATTTCCACTGATTGTCAGTTCAACCTTCTGATTTTTGCTTGATTATTATTGACTATTCAGAAATCTGGATTTGAGAGAATCCCATAGAATCATGCAGCACAGAAGGAGCTTTTCATCAATCATGCCAGTTCTATGAAAGATCCATGTAAATGGTCCCAATCACCTCATCTCTATCAATAGTCTTGGAGTTGCTGCTTTCTCAAATACCTATCCGATTCTTTTTGAAAGATATAATTGAATCTGCTTCTGACATGATTTCTGGCAGAGCATTTCAGATACGATCAACTCACCACAAAGAATTATTTTTTTCCAGTTGGTTCTACCCTCTTTCAGTTCAACTTATATTCTACATTTATTCCTGACCAAAACCACATTTCAATACTTGCTTCCAAAAAAAAAGAATCATAGAATGGCTACAACACAAGAGGAGACCTCTTTGGCAGTCGTGCCTATGCTCACTCTCTCCAGGAACAATTCACCTCGTACCAAGCTCCTGCCATTCTCCCTGCATTGTTAACTTTTCAGATAATAATCCAAGTCCCTTTTAAATGCTTTAATTGAACCTGTTTCCACCTTCCTAGACTATATATTCCAGATTCTAACCGTTTGCTGCATGAGAATATTCCATATGGAAATTCATTGTGTGTACATTATTTGTTGTTAAAAATTACATATTAGTAAATACTAAAACAAAATTGTGTTATTGCAGAAATCCGACACTAATTAAGGTCTTTATTAATACTATCCCAATATAATTTGATTAATTAGTCAATGAGAACAGCATAAATGTACATCCTTCTCCAAACATCAATTCTTGTTAAATGTTGTCAGGGAGAAGAGCAGAACCAAGTTCAAGAACTGATTTCCAATGCAACTGAGGAACTTCACCCTTTACACACTTCTGTCTTGTGGACAGCCAGTATTAAATTTCATCTGCCCCTGTCCGCCCATTCTACCACCCTGTTTATGTCCTTTTGAAGTTTGTTCAAAGTATAGTTCGCAACATTTTAAGCTCTCAAACTTTGAAATTATGCCTTGTACCTGAGGTCTTCATAATTAATATGTATTAGGAAGAGTAGGGACCCTAAAAATGACCCATGGGGAACTCCATTATAAATCTTTCACCAGTTTGAGAAATAACCAATCACCATTATTCTAATTAGTTTCCTGTGGTTTCCAACACTTAACCAATTTTGTATCCAAGTTGCTACTTTCCCTTTTATTCCACAAATTCTAATTTTGTTTAGAAGACAGTTTATACTACAATTAACAAATGACTTTCAGGAGTCCATGTAAAATTGCTTCAACAGAATTACCCTCATCAAACTTCTCTATTACCTTGGCAATTTGAAGCAAATGAGTTGAATATAATCTGTTTAGCAAATCAGTGCTGGATTTCTTTCTATTAAGCTACATTTTCCCAAGTCACTATTAAAATTATACAGAACAATTGTTTCCAAAAGCTTTTGTACCATCAAAGTGAAACTAACTTGCCTGTCGTTCCTAGGTTTATCTTTGCACCATTTCTGGAACAAGGAAATGACGCTTGTTATCCTTCAGTTCTCTGGCATCAACTGGATCTGAGGAAGTTTAGAAAATCATAGCCGATTCTTCTGCAGTTTCCACTCTCAGCTACCTCAATTTCCTTGGATGTATCTCATTTGATTCAAACTTTAAGCACAGATAGTCTAACCAGTACCATCTTCTTGTCAACTTTAACCTCTTCGAGCCTAAACTACCCTCCCTTTCACCACAATCAGGGCATTAAACTCCTCCTTGTGAAAAACGGAAGCAAAGCATTAATATATTAGCTCAATCATGGACCCTGTTTCCATGTACAAATTTATTTTCTGATTTCTTACAAACCCTGTGCATCGTTTTATCATGGTTCCACTATTTACATGCATATAGACGGCATTTAGATTCTGCTTCCTGTCAGCTGCAAGTCTCTTCACACACCCTCTCTTTGTTTTCCTTAGTTAAATTTTGAATTCCACAATGAACCTTACACATTTAACTTGGTTCTCAATTGCATTAATCACCCAATATTAATTGAAAACATACTTTTTCTGCTTCATCTTAGTTTCTATCTCTTTTGCTGATCAGAAGATCTGGATTTGTTTGTTGTCCTACCTTTTGCCTTTGTGAGAATATACTTAGATTTCCTCATCTTTATGGCAGACCACTTAAAGCAGTTCACTTACAGTTTTGCCTGCTATCCTTTGATTCCAATTTATCAGGGCCAGACCCATTTTTAACCGTTGCAATTGACTTTTGCCTGATTAGTTATTCTTACCCAGAATCGTCTTTTTCTGTAGCCAACCGAAGCCTTATTATACAATAATCACTTTCTCTGGTCCCTCCTAATACTTCATCTCCATTGCCCAACTCATTCCATAAGACATAGGAGCAGAAATTAGGCCATTCAGCCCATTGAGTCTGCTCCACCATTCATGGCTGATAGGTTTCTCAACCCCATTCCCCTGCTTTCTCCCCATAATCCTTGATTCCCCTTGACAGTCAAGAACCCATCTATCACCATATACTCAATGACCTGACCTCCACAGCCTTGTGTGCGAGTGAATTTGTCAATCAAATATTACTCAGTAACAAATGAACATTAAGCTAAATTGACTTTAATGTAAGAAACACTCCAAGGACATTCCAGTAAATTCATTCCCAAGAATGCCTCCTTTTTCTATTCTGAAAGTCTTTCTTTGCAATGGTTAAAATCATTTTAATGTGCCCTATTTGTGTCCTTGGAGTGTTTCCTACATAAAAGTCAAGTTGGCTTAATATTCATTTGTTACCAACTGAAGAATATTTGATTGACTAATTCAATCCAATAACATTTCAGCAGAGAGCAGTTGAAACCGTCTCACCTGAACAAGGATCTGGGAAAATAATACTCAAACAACAAAATATGATCAACACAGAAATTAATGTTTCAAGACAAGTAAGGGTAAATTGATTACCGATTGAAATTCTGCCATTAATACACATATCATGCAGCATTTATGAGGTTAGGTGGTTCTATTCCCGAACTCCAAGGTTAAGCATTGCTTTTAAAAATCAAATATATTGCTGCAAGCTTATTAAACTTTGAAGGTTATCTCACAGTAAAGTATACATTTGAAATGAAACACAGCAGCCCAATCCAGAACTATGAAGATATATTACTGTAGTTCAAGAGCAGTTTATAGTCATGTGAAGATCATTATTGCAATAATGAATGCCTTCTCTGATTTACAAAAGCTTAGAAACAAGTTAAAATATGTGTTCTTAACATTCAGAAATCAGGAGGGCGTTCTGCTACCAAGGTGCTGAAATATACATCCTTAAGGGAGTCTTGATGTGCTACAGTATTGGAATTGATATTCTGTGAAGAACAAACACATTTGAGAAGCAACTTCCTCCTGAGATTCTCAGCATCATAGATTACCTTCAACCAATTCAATTCACTCCACCTAGCATGATATCAAAAACAGCTGAAGGCACTGGATACTGCAAAGGCTATGGGCCGTTTTGACATTCTGGCAGTGGCACTGAAGACTTGTGCTACGCATTGTATTGTGTTCTAGTACAACTACAGCATTGGTATCCACCGGGCAATATGAAAAATTGCCCAGATATGACCTGTGCACAAAAAAATCCAATCTAGTAAATTACTGTCCCGTTAGTCAACACTGGGTTTTCAGTAAATTCAATGAAGGGGTCATCAATAGTGCTAACAAGTGGCACATATTCAGCAATAACCTGCTCTCACTGATGCTACTTGGGTTCAGCAAGGACCACGAAGCTCCTGATTTCAGTACGGCTTTGGTTCAAACATGACTAAAAAGCTGAAATCAAGGGAGAAGTTGAGAGTGACTGCCTTTAACATCAAGGAAGTAGTCGACTGAGCAGGACATCAAGGAGCTTTAGCAAAACTACAGTCAATGGGAATCAGGGCAGTGGGGAAGGGAACTCTCTGCTGCTTGGTGTCATGCTTAGCACAAAGGCTGATGGTTGTTCAATGTCAATCATCTCAGTCACAGAAAATCAGAACATGGATTAATCAGGGTACTGTCCTAGTCCTGACCGTCTTCAGCTGTTTTATCAATGGAGTTCCCTCCACAAAATGTCACTGATGATTGCATAATGTTCAACACAATTTGCGACTCCTCAGATATTGAAGCAATCTTTGTCCATAAACAACAAGGTGTAGACAACATGGAGGCATGGGCTGATAAATGGCAAATAAACTTTGTTTTCCCACACATGTCAGGCAATGACCTCCTCCAACAAGAGAGAATCTACTTCAATGACTATATTATTGCTCATTCCTCACTACTAACATTTTGGGAGAATTCTATTGATCAAAGCTAACCAGTAGAACCCAGACATAAAATACAGTCATTATAGGAATTAGTCAGAGGCTTGGAATTCTATGGAGAGTAACCCACCTCTTGACCTGTCAAAACCTGTTCACCATTTATCTAAGGCAAAAGTCAAGATTAGGATGGAATGCTGTCTACTTATCTGGATAGGTTCAGCTCCAGCAACACTCAAGGGGTTTGAAACCAGAACACAGCAGCCTGCTTGATTGGAACCCTGTTTCTCACCTTAAACATTAACCCTGCCCACCACTGCCATCTGCAAGATGGACTGCAGCAACTCAAAATAGTTCCTTCAACAGCACCTTCTAAATATATGACCTCAACTATCTTGAAATACATGGACAGGAGATACACAAGAGCAGCACCACCTGTAAGGACCCTCAAAGCTACACACAGTCCTGATATGGAACTACATTGACAATGTGTCACACTCACTGGGTTGAAATCTTGGGACTATATTATTAACCAGTCTATGAGTGTACCTACCTCCAAGGGCTATGATGGTTTAAGAAGTCACCTCACCACCACTTTCTCAATGGTAATTGGTGTTTTATTTATTATTTATTCATTTGTGGGATGTGGGCATTGCTGGCTGGCCAGCATTTATTACCTGTCCCTAGTTGCCCTTGAGAAGGTGGCATTGAGCTGCCTTCTTGAACCACTGTAGTCCACCTGCTGTGAGTTGACCCACAATGCCTTTAGGAAGGGAATTCCAGAATTTTGACCCAGTGACACTGAAGAAACGATGATATATTTCTGAATCAGGACAGTAAGTGGCTTGGAGGGGAAGTTGAAGGTGTTCCCATGCTGCCCTTGTCCTCCTAGATGGAAGTGGTCGTGGGTTTGGAAGGTGCTGCCTGAGGATTTTTGGTGAATTGCTGCAGCGCATCTTGTAGCTAATGCACACTGCTGCTACTGAGTGTCATGGCGGAAGGCACGGATGCTTATGGATGTAGTGCCAATCAAGCAGGCTGATTTGTCCTGTAATAAATTCTCATCCATCCCATCGTTCTCACATTCTGCAAACTACAAAAACAGTAGCTTTTTAACAAAGGAGAGAGGAAGTGTTTATTGCTCTCCCTTTGTATCATGTGAACTTCATACTACAATCAAATAGCCCACTTAACAAGCTGTTCCCCTCTAAACCACCTGCCCATCTCCTTAAAATTATGGTCCTCCTTATTAACCCTTTCCCTAATAGAACAGCTGCTTCCTATCCATTAAACCATAGGCAATTTAGTGCAGCCAATCCATCTAACCTGTAGGAGGAAACTACTGAGTAACTAAAGGAAACCTGCATAGACACAAGGAGAACATGCAAACTCCATACAGACAGTCACCTGAGGTTAGAATTGAACTCAGGTCTCTGGTGGCTCAAGGGCAGCAGTGCTAACCACTGAGCTACCATGCCAGGCCATACAAATTAAGATAATTTGGTATCTAATTAAAGGAGACAGTTAAAAATCATCATTTTATAAAGTTCAGCATTTGTAACAATGTTCAGAAAGCCTATATGACAGAAATGGAAGGTTTTGGGGCAATACAGGGAGCAAAATCAATAAAACATATTCTGAAATGTCTTTTGAAGGAGGGAAAAAAGAAACATTGTTGTATTTAAGGCTATGTTAGCAAAAGAATAAATCAAAGGGAGTGGGTGTATAATGGAGGATAAAATCAGAAGTGCAGATATTCACATATGTCAATGAGATTGTAGAGGTACAGAGGGTGGAACATACAAATTAGGATAATCATATCATAAAGGCCCAAAGCCTATTGATGATAGTTAGAGATTTGGATAACATGATGAATAGAAGAAAGGATCTGTGATCTGACAGTGAACTGAGATTATGACTGAAAATTTCCAGTAATGCACTGCACAGTAATTAACTGAAAAATCGAATAGTTGCGTTGAATTTTACACTAGGACAACACTAAGCTAAATTCACAGAATCATAGAATGGCATTCAATCTGTTAAACTGTAAAGTGAACAGAGCTAAAAATATTGAGTTTGATTTACAGAAAATCAAGATTTCAGGAACAGTCAATATAAAATATAATCTGTTTTTGTTGGTTCAGATTTTCAACAGAGATAGCGAATTCAAGGAGAGAGATTTTATTATTTTTGAAGACCTGACTAGCTTATATTGCCTTAGATTTGCCTGATGATGTCATTAACAAACCTTGTATTTCTGACAGAGTGATACACCAGCAATTTGTTAAACAGTCCTAATCACTCGAATAACTCGCTGTAATACAGTGTTACATAAAATACTCTTCCAGATGACACAAATGTTTTGAAGAATTACATTAATTTAAACAAATGTCTAACAAAGAGCTGGTTTCTACTCAGACAAATGGAATACATTAGCACAGTCCCCATGGTGAAAAAGATCAAATTATAACTCTAAAGTTAAAATATCTCATTAGCACATATTTATAGCGTTCAACTTCAACACATTCTGAACAAACATTATGTTAATACAAAAAGGATACAGCCATATTAGATGGAATAGCAGATTCGTTGGGCCTGAATTCTAGGTACCTATATTTTTCAGCAGTCAAAAAGCTATCATAATATGACTGATTGAACTTTTCAATGTCCTTTACCCACATTATCCCCAATACCCTTTATGCCATGGGAAATCAAAATTGTATAACAACCTCTAAATATATTCAAAGACTGAGCGTTTGAGGGTAGAGAATTCCAAAGTTCACAATCCTCAGAGTAAAATTTCTCTAAATAATGCTGTTAATTTGCAACCCTCTTCTGTTTATATTGTGCTTCCTGGTTCTAGACTCCGTAATCAGTGGAAACTTCTTACCTGTTTACATCTTTATATGTTTCACAGGTTTCAATGCAATTACCTCTCATTCTTCAAAACTCTGGAGCACATAGGCCCAGCTTGCCCAATGTCTTTTCATAGCGCATGAAGATTTCCTGACACAAGGAGACCAAAGCTGCATGCAATGCTCCAGGTACAGTCTAATTAAACCCCTATACAATTGAAATAGTGTTACACAATTCCTCTGCTTAAATCGTCTCGTGAAAGAGGCTAACATTCCATTCGCCTTCCTAATAGCTTGCTGCACCTGCATGTTAGCCTTCAGTGACTTATTGACAAGGACACCCAAGTACCTTCGTACGCGTACAAATTCCAACCTCTCACTATTTAAAAAAATACTCTGCACATTTCTTCTTGCAACCAAAGTGAATAAGTAGAGATGGGAACTGCCCAGTGGAAATACTTCTAAGCTGTTCCTTCTTGTCAAACTTAAGTGTTAAATGCATTGGTTTTGTTTCTCTGTTTTGGTCAATGGATTAATGTATGAAATTATGTTGTATGCTGTTTTAACAGATAAGTTTATTCAACAGCTTATTCAATATTAAAACCTTGCAGCCCAATTTCAATCTAAATTTGCCTTGTCATCAGCTTCTGAAGAGCACCCTCTACTGCACTTCTGTGCAATTTTCATACATAAACCATCTTTCTGGTATCTCTGATGCCTTTTGTTACATTCAAGGCACTGGCACAAGCGAATAATGCTGATTGAGACTGAATTAAACCTTTAACTATATAAAGCAATCACCAAACAGAGATTATAACTGAAGAGTGCTGCTAATATGGTACTTTATCACATGTAATGAACCAAAGAATGGAATATTAACATTGAACTTTTCATTAGAACAAATGGCAGCAAATCCATTATTATCAGGAGTTATTTCAATCAGCTACAAAGCCCATCAATTGGGCGACTGAAAATTTTCCATTTATAAATGGTACAACATCTGTGCCTGAACAGGATTAAAGTCTTTACTGAACTACATAAATCTGTAGAATTAATCAAAATGAATTTGGATTTGTTAGAGGCAGTTTTCAGCAATGGCAAACGTGGGAGAGATGTTCATTATATTAAGCCCAACATTTCTGCACCTTCACATCACCACCCACATTCGGAGTGTTGAGGTGCCATGGAAGAAACGTGAATTGTTCCTGGGATAAAAGCACACCGAGTCACCTGTCAGCTCCTAGAATTGTTGCCATGAGTCAGTCAGCTGGGACTGACTGCCTCAACTGCGGTCTTGGCTGGGAATCTGCAGATTGCAGCCAAATGTTTAGGACCAAGCTCATCAATGTTACCCATTATGATCTCCTCAAGTACCCACAATGAATAAGCAGTAGATTCCCATCTTCCATGTTATAGTTACAAGCATGGTACCTTGTACGCACAGGAGACTGGGGCTAAAAGCACCAATGTGACCTTGGGTTTTTGTACAAGTTCGATCGTAATTTAAAATTATCTGTGCTGGAACTGCATTGCAATATTTCACATGTGTAATTCTGGGACAAATTCTTGCATACATTTTCAAAACCTGTGCCTGAAATAACCATTACGTTCTTGGAGAATGTGAGTGGGGAGATTAATCTCTGTTTGAGGTTCTTTTTCCAAGCTTTGTTAGTGACTAACCACAGAAGTACTGTGACCAATATTCTCAGGTACTTAATTGACAACCTGTGCAGTCATACTTAAGGATTGCTGGAGGCTGTCTCCTGAAGAGAAAGTTGTCGTTTTTTTTTAAATTTACCTTATTGTGAATCTCCTGTTGACTGCACATATGATTCTAAGCAGCTGCCATTCACCATTTGCAAGGACGTCCTCTTCCCCAGGCAACCTGCTTCCCATTTCACTGATCAATATCTGTTCCTGCCCAGAGCTAGAATTGAGACAGAATCTTCAATCTCTATCTGGGGTGAACGAAAGAAGGGAAGAGGAACTCAACAGTGCAGGTGACCAAAATTCAGATTCCCGTGGCATTAATGTTTTGGCATTAAATTCATAGAATCCCTACAGAGTGGAAACAGGCCATTCAGCCCAACAAATTCACACCACCCCTCCAAAAAGCATCCCACCCAGACCTATTCCCCTAGTCTAAATTAAGCATCCCTGGGCACTACAGCATGGCCAATCCAACTGCCCTGCACATCTTTGGACTGTGGGAGGAAACCAGAGCAAACGCACACAGACACGGGGAGAAGGTGCAAACTCCACACAGACAGACGCCCGAGGTTGGAATCAAACCCGGGTCCCTGGTGCTGTGAGGCAGCAGTGCTAACCACTGAGCCACCTTACCACCCTAATTAGGGGAACATGTCAGATGGGTCTTCCTAACATGATGGGGGTTGGGAAAATCTTTTGCATTTATTGGCATTCATGAATAAACATTAAAACTCTGGGCATCTAGTACTGCAGTCACAATCATGTTAGTACTCATCGAGAAAAATGTGCTTTCTGAAACCCAGCCTTTTATATTTGGCAGGAAGATTTGTCCTGGACACTCCAGTTTTGTGCTTGTTACTGACACTTCTTCATGGCAGGCCATCTAAATGACATCTATCAGTCATGATCAAATGGTGGAATGACTGAGAGGGGGAAAATTTAGGGGGGAGATACGGGGAAAATCTTTCACCCAGAGTTGGGTGGGTGCCAATGGAGATGGTGGAAGCAGGCATGTTAGTAATCTCTAAGGCATATTTTGTTAGACACATGACCGGGAGGTGAACAGAGGGGTAGATATCACAAACTGGCAATAATTAGCAGATCTAATTAAGGATTAGGAATTGGTGTGGGCCTGTTCCTGTGCTGCGTTGTATTGTACTGTATTATTTCTGCTAGATCATAGATGACAAGGGCTATGCCCAGAAGGCATGGTAAGTGAGCTAAGTCTGGAACTTGCAAACTGACACTGAACATCAGAGCAATGCGCACATGTATCAACAAAAGCTATCATTTAGCAGACAATTGGTCTGCTTAAGATGACGCTCTTTTGTCTGGACCACTCAGGCACCATGCTCCAGTACTTTGAGGGCTGTGCCTCCAGGATAGTGATTATTTCCTGTGTCCTTCACAACCTGGTTCGACAGAGGACTTCTCAGAGGGGATTGTGGCTGAGCCTCATGTCTCCTCGGACGAGAAAGAAGGGGAGGATAATGCTGATGATGTTGCTGAAGAGACTCAGATATTAGTTGGACATGACAGATCCAAGAGAACTGAATAGCAACTAGATTTGAGGCCAGATGACTTTTTATAAATCCACAAAGACACTTTGAGTTAGGAGGCCATGGTAGTTGAGAGAATGTTTGTCCTCAAGGAAATGTGAGATAGAATCATGCAACATTCATTTAGCGTAAAAATACCATATTTCAGTGCAATACCTTGTTCTATCTGATATTCCTGAACTGGGAAGCAGTTGGAGCAGACAGTGACATTGAGAAAATATCAGTGAGCTGGTAATAATGGATAATGGGCTGGAGGCATGGGTTCAAATCTCATCATGGTAGCTGGTGGAATTTAAATTCACTTAATAATATAAAGCTCATCTCAATAATCGTGGGCCAAAGGGCCGATACTGTGCTGTACTGTTCAAATGGTGACACTAGCGCAGTTAAATTCCCAGCTGTTCAGTCATGCCCGTTAGCTGGGAAATCTGCCATTACTTACCTGCCATGATCTATATGTGAATCCAGTGTCACAGTAATATGGTGGGGTCTTTAGCTACTCCACAAATGCTGGCCTTGGACAAATGCCCACATCTTGCTGCACCAATGAATGAAGGAAAACATCTGTATTTTGAGCAATCGAGTGAAGTCCTCATGCATCTCCTTCAGAAACTGACAGTTCTGCCGGACGTGGCTCTCCATGTGTTCACATGTTACAGCCACAGCATCAAGCAGAACATGGACACATACTGCTCTGTCCTTTGCTGCATGCCCTCTGCCAGGTCAAGCAGATGTTCCCCTGGAACATCTCCATCAACTCATTAATGGTTTATTCAGGAGGCTTATCATCCCCTCAGCTGGGACATGTAGGCAGTGACATCGATTCTACCATTCACCACTAGCGGTGGACATATGTCAATGTTTTGATGACTAATTTGTGACCCCAAGCTTATTCTTGAAGGATTACCCAACGAGGTGATTGTCGCTTCAATGGTCTCAAATGGAAATGAGCACCTTGATGGTGTTCCCTCTAATGACTCTGACGTTTTTTTTTCACAGAATCCCTACAGTGTGGAAACAGGCCCTTCGGCCCAACAAGTCCACACCGAACCTCAGAGCATCCCACCCAGACCAACCCCCCCCAACAACCCACCTAACCTACACCGCCCTGAACACTACGGGCAATTTAGCATGGCCAATCCACCTAACCTGCACATCTTTGGACTGTTTTCTCGTCAGAGATGATGTTAGAGGTATAAGTGGAGATGGGTGTGGGTACAGAGATCTTCTCCTTTTGTGCCTGCAATTGGGGAGCATTCCAGAGGTGACAAAGAAGAACATAATGACTTATTCACGCTGTAAATTATATTACTCAAGATGTGTATAGCACATTGCTGCTTCACATACAGCTGGAAGAAGCAAACAGGTGCATTCTTACTGGAGATTGGACAAGTCCAAGCTCCCCTACAGCTCAATTATCTTTTTTTCTCACTAACTCAATGGCTTCTTTCTCAAAATGAATTAGAATCCCGGTGTCAGGCATTCCTTCCCCTGTCCATGTACATTCAATATACTGTGCACATTTTGTCCTGCTGGAAGAGAGAAGCATTGAGAAACATGGACATGGGTATGTACACACTTTCCCAACATTCATAGCAACAGATTCTGATGACAATCCCCAGAGTTATGAATCTCTGTACCTTCTTTGCTGGTAAGAAGAGTCTGAACAGTTAAGGATGCTGAATTAATGCTGTTTCTTCTTTATCAATTAGTTTGATTACCTGAGAACAAAATCTAAACATTGAATCATCTGTGTCACTGAGATACCTCCATGCTATTAAGAACATAAAGAACACTTTCTGCATCTGTTCTGCCCGAGTTCAACCCTTTGCTAAAATCTTTGCCATATCTACGTTCGCCTAGTTTGGATGAGAGCTCTTAGCTCTGATGGAACGTAATCTGCTGATGGTTGTATCCAGTTTGTTTTCACTGTGAGCCCTGGAACATGTGGAAGATCCACCACCAATACTGTGCAAGTAATATAACATTCCGAGGTAACATTAACTCACAAATATTTATTCTACTTGTGGTGATGCTGACTGCCACCAACCTCCTGTGTGCTCTCTGCAGTCACAAACCTATAAGGCCTCATGGTCTTGTTTTCAATTCAGTAGACAGTTACACATACTGTGTGTGCACAGCAGATCATTCATCCACTTGGAGTTCAGCAACCAGGTCCCCCTGCACGAGCCATGAGCAACGTTGTCCATCCAGGTAGGCTTGGTCAGATGGAATGGCCCTCTATTGCCATCCTGAGAAAGAGATGTTCCCTTCTGACTGGGCAACCCAAGGAGAACTTCCAGCAAAGCATTACCCAAACAGGAGGCAATTTTCTGTCAGTCTCAGTTGTGTTCAGGAGTGAAGTGAAGGGCAGTGTGGAATGAAAGACGAGCAACACTGGCTGCCTGATGCTGCAGAGAGTAGCGGGTTCTCCAGATGCCCTTTAAGTATGGCGCCCAAAACCTCAACTCATGAAAGTCCCAAAGGGACAATGTCTTCCATAAGATTCCCCATTCTTCTTAAGCTTGCATGTACAATGAACTGAGCAGCAGATACTCACATGTAACAATCCATCTTGCTTCCCAATTGGATATAACTCCCATTTTGATGCCTGATGCCAGACCTCGGCTGCAACATTGGGAAGTTCTAGCCTTGCAGCAGCAGCTTGCTGGAAGTGGTCAAATGAGGCCAGGAATCCAGTGTTATGTGGCTCACCTCATTGGTTGCTGTGCATGAGTGCTGCACTGAAATTGTGCCCTGATCCAAGTATACTGCAAACTTTGTTTTAACCAGCACCTTATCAACCAGCACTGCTGATATAAGACAAAAATGATTTACCTCAAATACTATGGATCTACCACGATATCTGAGTACTAACATTGTAAATAAAGTAGAACAATAATGTGTGTTTTTACTTTGACTTTAGGAGGTGTGCTGATGGTTTTACGTGAATGTTTTGAGGGATGTTGATATCTCAAAGCTTTGCTTGGTCAGGGTTTACTGTTGTAATGCATACCTCTTGATTATCTAAAATATTTGATCAACTGGCATGCTCCTGGTCCCATAGGTGCCAGTAAATTAAACAAAAATTGCTGAATTTTAATTTATAGGCTGATATTCGGCCAATTCAACTATGATTTTAGGAACCTATTGTCATAACCTGCTATTTTCTGTTAGGGTATTTTTAGGCTACACTTCTCACAATACTCAATGCCCTGAGCTGTGATATTTGTGAAACATGGGAAGTTTTATATGTTGTATAACTCTTGAATTCTTGTACTATTTATTACCTGTTCCAATTGAAAACAAAACATCTCCTTAACTATGCAGCAGAGAAGTATCAGATGACAAAAGTGGTCTTCAGGCAAGAGAATTTTTTTTAAAAAACACAAACATCACAGCACTGAGTCTTCAATGTTGTCTTTCCATTGGATCTTTGGAAAAATGGCTTAAGATCTGTCTTCCTAGTACCATATTTGTTGCTAATTTATCTCTGTTTCAGTAAAACTACTGTAGGTTTTCATTGAATGTCATCATATTTCCTGCTTGCATGTTTGAAATAGAACAAATATTATTGCATGACTTTCATAGACTGCACAGGTCAACATTTGCATTACATTACCATGTGGTGTGTGTCAGTTGCCAGGAGCAACCACCTATCAAGGATTACAGATCATAAGTGACTGCCTGTACCTCAGGCATGAGGTGGAATATTTATATCATTACTGAGTTGATGTACCCAGAAGGCATGATGACATCTCATAATAGACATAAACCAATAATATTAATTCATAATGAATATTAATCAAACATGAGTAGAGTTGAAAGATTCATTTGTTACATTTTGGGAAACATACTCTTTTCAGATTTGAAAAACAAGGCTCACTATCAGCAATAGTAAAGTGTAATGAAGCATCATTTACAAAATTCTGTAAATGCATAAAATATATATATTTAAATGCACAATATGAATATGACAAACTCCTTACCATACAGCAAATATGTAAGCATGTGGTTAAGGAAGATGTCACTGCTTAATTTTGCTAATGACAGTATGAATAAAGAATAAGAAAAAAGATCATGGAAAGGCAACTTTCTGCTCAAAAATTCAGTCATTAATTTTAATTCTAGGAAATAAATTAAATTGAGGTTACAAACATTTCTGTATAAATAAAGTGATCATAAGGTTCATTTACCTCTGTTTTAATTTTTAATAGTGTAAATATATCACTGTGCATTAATCCCTGTTTCAAAACATGAAATCACTGACTCTCCATGAAAAAGACCATTAATACAGTTCACAAGATACTAAGGGTAGGATTTCCTTCATTGAATCTTCAGTCCATTCAGTCCTCATCTTTCCAAACTGCCAACCCAACTAGCTTCCTATTAAGTATTCGGCTTTCTCTTAAACGAGTCTGACATTTGAACTCAATTATTAAGTTTACCTGATTATCACTGTGTATAAAAGTATTAGCTGATGTCCATATTATTTTTGATCTTCATAACCTGCGCCTCTATTTTGTGTTTCTACAGATGGTAGATGAAATAAATGAATATTTTGCTTCTGTTTTCACTACAAAGGATACAAAATTCATCCAGTAATGCCTAACAACCTCCTGGAATATCCGAGTCTCCACATTGTTTAGACATTCCAGCCATGCCAACACAAAGGAATGCCTACAAACAGAAAACAGAAATTGCTTGTGAAACTCAACACGTCTGACAGAATCTGTGAAGAAAAAACAGAGTAATGGTTCGAGTCTGGTGACCCTTCATCAGATGGAAGAATAGATGAGATATTTTTCTCAGTGAGCTCTGAACAAAGAATACCCGATCAAAACTTCACCTCATTAAGGAGCAGTGCTCTAAAAGCTTGTGATTTGAAATAAACCTGTTGTTGGTGTCATGTGACTTCTGTCTTTGTCCACCCCCCGTCCAACACCGACACCTCCACATCAATCAAAACTCAACATTGCTTGACTTGTTGCTAACAGCTCCATGGTGATCTGCTACACACCATGATGGTTTTTGTTGATGGGCACAAAAAATCCACCTTGTTGGCTGAGTGCCTTGACCTGGAACTGCAGTCACATGATTGAAGCTGTTGGTTTGTTTCAATCATCTTGAATGATATAATTCCCAATGTTTTTAGTCAGTGTGCTCAGGGGAGGTGATAGCCCAGTAGTATTATCACCAGAGTATTAATCCAGAAACTCAGCTAATGTTCTGGGGACATGTGTTCAAATTCCATCACAGCAGATGATGGAATTTGAATTCAATAAAAAAAATCTGGAGTTAAGAATCTACTGATTACCATGAAACTATGTTCCTTGTCAAAAAAAAAAACCATCAGGTTCATTAATGTGCTCCCAGGAAGGAAATCTTCCATCCTCACTTGGTCTGGCGTACATGTGACTCCATACCCACACAATGTTGTTGACTCTCAATTTCCCTCAGAAATGGCCTATCAGTAAGAGTGATCACAGTCCTTGTGAAGACAAGGTCGCACCTTCACATTGAGACTAACCTCAATTGTGTTGTATGGCACCATCAGCATGCTAAATGGGACAGAACTCAAAACTGGTCATCCATGAGGTGCTGTGGACCATTAATAGCAGCAGAATTGTACTCTAGTACAGTCTGCAACCTCATGACCTTGCATATCCCCCACTCCACCATTATCGTCAAGTCAGGAGATCAATGCTGGTTCAATGAAGAGTGTAGGAGGGCATGCCAGGAGCAGCACCAGGTGTACCTGAAAATGAGGTGTCAAATTAGTGAAGCTACCGCACTGCCATCATCAATCTTTTTGTAACTTCGTCAAAAACTCTCAATCAAGTTTGTGAGACATAATTTTCCTCATACAAAACCATGCTGACTGTCCCTAATCAATTATGCTTTTCCAAATGTCCATAAATCCTGTCATTTACAAACACCTCTAATAAATTACCCACAACCAAAGTCAGACTCACGGGTCTATAGCTCCCCAGTTTCTCCATACAACATTTCTTAAGTAAAGGTACAAAATTAGCTACCCTCCAGTCATCGGACACCTCACCTGAAGATACAGATGATGCAAATATTGCTGCAAATGATCTTGTAATTTCCACCTTTAGTTCCCACAGCATTCTGGGATACATTAGATCAGGTCCCAGAGATTTATCCCCTTTACATTCTCTAAGACATCCTGAACTACCTCTTCTGTAATGTGAACTGTTTCTAAGACAACAACATTTAATTCAGAGATAGTAGGAACTGCCGATGCTGGAGAATCTGAGATAACAAGGTGTAGAGCTGAATGTACACAGCAGGCCAAGCAGCATCAGAGGAGCAGGAAAGCTGATGTTTCGGGTCTGGACCCTTCTTCAAGAACATTTATTTCACTGCATTTTCTAGACTCCATTTCTTGCTCTACAGTAAAAGCTGACACAAAATATTCATTTAGTATCTCTCCCATCTCCTGGGGTTCAACACAAAGGTGACCTCCTTGATCTTTAAGATGCCCTAACCTCTTTCTAGTTACCCTTTTGCTTTAAATGTGTTTATAGAATCTCTTTGGAATATCCTTGACCTTATCTGCCAATACTATCTCATAAACCCTCTTTGCCTTTCTGCTTTCTCTCTTAAGAATGCCCCTACACTCTTCATATTGTTTAAGAGATTCAATTGAACCAAGTTGTCTGTATCTAAAATAAAATTATCTTTTATTCCTGACTAGAACTTCAATATCTTTATTCATCCATTGTTCCTAAATCTTACCAGCCTTACGCTTCGCTCCAACAAGAACAAAATGCTTCTGAAATCTCATCATCACACTCTTGAACGGTTCCCACTTGTCAGGCATCCTTTAACCCGTGAGCAGTCTACTCCAAACGACTTTTGAAAGTTCTTGTCCAATTCCATTAAAATTTGGCTGACTCCAATTAAAAACTTTAACTTTTATGGAAGGTTTATCCTTTTCTATAACCATTTTGAAACTAATTGAATTATGACCGCTGGACCCAAAGTGTTTCCCTACTTTTGCTTCAGTCACCTGCCCTGCCTTATTGCCCAAAAGAGGGTCTAGCTTTGCTCCTTCCCTAGTAGGAGCATCCACATATTGATTAAAAAAAAATTCCTAACCACATTTGACAAATTCTTCACCGTACAAAACTCTAACACTATAGTAGAGCCAGTCAATGTTTGAAAAATTAAAACCCCAATTATTACAACCTTATTATGTTAACATATATCTGAGATCTCCCTACATATTTGCTTCTCAATTTCCCTCCTACTATTGGGCGGGGGAGCTATAGTACAATCCCACCAGGAAGTGATCTTTCTTTTCCTCTCTGTAATTCCTACCAGTATAATTTCACTGGGCAAATTTTCAGAAATACCTTCGTAGTTACAGCAGTAACACATTCCTTAATCAAAAATGCCAGCCCCTGTCCTTTCTTGCCTCTTTTTTCTATCCTGACTATACATCACATACCGAAAAGGTTGAGCTGATAGTCTTGTCCATTTTTCAGCCCAGTTTCGGTGTTGACTATAACATCCCGATCGCATGTTCTTAAACATGCCCTGAGTTCATCAGCCTTACCTGTAATACCCCTTGTATTGAAATAAATATAATTTAGTTCTTCAGAGTTACTACATACTCTGACTGTTTCTTGTCTTTCTTTTCTAATTGACGTGCTCTCCTCACATTCAGAACCTTCCCCATTTATCCTTTCATTTACACTGCTACTTAGAATTCCTCCACTCCTCCTTTCTATCAGTATGAAGTCTCCCTTCATGGAATGAGCAAATCTCCTTGCTAAATATTGGTCCCTTTCCAGTTTAGGTTAGACATATCCCTTTTGAACAGGTCTTTTCTATCCCAATAAACATTCTAATTGTCCAAAAACTTGAATCCCTGAACAATACACCAGCTCTTCAGTCATTGATTTATTTCCTTTAACCTTTTGTTCCTTCCCTCTTTTGAGTTTTGCCTTGGGAGTAAAACAGAAATGTTTACTTTCAAGGTTCTGTTTTTAATTTTCTACCGAAGCTTTTAAATTCACTCTGTGCTGCTTTAATCTTTTCCCTAAAAATGTCATTCCAACCAATGCATGCAAAAATTTCTGACTTCTCAATCTCACCTTTAACAATATAGAACATAGAACATAGAACAATACAGCGCAGAACAGGCCCTTCGGCCCTCGATGTTGCGCCAACCTGTGAATTAATCTAAGCCCATCCCCCTACACTATCCCATCATCATCCATATGCTTATCCAAGGACTGTTTAAATGCCCCTAATGTGGCTGAGTTAACTACATTGGCAGGCAGGGCATTCCACGCCTTTACCACTCTCTGAGTAAAGAACCTGTCTCTGACATCTGTCTTAAATCTATCACCCCTCAATTTGCAGCTATGCCCCCTCGTACTAGCCGACATCATCATCCTAGGAAAAAGACTCTCACTGTCCACCCTATCTAATCCTCTGATCATTTTGTATGTCTCTATTAAATCTCCTCTTAGCCTTCTTCTCTCCAATGAGAACAGACCCAAGTCCCTCAGCCTTTCCTCATAAGACCTTCGCTCCAGACCAGGCAACATCCTGGTAAATCTCCTCTGCACCTTTTCCAATGCCTTCACATCCTTCCTGTAATGGGGCGACCAGAACTGTACGCAATATTCCAAGTGAGGCAGCACTAGCGTTTTGTACAGTTGCAGCATGACATCACGGCTCCGGAACTCAATCCCTCTACCAATGAAACCTAACACACCGTATGCCTTCTTAACAGCACTATCAACCTGGGTGGCAACTTTCAGGGATCTATGTACCTGGACACCAAGATCCCTCTGCACATCCACACTACCAAGAATCTTTCCATTGACCCAGTATTCTGCCTTCCTATTATTCCTATTATG
Organism: Ginglymostoma cirratum; assembly: GCA_024137785.1. Lineage (NCBI taxonomy): Eukaryota > Metazoa > Chordata > Chondrichthyes > Orectolobiformes > Ginglymostomatidae > Ginglymostoma > Ginglymostoma cirratum. Next base: position 5,801,121 of record JAHRHZ010000009.1, read on the forward strand.
ATTGAAATGGTAAGAGATGTCCTTAATCCTAGCGCCAGGAAAGCAACAAACTATTCTAAATTTACGATCACTGCCACAGAATCTCCATGGGAGTGTGCGTTATCAATGCCAAGACAGGTAGCTACCATTAAAGGTGGCACAGTGACGCACCTGCACATGTGCAGATGCACCAACAATGTAACTGCAACACTAAGGCACAGGAACAGGAAGACAACTTTAATGGGCATTTTGGATGCAAAATTGTAGTGATATCTTATGATTAATACCATTAAAAGATAAATACATAGTAAAGAAAACATTATTCTTTACATCTCGATTTCAGGTGCCAGCATTTTTAACGCAAAAACCAAGAATTGCAGATGTTGGAAATCTGAAACAAAAAAAAATCAGAAATTGCTAGAGACTCCTGATGAAGAGTTACTCACCCAAAACATTTACTCTGCTTTCTCTCCGAGATGCTGCCAGACCTACCTACTGAGTTTCTCCAGCAATTTCTTTGTTCTAGTGTTTTAAATATATGGTGGAAAACATTTGTATTCGCAAAAAGCCATCATGGCCAATACTGAATAGATCTTTTTCTCCATGGGTCTTATCATGAGTGAATAATCATTCTTGTTTAATGGATTCCCTTTTAGTGTGAAAGGTATGTCGTTAACCGTACATCAAACCTGGAGCAAGATTATAATTAAGACAGAGATAAATAGGTTCTTGGTTGAAATTATGGGGAGACGGCTGGAGAATGGGGTTGAGAAATGTATCAGCCACGATGGAATGGCAGCGCAGAATCGATGGGCTGAATGGCCAAATTCTGTTCCTATGTCTTTTGGTTTTGAGTATGTGTAGCTCCACCTGGTGGTGCTGTAATCTACAAATACAGCCTTAAATAATTTATCGAATAAATTTAGAAATATGTAATTCCCTTTTCCATTTTTTCTCGGATGTGTGTACACGTGGATATATATTGGTCTGAAAATACTTCATATTTCTTCATTTTTTGGACTTCAATTGAACATTTGTGACTTTTTTAAGGTCCATATAAAGATACATTAATACATATTTTTACACAAGACATTTCTTGGAAGCTGCATTGCTCTGGATAATTGCTGGTCTTGGTTGCTTGAACTCACTGCAGGGAAAACACCTGAATGTTTTACAACTGGATTTTACGACTCTTCTGTTTTAAAAGTGCCTACAGGATTTAGAACTTGTGTTTGGATGTTCACTTGGGGAAAAATTGCCACAGGTCAAGCTACTCAGCTCATATCTCATGTATCTGAAATATCATTGCTGTCAAATCAAGGTGAAACCTAATTGTTCTTCTGGAAGAGTGACTGAAAGAACTTCTCAGTATTGAATATGCCTTTTAGGGTGAATCTCTGCAGAAAAAAAGGTCTTTTCTCCTCTTTAACCTGAGATGTATATTTTTATGTGTGTTTGAGATTTTTAGAGGGGTAAACGTTTGTAGTGTCACATTATAAATTACATGTGTTAATCAACTCATTCATTTAATGTGTTTCATTTTATAACAAAATACTTTCTTTTATTATTATTAAAGAAACCTGGCTGATGGATTTTTAAATTCTAAATCTAAGACAGAAAGTGTATGATTAGCCATATTGGATCTTGGGTAAAATATTTGTGGTTTATGTTGCAATTTGAGGTCTACTGTATCCTCTGCTCCTGATGTGGCCTCCTCTACATTGGTGAGACCAAGCAGTGACCTGGAGACCATTTTGTAGAGTGCCTGCGCTCTGTTCACGACAAACAACAACACCTTCCCATCGCAAACTACTTCAACTCCCCCTCCCACTCCCTGGGCAACATGTCCATCTTGGGCCTCCTCCAGTGTCACAATGATACCACCTGCAAAGTGGAGGAGCAACACATCATATTCCGCCTTGGGTGCCTACAGCCCGATGGCCTAAACATGGAAATCACCAGTTTTAAAATCTCTCCCATGCCGGCCTCATGACCAACCCTCCCTCTCATCTCCATCTCCTTGACCTGACACAAATTGTCTATCTTCTCTCCCACCTATCTGCCCCACCCATCCCACTGACCAATTGCCACCATTGCCTACCTGCACTCACCTATCATCATCCCACCTACCTTCCCCAGCCCCACCCCTCCTCTCTCTATTTATTTCCCAGCTCTCTTTCCCCTCCCCATTTATGAAGAAGGCTCCCAACCCGAAACATCAACTTTCCTGCTCCTCTGCTGCTGCCTGGCCTGCTGTGTTCCACTAGCTCCACACGGTGTTATCTCTGACTCCAGCATTGGTAGTTCTTGCTATGTCGTGGTTTGTTCCACTACTGTTTCTGTGGAGGTCCAGAGAGGGATGTTGCAATGCCTCCAACAAGAGGAGGTAAAATAAACCTCCCAAACCATTTATGGTTCCTCTCTGCTGCTTTAAGGATTGCAAGAAGAAACAGTTATTAAATTACCACTTTGTCAGCTTCTATTTAATGCACAAAGCATGATTATGTTGAACAATTACACAAAGGGATGTAAAATTGAACAATTTGAAAGGTAAAGAAAAGACATCTTGGAAGACATTTTGTAACTAATAACTAAATGGCTAGTCCTTCATAATTTCTACCTCATACTCAAAATTTGGAAGGGAACTTTTCTTTAGTTGTGATGATGTTTAATGTAACATACAGTGCTGTGAAAAATAAAGTAGTGATATAATTGAAGGTAATGTGAAACTTGTAAATACCGTTAAATTCTAGAAGACTAAAGAATCCACTTACCTTCACTCATCTTGAACATGTTTGCCTTTTAATTATAATATAGCCAGCTTCTTTAATAAATTTGATGAAAAATACTGAGGGAATTCAATTCTCAAATGAAGCCTTGATATCTTACTTTGATAAGTGTGTGTTCATACCAGCAGAGAGAGTTTGAAATGTGAACTGCAGCTCTTCAGCTCTGTAGTGGCAAACTGTCATGGGGATAATAAACATGGCAACAGGAGACTTCTAAAAAAAATCCACATTCCATTAGGACGTCTTGTTGAAATAGAAAAGCAACAGAGAGCAAATTTTAACAGCAAATCTCAAAAAAAGGCTGAAATATGTAACAATTTTGGAATTGAAGGATTTAAGAAGTTGAGAAGAGGTACTTTTTTTTAGAAGCTTGCACCAGTTAATCTTACCCATTGAATTCTTTTACAAAGAGTTCTCCAAGAAATCATGCACTTGAAAGACATATTCACTCCATTTCTGTCAGCTTGCTAAACTGAATCTGATCTTTATTTTATTAACATTCATAATTTTTCAATCTAATGGGATCTTGTCTGAATCTAGGTATTTTTGGCAAATTAAAAATAACATCAACTATCTCACTAACTATTTCTTTAAGACCCATGACTAAGTCCATCAGAATCCAGGCTCTCATCAGCTGTAGCTCCAATAATTTACTTAATATTGCTTCATTGGTATTCATAATTTTATTGAGTTTCTCCTTTCCTTCCATCTTTCGATTTGATATCTATTTCTGAGATCTTAAATGTATTGTCTGCAGTGAAGGCTAAAACAAAGCATCTGCAACACATTCTCCTGAGTCATGTTTGCAGAGTTTTGCAGAGTTTGTGCTCCTTACTCAACAAAAACGACTCAGGCCTAACAGTTGACCCACCATTGTTCTCATTACAGTGTACAGGTGTGACTATTGCGCGAATTCTTTCCAGTAAAACAATCTGCCAAACCCTAACCTCCTTTTAACCATGGATTGTTATCAGCAGAATTCAGACCACATTTCATGACACACTCCATTCCTTCATTTTACCCAAAATTAGAGACACAATCAGATGCAACAACATTATCAACTTTGTATTCACAACAAAAGTTCAGCACGCACAGCTAAATGAGGAAGGAGGTTGAAGTGAGGCTATGGATTTATGAAGTAGAATGTCCTGTTTCTGTACAATTTTATATAATTCTATGTCATCATTTACTCATGAGTTCAGATTTTTTTTTTGTAATTGACTCATGGGCTACTGGCATCACTGGCTAGGCCAGTGTTTATTGCCTGTCCTTAGTTTTCATTGTTACACCTAGGAGTTAACATGGCTTACAGTGTTTTTGACCACTTATCTGTATATGCCTCTCTATGTTACCAAGAATTTAACCCTCTATTAGCATCACTTACCTCGTTGTTCTGCCATACATCCCTTATGTTTGTCACAAGTGTATGATTTTACAGCTTCACCCTCAACTGTCCGTTGTGACATTCTGTGCGGTAGTTAATTTGCTTCAGTTTATCAAACTTCTCATCTTTGTAACTGCAATCTGAACTACTCACTACTTGTATTTACATCCTCCCATTTTTCCTCAGGCCTAGCATCCTACCAATAACTTAATCATCTTACCTGGCCTCTATTAGTGTCACAAATTGCCACTTAGAGTTTATTGCTATTTGTGGATATAACAACAGGTTTGCATTAGTGATATGTGTAAGGAACCCTGTATTATTGCTGAAGGTCATGAATTATAAGTGATTCCCTACCATTCTACTGAGTTTTTGTTATCTTCCACATTATTTATAAAACTTCACCCAACATGCAAAATCCACATGATTCAATTACTCTGTTTTGAGGATTGCAGATTTTTAACCCTCAATCGCCATTTCTCAACTTAACTGAAATAATTAAACTAACAGAAGAAAGCAATATTGATTAGCTCTTCACTGTACAAAAACCAAAAGAACTGTGGATGCTGTAAATCAGGAACAAAAACAAAGTTGCTGGAAAGCTCAGCAGGTCTGGCAGCATCTGTGAAAGAGAAAACAGAATTAACGTTTCGGGAAGGGTCACCGGACCCAAAACGTTAACTCTGTTTTCTCCTTCACAGATGCTGCCAGACCTGCTGAGCTTTTCCAGCAACTTTGTTTTTGTAGCTCTTCACTATCCTTAATTCAAGCCTCAAATTCCTAAAATAAGATTAAATGTCACAACACTCAGCTGAAAACTCACTTTATCAAAAATAATGACCAATGTCTTCCCTTCTCTAACAGTGAGACAGCCCTAGTCAACAATGTGATGTATCACCTTTTCAGTGCGGTTAATACACAGTCTGCCTCCATCATCTCTCCTCATCTGACCAGTTTAGTGAAACTGTAGGAATGAACTTCTATTCCCGCTAACACAGACACTGCCAATATATCTGTCGTGACAACCTCTTCACATCGCTGAGGTCTGTCACGGATCTATATCTTTTACCCTCTCTATTTCCTTATCTGTAAACTATCACTTGGCCAGATCAACCACAGAGACAAGGCCAGTTACTGTGTGCATGCTGATGACACTCAGTTCAAACTTTCTGTCACTTCCCTCGTCTCTTCACATACTATTGTGACTGAGTCTGACAGAGTGTTTGATGAATTATAATGCTTTTCCAATTAAATTCTAGGAGGTTTTCAATGTGGTCTGGGGCAGTGGGGCTGGATATTAATCCAAATATATTTTTATGGAAAAAATAATTAAAATTAGGGGAAAGTATCTTCCTAACAATGGTTCTACATTGAAATTTACTTTTGTCTGGTGAAAATGCATTTTGGAACTTCCTCCTTGTTCTTTTCCTGATTGTGCCAATGTAAAATATGAAGCAATTTAATTTCTTTGAATGCTTTTCACCCTGTGGTGTTTAGTGAATTATGTGCCTGAATGAAGAGTAGATGAACGTCTATACAGTGATTAATGAAAAATAAAATGGTTTTGAATGGATAACTCACAGGCTCCTCTTATTTTCTGTTAGACTACACCTCCTGACGCATGTTCTCTTTCACACACCTACGCTGAAATGTACCTTCCCAAATTAACAATTTTAATTATCTTAAGCAAGTTCTTATGGATTTTTGTTTCTCAAATCTCCCACATTTATCAAACAGTACATGGATTAATATATCTTGTTAAGCTGTCAATAAGGACTGCACAGAGCACTGAGCCCTTGACGTTTGTTGGTACATGCCGGTAAACACATTGGAAAGATTTACAGTGAGAAATGACAGGCTGTGATACAAAAATACATGTTAGGTTTACACCACAGGATCAATGAATTATGACAGCATTGGCTTGTTTGACATAAATCAATAATCCCAGTGGTGTATTTTATTCAAACAGAGGAAAAGAAAGACTTACACTTATATAGCACCCTACATGATATTAGGACACGTCAAAGCACTTTACAATTAGTTAAATCCCTTTGAAGCATAGTGCCCATTATTAAGTAGAAAACAACAACAGCCAATTTGTGCACAATGCGTTTTGTGAGCAACATAGTGACAGTAAGCTGATAATCTGTTTTAGTGGTGTTTATCTGTAACATTTTGGTGCAGCGTATCTCTCATTCAAACACTACCATCAAGTCAGGTGGCCAATCCTGGCTGGGGAACCGGTCAAAAATCCAAAAAAAATGGGCTGTTGGCATGATGAAGCTAAAATGCGGGACCCCCATGCATGATCGATGGCAGACCTGACGTGGGACAGCATGCTATAGACAGAACTAAGTGATTGCCCAACCAATGAATCAGATCAAAGCTCTGCAGCCTTGCCACATTTAGTTATGAACTGTGGTGGTCAATTAAACAACTAACAGTGGAAGGAGGCTCCATAAGTATCTCCAGTGGCAAACCCAGCATCTGGGTACAAAATACAAGTCTGAAGCATTCACAACCAACTTTGAGCCAGAAGTGTCGATTGAGCGGTGCTTCAAAGCTTCCTCTCTCTTTATGTAGCCACTAAAGACTGAAAGTTCTCATGTCTGGAGTCACAAATACATGGTCTCAAGAATAGAAAACGTGCACAGTTACAGGTGAACAAAACTCACAGACACACTCAGACTGTTGTTTAGTACGGGGAACTCTGTGCCACCTGAGATCCCAGCATCACAGATGCCAGCATTTAGCCAATTTGTTTCAGTCTATGTGATATTACTGAATGCCTGGAGGAACAGGATATAACAAAGACTGTGGGCCCTGGCAATATTTTGAATGGCGACTAGAAACTGAAATACAGAAAAGAAGGGTGGCTGTGGAGTGTACAAACAGGCACCAGTACACAAATCAGAACAGCCAAGGCCTTTACTTCCCAAGATTTCTTCTCTTGTTTCACTCACAAATTCAGACATTCCAAGAAAAAGATAAATCCATGCGCTGAGAATAGGGCAAATGCTGTTGCCAGAGACGGCAGAGCAAGCACCCTCACAAATCAAGCACACCCTCAACTAACCCCAACACTGTCACTTTCATGTACTAGGAACCAAAAAGATAAAACTACATTGTTTGGCATTGACAGTAAGCCACAAGCTAGTGGGAAGATGCAGAGGAACAAATTTACAGAGAGTTGCAAATATTATAATGTAGTTATAATGGAAAACTTTAACTACCCAAATATAAACTGGAATAGTAATAGAAGCAGTGAGGGGCAGAATTCTCAGACTGTGTTCAGATATTATTTTTCTCAAGCAACAAATTTCCCATCCAATGACGAAGGAGGCAGTGAATTTAAATTCAATTAATTAAAAAGTATAGAATTTTTTAAAAAAATGTCTGAAACTATTGTCGATTGGCACATAAACCCATCTGGGTCACTAATTACCTTTAGGGAAGGAAATCTGCCATCTTTACCTACAATTCACTGCAGATCTGCAGAAAAAAGTGGATGACTCTTCAATGTCCTCTGATGTGGCCTAGCAAGGAGCTCAATTGTAACAAGCTACTACAAAAGTTTAAGAAAGGACTGAAACTGGAAGGACCATTTAATATCACTCTGGGCACCACAGATAACAACAGCAAATCCAGGTCTGTCAACTTTGTAAGTTTTTCCTCAGTAACACCCGAAGGCTTCTGTCAAAACTTGGGAGAATTTTTGCACAGACTAGTCAAGAGGCATCTTGACACAGTCAGAGCCATGGAATCATACCTTACAGAAAATGTCCCAGGCACCATTATGATTATCCTTGGGCAGATCCTGTCCCACCACCAGGACAGATCCAGCAGAGGTGACAGTTAGAAAGGAATTGCTCTGGGAGTCTACAAACTCGACTTCAGATCCCATGAAATGTCATGGTATCAGGTCAAAGATGACAAGGAAATGTCCCACTGAATACCACTTATTACCTCTCCCACCTCTGCTAAAACATCACCATCGCTCTATTTGAACACCAATTGTAGATTCACTGAGGCTGGCAAGGCACAAAAAGTACTTTCGCTGGGGGACTCCAATTTCCAACAGGACATCTTTGCCCACTCTCTCCCAACCCGTCCAAATCTTTTTCAGCTTCTTTGACACTACCTGTCCCTCCACCTATCTTTGTGTCATGTGGCATGTACCTTTTCTGAGTATGCTGATGTCCCTATCAATAACTTCCCCTGAGTCCTAAGTTCAGAAGTGGAATGTTTGCAGATAATTGCACAATCTTTCATGTTACTTGTGACTCCTCAGTTATTGAAGCTGTCTGTGCCCATATGCAGGAGAATTTGGACAACATGTAAGCTTGAGCTGATAAGTGGCAATTGACATTCAGGCCATACAAGTTCCAGGCAATGACACTGTCCAACAAGAGAAATTATTGCCACCTCCCCATGATATTCAATGACACTGTCATTGTGAAATGAAACATATGTTCATAAAGATTGTGCATGCAATGATGCGAATTCAACAACTACTTTGAGGGAGTCCTGACTGTCTCCTCTGAATTAAGGATAGACATGATATGGATCTCAGCCATTATAGCAAAGGCAAATAAGGGCTGTCTCACCTCCTTTCAGCCTTGAAGTAGGTGCGGCTCAGAGCAGAGTTTACCATTTCAGGCAGAGGTCTGAATGCTTCTGTGATGTTTGTTCCACCTGGAACTGTCCATTTTTTTCTATTTTTGAAGGCCATGTAATCATGACTCCAGACATGAGAACTATCTACAAAGCAAAAGTTATACATAAAGAAAGAGAGAGGAAGTATTGAAGGATTACCTAAGACATATAGAAGACAAGAGTTCATAAAAGAAAGGGCAAAGATACTATAGACAGATGTGCATCATTAATTGCAATAGAAGTGGATTTATTTCAATGCCTCTTCCTCCTCAGGCAGCTCAGGGACTTTGGCATGTTCTGAAGGACCCTCACCAACTTCTACAGACCCACCACTCAAAGCATACTGTCCGGTTGCATAACAGCCTGGTATGGCAACTGCTCTGACCAGTACCGTAAGAAACTACAGAAGATTGTGTGCACAGCACAGACCATGATGGAAACTAACCTTCCATGGACTCTATTTATATGGCTTGCTGCTGTGGAAAGGCGGCCAACATCATAAAAGACCCATCACATCCCGGTAATCATCCCCCACAACCTCTTCTGTCAGGCAGAAGATATAGGAGCGTGAACACACGTATGAGCAGATTCAGGAACAACTTCTTCCCAGCCATGATGAGACCGATGAATGGACTCTTTAGCCTCAAATAATGCTGATCTTGCTAGCGTTGATCTCGTCTAGCACATGCCCTGCGCAATGTAACCTGTTTGCCTCCACGATTTTTTGATCTGTACATCCTTCATACTATGATCTGCCTGTACTGCTCGTGAACAAAGTTTTTCACTGTACTTTGATACATGTGACAATAAATAAATAAATCAATCAACCAACCAATCATGCTTCATCTCGAATGGAAATGCTCAGACAGACAGCTTAAGGTGTGCTACTGGGTCATGGTATCTGGCTTAGAGGGGCTCAGCTGAAACATGTTGAATCAGATGATCAATCATGCCTTCCTGATGAGATCTCAAAGTCTGCTGTTGGCTGTGGCACCTCCTCCCTGTGCAGTCAGGATTAATCTGTATTCTGCATCTTTGTCCTCCTCCTCCTTGTCCTCCTG
>JAHRHZ010000009.1:5815989-5877955 GCA_024137785.1 Ginglymostoma cirratum
CGGTAAAAATACACAACTTTAAGGATGATTAGAGGCCTGCAAGAAGTCCTCCCTGGACTGACCTGTCTCCTCCCTACCCCCCTACCTACGCTCACCTTTGCTGGCTCCATCCCCGCCTCTTCGACTTGTCTGCCTCCTCTCCACCTGTCCTCTCCTCTGTCCATCCTCTGTCCGCCTCCCCCTCTCTCCCTATTTGTTTCGGAGCCCTCTTCCCCTCCCCCATTTCTGATGAAGGGTTTAGGCCCGAAACGTCAAGTTTTCCTGCTCCTATGATGCTGCTTGACCTGCTGTGTTCATCCAGCCCCATGCTTGTTATCTCGGATTCTCCAGCATCTGCAGTACCTTTTATCTCTGATACAAAGTCAATATCAAGTTATTATGTGACTTCTAGTATTCAATTCTATTGAATTGTAGCTGTTAGTTAGACCACATTTGGAATATTGTGTCCAGTTATGGTCACCACATCAAAAGAAGAATGTGGAAGCCCTTTGGAGAGGGTACAGATGTGATTTACCAGGATGTTGTCTGGTTTGGAGGGTATTAGCTGTGACTAGAGTTAAGGCAAACATGGTTTGTTTTCAAGTGAATGTCGAAAAATGAGAGGTGACCTGATGGAAGTTTACAAAATTATGACAGGCTTGGATAGAATGGATAGTTAGAGGTTTTTTTTCCCCGGCTAGTAATGTCAATTACTAGGGAACAATGGTTTAAGGTAAAAGGGAGTAAGTTTAAAGGAGATGTGAGAGGCAGGTTGTATTACACAGAGGGTGGTAAGTGCCTGGAATGCACTGCCAGAGGAGGTGGTGGAGGCAGATACAATTGCAACATTCAAGAGGCATCTTGACAGATCTATGAGTAGACAGGAAATAGAGGGATATGGACCATGTAGAGGTAAAAGGTTTTTAGTTTTGAAAGACATTATGTATCAATGCAGTCTTGGTGGTCCAAAAGGCATGCTTCTGTTCTTTGTTCGTTGAAGGTCTCCATCTGAACTAGCTCTTTTCAATTTCCTAGGCTAAATATTTTTCTGTATGTTTTGGCTATTTCACTATTTGTTTCAGATTTCCAGCACTCACATGTACTGTCATAGTTTTTATTTAATATTTAGGATATGGAAGAAGTCAAGGCAAATGTGTGGAGAAAATCTAAGCATAGTTCAATGCTCAATGTACTTCAAGGTGTTACATGGTTACTTTAAGAAATGTCTAATATTGATGTCAAGTAATATCAGCAATATTGCAATAATGTCAGCCCTTAGGAAGGAAGTTGTAGATGCAGCACAAGTGAAAGAAGTCTTATCCATGACTCAGCCATAACACATGCTTGTGATTCAGAGGCTGTGGATTCAAGTCTCACTCCACGAACTTGAGCTCATCATGTAGGTTGACACTCTACCGCTATCATGATGCCATAATGTACTGTCAGATGCCAACTTTCTCAGCATGAAGCCAAGTCTGTCCTATCAAGCGGTGTAAAAAATACAGAGAAGTTGTTCTGGAGTCTTGACCATCATTAAAAAGCAGACTATCCAGTCATTATCTCATTGCCACTTGAGGTGCCATGCTGCACACAATTTCTGTTTCTTACATTGCAAATGTGATTACATTTCAATAGTATTCCATCAGTTGCAAAGCATTTTTGGACTTCCTAAGGTCATGAAACTTGTTATGGAGATGCAAGTTATTTTTCTTTGAGTGTGGGCATATGGAACTAACCTAATTTAGGACAATACTGATACATTTTTGGAGTGAGTTAACATTTGTTCTTATTTAGGTTCAGTTGAGTGAATGCTGCAAAATTGTAAATTTATTGCCAAGCAAAAAATGTCATCTCTAGGGTGTCGATTTAATTTGGCTCCAATTTAGTCTACAGCTGTGTAAATACCCCAGTACTGTGGAAAATAATTAGATGCCACAAAATGCATTGCGGCTCATTACAGCTACATTGTGCTGTGTGTATTCCTTTGTGATACCCAGGCTGGTGAACCAAGAACAATGTTTACAATTGCTTCTGGAAGCTGAATAAAGTTCTGAGATTTTCTGTTCTTTGTAAACAGAGTTTTTAAATTTCCACACCCAATAATAATTATACTGCAGCATTAGAAGCTGGGGAGTTGAACATCAGAGAGCCAGACAACCATGCAATTTAATTGAAAGATTGTGTTGAACAAATAGGTTGAATTTTGCTTTTGTAATGTCAACCATTAAAATTGTTTACTATTTACTTGCATGTTGCATGTTCTTGCTGTATATCATCAGATCTGCATAGATTTTTGCTGATTTCCTCCTTCACAAATTAATGATCCATGCTCACCTATCTCTGTTCCAAAAAAAACTGAATTTGCACATGAAACAAGAAAATTTATTTTCTTAGTGGATATAGCATGTTACTTAAAACAGAAAACTCTATAAATGGTAGCTAGATCAGTAATATGCTACTAAATAAACTTGGATGTGAAATATCAGTTGAAGATGTCTAAGTAATTACGATATACCTGTTTTATCCCAGTACTCCATAAATGGATAAATACAAACCAAAAGAACTGCGGATGCTGTAAATCAGGAACAAAAACAAAGTTGCTAGAAAAGCTCAGCAGGTCTGGCAGCGTCTGTGAAGAAAAAATCAGAGTTAACGTTTCGGGTCCGCTGACCCTCAGAACTGCCTTCCTCAGAACTTCCTCTGACCCAATTCTGAGGGTCACTGGACCCGAAACATTAACTCTGATTTTTTCTTCACAGATGCTGCCAGACCTGCTGAGCTTTTCCAGCAGCTTTGTTTTTGCTCCATCTGTGGATTCTTGGTTTGATTTTGGAAAGTTTCAACTTTAATTCAGCCTCTACATTCTAGACTTTCAATTGGCTAGACAGTGGATAAAGTAGTGAAGAGGAGGTGTAAGTAAAAGCATTTTCACCCCAAGAGAATTGGAACTCACTGCCTGTAAGGGTAGTGGAAACTGAAACCTTCATAACATATACAAAGCATTTAGATGTGCATTTGCAATGCCAAGGCATACAAGGCTATGGCCAAGTGCTCGAAAACGGAATTAGACTAATTAGATACTTGCTTTTGACCAGCACAGGCTCAGTGGGCCAAAAGGTATTTTTCTGTGCTTTAGACCTCTATGAGTTTTTCACCTCTGAGTAAGAAGGTTGTAGGTTTAAACTGCAGTCCAGAGGCATGAATACTTAATCTAGGTTGATGCTTCAGGGTAAATTCCCAAACAAGAAGGATCAGATCAGAGAATTTAATATTTTTTGCATTTCAAACCTGACCCAAACTGACAATGAACACAGTATGGTTTTAGTGGAGACAATCAGGTCAGTGAGAGCAGATGACCAATTCACCCTCGGGAAGTCAATAACTTTTAAGGAAGGTGTAACGTCTCCATTGTAACAAGCTTTGTTTCTCATTTTAATAGAATGGCTTCTGCATCAAGAGGAACACACATATATGTTTCCAATTCCATCACCACCAGAAAAATCTCCCCGACCACAATGACCGTTTTACCAACCGACCAACATCTCCCTCTTAACAACCAGCATCCTCCCTGCCAAACACTATCTACTCCCAGCAACATTCAACTCTCCCCTCTTTTACCTCCCTACCACCATTTCATCCTCCGATAATCACTCTGACCACTATCTCAAACAAAATCCCCTCAACTACCATTTCCCTTCTGACTACCATTTCTCCCCGGCCCACCACTTCCAAACATGCAACCATCATTTCACATCTCCTGAGCCGTTATGCACCCCCTCCCTCCCACAGTGCCCCCACCCACCGCAATGTCTCCCTCACAGCTGTCTGTTCTCTGCTCAAATCCATCCTTGTGCTGCATGCCTACTTATCAGATGCCAGGATCAATGTTACATAGAGCGAGCCCACGTCTCGACTCTTTATTTAAGGAAGGATGTAAAAGGAGTGACTTGATCAAAAGAAAATAGATCCCAAGAGTCTTAACAAGATGGACATAGAAAGAGCACTTCCTCCTGTGGGTTGGTCCAAAATTAGGGAGTGCAATTTTAAAATTAGAGATCATCCATTTAGGACAGAAATATTTTCTCTCAGTAGTTTGTGCAACTTTGGAACTCTGCCTTTGTAGGCAGCAGTGGAATGTTCATTAGATAAGTTTAAGATAGAGGAAGATGCATTCTTATTCGGCAAGAGATTCAAACGTTATCAGAAGCAGACGAGAATGTGGAATTCGAAATGCAAGCAGTTCAGCCATGATCTCATTGAAGGGCACACCAAGATCAAAAGGTTAAGTAGCCTACTTCTGCTTCTATTTTGTATGTTCATTGATTCAAAGGGAACAAGCAAGAGTTATATAAAAGTGATCTGGCAATTATAAAAACTGAAAGGCATTCAGGAAACAAACCTGTACTTCTGCATTTTGTATTAATTACTGCCTCCCAATTCCAAATGCACGGCACCATAAATATTGAAGACTTCAGTGCAATGTGAAAGAGTTTGTTTAAATTCCTGACTTCTGGGGTTCAGATCCACTTGCAACAGTGATCCTCCGGTGACTGCTTTTCATTTGCAAGCTTGAATAGGAAGTGCTGGTGTGCTATCAAGCATAAAGATTTGTAATTAATTGCTTCACTCCTCTGCACATCTTTGGAACCTAATTTCTAGGTAGTCTGATAGTCTTCAGTTGGAACTCAGAATATTAAGAAGGATGATTAGGTACCAACAAGTACTTATGTTTGCAGGCAAGCAAACTGGGGAAGAATTTACTTACATGGCACTGCTGGTGTGGTGCTACACTAATTACACAGATTCTGCCGAGACAAGGTAGTGATGCATAACCTATACAAAAATGTGCATTGATATTATAATCTCAATGGAGACCCATAACATTTTTTTTAATCTGAAAGCCCATCCATTTACCAAAAGAATAAAGTCACAATGTTCACAGTTTAAAACAAAAGAATCTTGACATACAAAAATGAATGAACATAATTACCAATAATGACACCTCATATTACATAGTCAATTGTGTTGGAGTTTACAAACAGGGAGGCTATGTTGCAGCTGTATAGGGTCCTGGTGAGGCCACACCTGGAGTAATGTGTGCAGTTTTGTTCTCCAGAGAAGAGATATACTAGCACTGGAGCCGGTGCAGAGGAGATTCACTCGGTTGATTCCAGAGTTGAAAGGGTTGGATTATGAGGAGAGACTGAGTAGGCTGGGCTTATACTCATTGGAATTCAGAAGAACGAGGGGAGATCTCATAGAAACATATAAGATTACGAAGGGAATAGATAAAGTGGAGGTAGGGAGGTTGTTTCTGCTGGTAGGTGAAACTAGGACTACAGGACGTCGCCTCAAAATAAAGGGAAGCAGATGTAGGACTGAGGGCAGGAAGAACTTCTTCACCAAAGGGTTGTGAATCTGTGGAATTCCCTGCCCAGTGAAGCAGTTGAAGCTACCTCACTGAATGTTTTTAAGGCAAGGCTAGATAAATTTTTCAACAGTAAAGGAATTAAGGGTTATGGTGAGTGGGCGGGTAAGTGGAGCTGAGTCTCAAAGATCAGCCATGATCTTATTAAATGGCAGGGCAGGCTCGAGGGGCCGGACAGCCTACTCCTGCTCCTAGTTCTTATGTTCTTATGTGTTGCTCACGTTGAAAGTACAATGAACACAGTTCCTTACATTCCCATCAAAGCTCCTGATCTCAAATTTCCTTTTACAGCCATTTGACTGTACCTGTAAAAACCTCAAGTCAGATAGTTACCAGAAATTGGAAAATTAACCATTTGGTCTGATCACTGTTTAAAAGTCATGAATAAGTGTTAAGAGTCCTGAAGAAGGGTAATACCCGAAACATTGACTGCTCCTTTCCTTCAATGCTGCCTGGCTTGCAGTGTTCTTCCAGCCTCCTGTTTGTCACTCTTAAGATTTCTTGGTCCTTCAACTTACTTCTAGTAAGGTTGTCCCCTCAAATTTCATCCAACTCTCCAAGAATTTAAGGTCCCAATCCAAAACAAGGCTCTCTGATGTTTTATACTTAACCACCTCAGTCCATATGTGCTTTAAATCTGGAGGCTTATATCTAAGAACTCCCTGCCTCTAATTCTCATCTCAGCCATCCCGGAAGTTCAACTTATTGTTAATAGAGTCCTCTGGTTTTAAAAGGGTTTAAGTCCTTTTTTACCCAGCAGATAGAATTTGCAAAGAAACCAAGCGACTGCAGATGCTGGAAGTCAGGAATAGAAACAGAAATTGCTGGAAAAACTAGGAAATTTGCAACTGTCTTTACCAAGCAAGAAGATTCTGCCAAAATCACTATGAAACAGGAGGCTGTTGACACACTGGATGCCGAAAAAATTGATCTGAGAACACATCAGAAAGGCTGACAGCTTCCAAAGTTGATGAGCCAAATGAGATGTTTCCAAAGATATAGAAGGAAATAAAAGCGAACATTGTAGAGACATTGGCTATAACTTTTATCTTTTTTAGATACAGAGGTTGTGCCAGAGAACTACAAATGTTACATCCTTACCCAGAACAGGATGCAAAGTTAAGTCCAGGAACTATAGGCCAGTCAGTTTAACCTCATTGATTAGAGATTTAGAAGAAGCATCAATTTGGTCACTTAGACATGTAGATTAATTAAAGAAGACTATTGTGTTTTGTTAAGACAAATAGCATTTAACTAATTTGAGTAAGTTGTTTTGATGAGATGATGTAGTTGATGTGGGGGATACAGATTTCTTGGTAATGTTTGATAATAAAGTGCCAGGTAGCAGGCTTGTCAGCAAAATTGAAGTCCATAAACCAAAAGAGGCAGTGAATAGAAATTGGCTGAATGGTAGGAAACAGAGAGTGGTGATGAGCAGTTATTTTTGGAGGAATGGGGGAAGTTACATAGTGAAGTTTAACAGGGACAGCTGAGTAAGACTACTGCTTTTCTTGATCCATATTAGTGACTTAGTTCATGGAGGTGTTTGGCACAATTTCAGAGCATGTGGATTCCCAAAACTTGCAAATCTTGTTAACTGGAAGGTGGATAGTGATACATTTCAAGATAAGATAGCCTGGCGGGATTGGCTGATATGTGGCACATGAAATTGAATATGGAGGAGCGAAGGTGTAACTGGTTGGAACAAAAAAGAAACAAAATGAAATGGCGCTGACTCTCTTTTAGCACTTCAATAGCATTTATAAAAATAAAACTCCATGGAAATGAAACGCACTAAACAAATATCACTTTCCCAGAAGAAATCATGTAATAAAGGCTGGCTTATGATCCTAACATGTAATTTTCATATAAAAACCCTATTATCTGCCTTGAACCTAACTGGTCCAAAAATCCTCTTGCTAACCCTTCCAAACTTGTTAATAGATTACCGTTTAATAACCAATGATTTACATCCTGCCGAATGCTACTCACCTCCTGATCACAGGCTCTCTTGCTTGTTACTTCTTCCCTGACCTGTTCGCTTACTGACCCTCCCTCTTGTACGTACACTTCTCAAGCCTCCTGTTTACCAGCTGTTCACTCGCACACCCTCCTGTCCAAAAAATCTCCAGCTTTGCTGATTTCAAGCGCTCACCACTTCCAGCCTCCTATTCACCACTGCTCGCAGATTCAACCATTCACGGCGATTGGTAGAACTGGGGACCAGGATGTTAGGGAAGGGGAGTGGGGAGCTGAAGAGTTGGTGTGCCAGATAGTTGGGGAGCAAGAGTGGCAACAGGTTTGAGGGCTGGGAGCAGGAGAGTGGAAGAGGCAAATGGCAGGTTATTCTTATGAAAGAGTAACTGTAAACCTCAGTAATGGTGCTAAAACAAAAAGTGGCAGCGATCGTGAATATCTCTAATATACAAGCCTTGCTGGAATGCGAATGCATGTTTAGAATGGCTTTTAAATTGGGGATTTTGCAAAGGATGCAATTCTAAATAGAGTCCAAGAGCAGAGGGACCCTGGTGAGCTGCATATGTGCACAAATCTTTTGAAATAGCAGTGAAGGTTGAGAATATAGTTGATAAGGTATAAAAGATTCTGGGTTTTTTTAAATAGGGGCATAGAATACAAAAACAAGGAGGTTTTGGTGAAGAGATAGGAAGAACTGCAGATGCTGGAGTCAGAGATAACACAGTGTGGAGCTGGAGGAACACAGCAAGTCAGGCAGCATCAGAGGAGCAGGAGAACTGATGTTTCTGGTCGGGACCCTTCTTCAGAAATTAGATGATGGTGATGTTTTATATAACAGCATTCTGGTCTTAACTATTTGAATTAACTGCAAAGAGGCCAGTATCCCACCACTGTCACCCTTTAGTTACATGTGCACAGTACATGGGCTCTGACCAGACAGCTCCAAGCCAGTCCCTGGACTTGAGAAGACCTTCTGAATCTCCCATTTACATCTGTCAGCCAGGGCTCCCTCATTGGCCCAGGATAATAACCCCAATCAAGGGTCTCATTGTCAATAAGATCCAGCTGGCCTTGGTTCTAATCGCTACACTGATGTAGTGCCCACTTCTTAGAAAGTATGGGAAAGCTTCAAGGAAATTGCCAAGAAAAATCTTGAGAATGGTCCCAGCGAAATGGAACTTCAGTAACCTTAATAGACTGATGGGTTGGTGTTGTTCTTCTAGAGAAAAGAAAGTTGAAAGGAGATTTGACAGAGGAATTCAAAGTCCCGAGGCATCTGGACCAAGTAGACAGTCAGAAAATTTCTGGTTGGTGGAATGGTCAAGAACCAGAGGACACCGATTTAAATAAGAAAAAAGGATTTTACAATGACTACTACTAAAACAGTAATTGCTGGAGAAACTCAGCAGGTGTGATAGCATCTGTGGGAAGAAGGCACAGGAAACGTTTCAAGTCTGGTGACTCTTCATCAGAACTGTTAGGAGTGAGGAAAAGGTGGCAGTTATGCTGAAGATTAAGTTAGGGGTTGGAGAGTGGAGGTGAGATAGATGAAAATGGAGCCCAAAGAGAGAGAGAGACAGAGACAGAGACAGAGAGATGAAAGAGGTAGGTCGACAAGAAGATTATGGTCAGCAGGCAACAACAAAAGAAGGGCTGAATAATGGTGATAAGAGCTAAGAGTAAGAGAAAGCAAACCATATCGTGTGATAATGGGCCTCGGAGTAAATAAGAATGGGTGACTATGCTAGATGTAACCCGTGTCATGACAGGAGATGGTGTGGGGTGGATAGAAAACATAGAAGGATGGAATCAGGCTCTAAAGTTATTGAACTCAATACGGGGTCCCAGAAGCCGCAGCGTCCTCAAGTGGAAAATGAGTTGTTGTTCTTTGAGCTTGTGCTGAGGCTCACTGGAGCACTGCAGCAGGCCTGCGACAGAAATGTTGCTGCGGGAACACAGAGGGATGTGTTGAAGTGGCAGGCAACTGGAATCTTGGGGTCATTTTTGTGGACAGAGCTAGGTGTTCTATAAAGCAGTCATCCAGTGCATGTTTCGTCTCCCCGATGTAAAACATTGTATGTATTACATCGATGTATTACATTGCCAACAATGAATGCAGTAGATTAGATTCAATGAACTACAGGGACGTTGCTGCTTCACCTGGAAGGCCTATGAGGGACATTGGATAGTGAGGAGGGAGGAGATGAACGGGAAGGTGTTCTACCTTCTGTGATTTCATGGGAAGGTGCCATGGAGTGGGTGGGAGTTGGGGAGCTGGTGGTGAGGAGTAGGAGCTGTTGGGAATGGAGGAAGATTTTACTTTTTCTTTCATTTCTTTTTCTTCTTCCTGATTGTAATTTTATCTCTCCCTTCCTTTGTTGTATTGTTCTGCATTCTGTACCTGGCCTGACATTGAATTAAATATCCTAACTCACACTTCCTGCTCCAGACTTTGCATTGTTCATTAACAATTGTTCAGACTGAATGGTTAAGAAAGTCCAGAGTATTTTGCTGTGTAAAATACCACAAAATGTCTGTAGGTAAATGAAAGTGTAGTGAAGAACTGGCAACATGTGTTCAACGACTGATTTGTGGCAAATAGCATACTCACTAGACCATTCCAGGCAATGATATTCTCAAATAAGAGAGACCCAACAGTCTTCCTTGGTGCTTTAATAGCACTACCTCACTGTATACTCCACCATTAATATCCTTGGGACCACATTGATCATAAATTTAACTGTATCAGTCACACAGGTATTGTGGCAGTAAGAACAGGTTGTGTCTACTAGAGCAAGATGTGATGAGTAACTCTTTTGCATCTCCAAAGCCTGCGCATGATCTATAAGGCACAAGTCAGGGCCGAATGGAATATTCTCTAGGCTCTGTCTGAATGAGTGCAACTCCAACAAAACTCTGAAAACTCAAAATTATGATAAATCAATCTGCTAGTTTGTGTCCCCCCATTAAACAATGCCATACATTATCTCACCATATTCCTTGACAGAATTGTTCAAATAAGTAACCTCTACCACCCACAAGGATAAGGATGGCAGGCACCTGGGAACAACACAAGGTACAAATTCTCTTCTGAGTCACACACCACCCTAATTGGGATTTTTTTCACCAAATCTTTACTCCACTGGGTCAAACTATCACAGCTTCCTACCTCAGAGCACTGTGAGTCTACTTGAACCACAAAGAGTCATACAGCATGGAAACAGATCCTTTGGTCTAACATGTCCTCACCAAACAGATATCTTCACCTCCCTGACCTGTTTTTCCTCTCACCTATCCCCTCCTCCCACCTCAAGCCCCACCCCCATCTCCTATCTACTAACATCATCCCGCCCCCTTGACCTGTCTGTCCTCCCTGGACTGACCTATCTCCTCCCTACCCCACTACCTACACTCACCTTTACTGGCTCCATCCCCGCCTCTTCGACTTGTCTGCCTCCTCTCCACCTATCCTCTCCTCTATCCATCCTCTATCCGCCTCCCCCTCTCTCCCTATTTATTTCAGAACCCTCTTCCCCTCCCCCATTTCTGATGAAGGGTCTAGGCCCGAAACGTCAAGCTTTCCTGGTCCTATGATGCTGCTTGGCCTGCTGTGTTCATCCAGCCCCACAACTTGTTATCTCTCCAAATCTGACCTGTTCCCATTTGTCACCATTTGGCCCATATCCCTCTCAACCCTTCCTATTCATATACTCATCCAGATGCCTTTTAAATGTTGCAATTTTACCAGCCTCCACCGCTTCCTCTGGCAGCTCATTCCGTACACACACCACCCTTTGTGTGAAAAAGTTACCCCTCACTGCACATTCAAGAAGATGGCTCATCACCCCCTCTCAAGAGCAAATTGATGTAGGCAATTATTGCTGGTCCCTTGAGAACAAACAAAATTCTCAACATATAAAAAGCAGTACATTTATACTGTAAATCAGGGCAAAGAAGTTTCACTTCATACAGCGGCTACAGTCATAGTGTCAAATCAGACAATGTGAAGTAAAGTTCTGACCTGACATTGGAAGAATACGGATGTAAGCATTCCTGGAGAAAGGTTCTTTTATTTAAAACTTCCAGCATTTGCAGTATTTAGCTTCTCTTCTAAGAAATGCTTTATTCTTCTTTACCTTGGAATCAGTTCAGGCTCCAAATGTTTATTTACAAGGTGCATATTTTGTATTTCTCTGCATCATGCCCATTTCTCACAGTCACCAAATTATATGTCTACCAATCCATGAAGTGAAGTTAAATTTTGCTAAAAACACAGCAGTCTCCTCGGCCATAATGTAAAATTAGAGTTAATTTACATTAGCTACTCACTGACTGGGAGAAGGGAGTGCCTTGGGTTACAGTCTTCAGTCAATGCAGAAACCATGTGGAATTATCAGTGATGATGTTTAGCTTCAAATTAAAAATATCAACTTTTATTTAACTAAATAAAACTTTCAAGATGCTATGTTTACTACGGTAAAAATACACAACTTTAAGGATGATTAGAGGCCTGCAAGAAGTAATGGAAAGAACACTTGAGGGTATATTGACGAAAGATTCAAATGCTAGAATTGAAGAATGGGGATCTTTTTATGAGATCGTATTCCTAGCTACGCAAGATTTCTCTTTGGCTTGGCTTCATTTGATAGCAGGACTTTTTCAACATTCATAGCAATGTAATAGGGCTTGTGTTTGATTCTTGGGACAATACTCTTCAGATGTGAAGAGTTCTGTTTTGGTACCATATGGCTGGAGGTTGATGGGGGGGAGTGAGACGTGATTGGAGGTCAGAGAGATAAAACATCTCAGTGAGCAACAAGCTTAACAACACATGAATAAAATGTAACCTTCCCCAGTAAAACTGTTGTACAAAGTTTCAAAAGCTTTAGTTGCAGACCAGGAAATCTGTTTTGCAGCTCCTCCCTATGTCTTCCACTTCATTTCCATCATTATGTTAAGAAGCTGGTGTTTTGTTCCATCGCTTAACAATCTGTGCTGAAGTCCCTGCTCGTTTTCTAATGACTTTTCAATGATGATTTAAGAAGGATTTGAGACGCTTCCCCGACTCTTAAATATTTCTATTGGCTGCGGCTCTCTGTTGCCAACAGTCCCCATTCATTCGCACACAGAAGACTTTTGTTGTAACTTAGCGCCTCACTGCTCCAGCTACTTTAGTTCACATTGCTCCAGCTGAATGTCTTCGAAAGCTCCGGGTCACAAGATCAACCCGACGCAAATGCAGCATTCAAAACAAAACTCCTGTGGTTTACATCAAATTGCGATTCACAGGAAATTTGTTTAAATTGCAGCTGGTAGACCACACACACCATTGCCAATCCCGGATAAAATTCGGTAAGTGGTCAATCAGAGCTCAGGGGTTCAGTAACCATTGCAGGTAAAATCCCTATAATTCTTTCATACACCCAAGCAACCATTCACCACCTTTCTGCTGACTGATCAAAATAAGGTTATCTGTAACTGTCAAAGTGATATTTTTAAGATGTTGTACAAGTTCAAAACTAATTCAGTCAGTCTGCTGATGATAACTCATTTCAGAAGTGAATGCCAATGCTGACTTGGTAGTTTTACAACATCTTATTAGAGGTGCACTGTTTCAAATAGTTGGCTGCATTAACTAAGTTAGGCCAATAGGTTTTGCAGTTTTATACACTTGCAAGTATATACATTTTGTGTTCTTCATATTAATGCCCAGGAATATGTGTTCAGCATTTTGTCTCTTCTAAGTGGATATGCCATGATATCACTTGCCATAAATATTACAAAGAATTGTTCAGTAATTGGAGAGCATCATTCAATGTTGACTGCAATGTTCCTAAGGTGGTAAAAAATACGACAAGAGAGGTATGAGAGGTAAAGACCAAATGTGACAACAGAGTCATGATAAACATAAGAAGAAGCCTAAAGTTATTTTATAATCTCATAATTGAAAGGAGGTAGATAAAGGAAGGCTGGAACAAATTAAGCACAAGGAAAGAAATCTACTTGCAGAAACAGAGGACTAAATGTGAGATACTTATTCCTACCCTGAGCAGAGAAGAGGATGTTGCCAATGTGGTAGCCAAGGTGGAAGCAGTAGCAATTATTGGAACAGAAATAGACAAGGAGGATGTACTTAAAGTAGAAAGGTCATATGGAGTGATCAGGATGATCAGTGAGGAACATAAGAGTGGCCATTGTAAAAATTCTGGCCACAATCTTGCATTTTCTCTACAGAAATGGAGCAGGTGCTGAAAGACTGCAAACATTACACCCTCTTCTAAACAAATAAACCCAGCAAGTGCGGGTCAATCAGTTATAAGGATACATTGAGTGATGAAGACCTGTGACATGCTAAATGCCATTAAGTATACCACTGCTAGAGGAGGCAATGGCCTTAGTGGTATTATTATTGGGTTGATAATCCAGAGACCTGGGTAATACTTTGGAGACTTGGCTTTGAATGCCATCATGGAAATTGAATTCAAATTCTGTTCTAAATCTGGAATTAAGAGTCTAATGACAATCTCAAGCCTATTGTTGATTGTCAGGAAAAACTCATCAGGTTCATGAATGTGCTCTGGGGAAGGAAATTGCAATCCTTACCTGGTCTGGGCTACATGTGACTCCAGACCCACAAAAATATGGTTGACTGTTAACTGCTCCCGGGGAATGAACAATAAATGTTGGCCTAGCCAGTGATACCCTCATTCTGTGAAAGGGTAAAAACAAAATTTGAAAAATCACAGACTAATAAACATCAATTTGTAAATCCTATTTGACTATTTTTACCGATGTTTTTGTGAAGAAATAGAGGTACAAAACTATCAAAATTGCATTTGCAATTGATTCAATCTAAACATTGTCCCTTTAAAAATGAGCCATATCAAAAATCTTACAGCAGAACTTCCTTGTCAAATACGTTATTTGTTCATTTCATTGAAACAAAAATGACTATTTCTCCCAAGCTAATCCTCTGTTCTTGGCATATTTTGTCACTTATTCTGTAACACTGAAATTGTCAGGAACTTTACAGAATAAATGATATCAATACAGACGCTCCCTCCAAAGCAGACAGAACGTCTGTTCAGCAAACGAAATATGCTGGAGATTACAGCAGGTCAGGCAGCATCCATAGGAAGAAAGCAAGCTAACGTTTCGAGTCTAGATGACTCGTCATCAGAGCTGAAGTGAAGTCTAGAGAGGGTAGCATTTATGTTATTGTTGGAGGGTGGTGGTGGTAGAGTGCTGTGGTGGAGAAAAGATGTTGATAGTTCAGATTAAGTGATCGGAATGTGAGAAAGACTGAACAATAGTTTGTCTAACTGCCAAACTGGAAAGAACAGACAGACCCACTGGGGTTGGGGAAGGGGAATGAGACTGACAGAGAATGTAACAAGCAAAGCTAAAAAAAAGGGAAGCAATGGATTTGCAATTCGAAGGTGCTGAACTCAATATTGAGAATATACAGAAGGCTGTAAACTGCTGAGTTTGAAGGTGAGATGTTGCTCCTCTACTTTGTGCTGTGATTCACTGGAGCATTGCTGCATGCCGAGGACAGACAAGTGGGCATATGAGCAAGATACTGTGCTAAAATGACAAGCTATGGGAAGGTTGGAGTCATGCTAGTGCCCGGACTGGAGTTGTTCTGCAAAGTTGTCACCCAGTCTGTGTTTGATTTCTCCAATGTAGAGTAGGCCACATTGGGTGCAGCAAATACGATACACAAAATTGGAGAAGGTACAGGTGAAATGCTGCTTCGCCTGGAAAGGCTGTTTAGGTCCTTGGATGGTGAGCAGGGAGGAGGTGAAGGTGCAGGTGTTGCACCTTCTGCAGTTACACAGGAAGGTGCCGTGGGAAGGGGTGAGGCTGGTGTTGGCGTTAGAGGAATGGACTAGGGTGTCCGAGATGAAACCATCCCTGTGAAATGCAGACAGGAGGAGTGAGGGGAAATGTACTTAATGGTGGTGTTTTGCTGGAGTTGTCTGAAATGGCGAAGAATACTCTTTTGTTTTCAGTTCAGATTCCAGCATCTGCAGTAATTTGCACCTATAAACTGTATTCTGCTTGTGGAAGATGGATAGGATGATTACTACTAAGGGTAAGCTGAAAATTTTGAATAATATGCAACTTATGTAAGTAATGAAGGTATTGTTTTGGTTAGGAAAGATTTTGCAGTGAGTTGATGGCATTGTCTTGAACTGGGATTTGCACAGATTTCTTCGCAGAATAGGCAGTGCTGATTATGAGTAGATACCTTGCCACTGCTTCACACTTTTCTCATCAAAATAAAAGGCAATTGTCTTCATCCAGATGTGTAAACATGTTTTTTTCTCAGCAAACATTTGTGTCTTGTGTACTGACCAGACATTCATCTACATAGTTTTAGAGATAAAAGGTACTGCAGATGCTGGAGAATCCGAGATAACAAGGTGTGGGGCTGGATGAACACAGCAGGTCAAGCAGCATCATAGGAGCAGGAAAACTTGACGTTTCAGGCCTAGACCCTTCATCAGAAATTCTGATGTGTTCATCCAGCCCCACGCTTGTTATCTCTACATAGTTTTAGCTCCTTTTCAACTCTGCTCCATTTTCAAATCTATGCTAAAGACAGGGAGTTTAGCTCCATAAGACCAGAGGCTCTGGCTTGCTTTTCCCATCTCTAGCCCTTGTGTATTAAAAATGCAGCAGCTACAGTGGAACCCAGATGTGCTAATAGTCTTCAGAGTATTTGCAGACTAAATTGGAGAGCACCCGACAGCACAATGCACATTTACCCACATCTGTTGATGATTTACAGGAAATGCAGATTCTTGTTCCTGGTCCTAGGTGCAAGCAAAATTGGCTATTTTGTTCAGCATAAGGGTTCCAAAGTCATTAATTGCTGCTAATGGAGTCATAGTTTCACACAGCACAGAAACAGACCCCTCAGTCCAACTTGTCTGCGCCAACCAGGCATCCCCATCTGGTCTAGTCCCATTTGCCAGCATTTGGTCCACATCCCTCTACCCAACCACATTCATTTACCCATCCAGAACTGGAGGATCCTGCCAAAATTGGGAGAGCTGTCCCACAGACAAGTCAAGCAACTGTCTAAAGGTTGTGGGTTCAAATCCCATTCCTGATACCTCAGCATAAAAAAAACAGAAACTCTAAGATTCTTCAATTGCTTCTTTTCTCTGCTTCTCCGTAGGATATTTAGCAGATGCTGAATGGTACTGTCAGAAGAGAAAAAATCCTCATCATGCCAATCATTTTATAAGGTACATCACAAAAGCAACTGTCCTTTTTATAGCACAGAGCGTTAAAGAAAAAGTCTTCTCAGTCTCAGATCACAACGGGTCAAGGTCATAAAGTCATGGAGTAATAGAGGTTTACAGCATGGAAACAGGCTGTTCAGCTCAACTTGTCCATGCCGCCCAGTCAGTAACGAGGTCCTTCGTCCCCGGTGATACTTAAAACTAGTTTGCAGCTCTGAATTAATCGATGCATTGTTGCAGTTGGTGGTGCTGGTCAATGCTACACATTAAAGAATAATGACTGGTGTTCAAGGTTTGCAAATGCATTTTCAAATGCCATACACTATCAAATAGACCATGTATCTCCGCCATTGTTCAAATCTTGAAATCCCCATCACTCAACTGCCAACAATTTCTTCCAGTCACAACTCACCTAACACTTATCTGCTTCAGCCTCACACACTTAGCAGTGCTACAAGCTTCACACCTACATCTCAGTTTACACACACTGGCACATAATCAACCAGGAGTGTCACGCTGCATAAACATATTGCAGAACACTTGATGACACATTTCCCTCGCTATTACAGGAGAGGATGACATACATCTAGAGCAGCAGGAGTTATCCAATATGTAAGGGGGGTAAGTGCATGCACCATCCCCAGTGGAGCAGACATTACTGGCCAATGGAAGGCCAATGGCCAGTAGCTGGGCTGAATCTAATGATCACAATGATAGTATTGCTCACCGCGAATCATTTTTCCTTACATCCCAGTTCTTCTTCAACCTACTATATCCCTGATTTCCAAGCAGATAGCATAAGTACGTACTTCTTTATCAACACCCGACCCACTCACAATGCTCCCCTTAGACCTTAGTTATCCTAGATAGCAAGATTTTGATCAGGCTGTGGAAGAACAGCAAGGAGAGAGTAATAAGGTAAACACAACATTACTAGATTTCACACATTTAACCAGCAGCTCAGATGCCAACACTGTGCATATTTTAGAGGATAGATTAGAGGCTTGAGATGCATGGAGTGTGACATTGGGGGAGTAACTGGCCTGCAGCTAGGCAGGGGGCAAGGATGATGCAGGAGCCAACTTATTAGGGGCACAGTCGCACACAAAATACACAAAAAAGACATACTGCTTGGATGGAGACTGAAATGTAACAGACTACAGAAGATATCTAGTAGGTGTACTCAGAAATGATTGGTGCATTGGTAAGTTTGCCAGAAGCATGAGTTCAATGTGATAAAGTGCAAACAACTTGAATGCTAACTTGACATAGCAGTTTACACAGAGTTGGGAGCACAGTCTATCCAACACGGGACTGGAGACCAATTTGATAAACACATTTGTGGAGCTAAATGTGAAGCAACATGTGATGTCTGAGCTGTCAATGCAACGCAAGCAGCTAAAACAAAACGGCTGAGTGCAACAGTGAAAACTCTAGTTCAAAGTCTCATCAATATGCCTCTCACAGACTTGCCTGCCCAAGAAAGTATCAGTAGAATTAACCACCACAGGATGTTGGTGGAAAAGAAGACCCACCTTCTCAGTCAGCATGCCCTCCATCATGCTAACTGCGAGATATCTCAAGCAGACCCAGCAAATCAAAACTGAGCATGCATGTAGTAATGTAATGAGGTCCAGCAGCAGCAGCAAAATTACATTCAACCACAATCTATGGCATCAAGGCCTGCATATCCCCAGCTCTACTCTTACAAACAAGCCAGGAGATTAAATGTCCTTCAATAAAGAGTGTAGAAGAATGTATCAGGAGGTTACTTCAAACTGAGGTGCCAACCTGGGGAACTTACAACATGGTCTACTGCTAAGCTAAACAGCAGAAACTGCATTCAATAGACCTAAGTGAAGCAACTAATGGGTCACATCAAAGCTTTGCCTATCTAGTCTTGAATGTTAAAAAGCAAACAGTTTCCAAAGATATCTTCATTCTCAATGATGAGGGAGTCCAAAACATCAAGGCAAAAGTCAATGCTGGAGCATTTGTATCCATCAACAGCCAACAAGGCCAAATGAATGGGCCTTCACATCCTCTTGCTAAGATTCCCAGCAACACAGATGCCAGTCTTCAGCAAATTCTAGAGCAGAAAGTGTTCAACATCTGTGCATTCGAAGTCCTTTGAGGTAGAGAATTTCAAAGAATCACAACACTCTGAGAGGAAATCTTCCTCATTACCTCAATGCTAATTGACCAACTCTTTATTCTAAGTTCAGCTCCAACAACATTCAAGATGTTGAAAAACATGCAAGACAAACCAGCCCTCTTTATTGCGACTCCCACATCATGTCTGCATGGCCTGGCATCAATAAGATATATTTTTCAGCTCTCCAGGGCTTCTCCCAAAGCATGTCCTAAACGGTGATCTTTACCTCCAAGAAAGATGAACATAGCTTGGGAACACCACAACCTCCAAGATCCTATTCAAAGCATGCAATTTCCTGACTTTGAAATTATTGTGGTCCCTTCACTGTTATTGAATCAAAATTCTAGAACTTCATTCAAGAAAGCACTTAGATGACAACATTTGAAAAGATGGTTCACCATCACCTTCTATCAGACAATTACAGATGGACAATTAATGTCGGTCTTGCTGTGACCTGCAGCCTGTAATTGGATTTAAAAGTACTGATTCCAATAGCACAAGTGCTGTGCAAATGATGAGGCATCAGATAAACTGAATTGCCTTTGACACTGTTGGCTTGGTGGGTGGATTATTTCACAGTATTCATGGATTTTTCTCTGTGTCATTAACTTTTATCACTATTTTATTTTTAACGAGGCCCTCTTTAAAGGAAATTGTGAAAACATCTGTAGTCGGATCTTGTTTTCCTCCTTGTAGAAGATTAAGGCCATTGGAGAGCCACTACCAGTCTTAGGGACACCTCTTTCAGATTCACAGAATCACATCTGCATCGCTCATTTATGGGTAACCTTGCCTCAGAGACAGATGTGCTTAGAGTTCAGTTTAGATAACATTGAGTAATACCAAAATCGAAGGAGTATTTCTGTGAAAGTGCATACCCTTAATGTTAGTGACTGAGGTAAATCTTCGAATATGGAAGAATCAAGCATTTTGTTTGATAAATCCAGGTCTTATTGCATAATTTTATGGTATTTATGTACAAGTTGAGACAGATGGATGGAGTGGATGTCTTTAATAGTCATTCCTCACATGTGTTTGCCATGTAAAAATACACCACTCGCATTGCATAAAATCTGCAGCAGCATTAGGATTTTCCGAATACTTTGTGCTCACCAGGAAATGTGCCTCCTCAAAATTTACATATATTCCCAGTTTATATGTCTCAGTCTACTTCTTAATAGTATTAGATGTATATTAAAGGTTAAAAGTATGCCAAAGTTTCCCTTTGATTTTCCAGGTCTGATCCTTGTTTTTGTTTTGTTGCGCAGATGGGTTTAAATCCCTAGGCTCCCTTACTTCTATCCTGCCTGTCACAGTCTTATTTATATGGCCCAACTGTGATCTTTGCAGTTAAAGAAGTCTGCAGCACAAGCAGAATTGCCCCTTTAATCGGCATAGCAAGAGATGTCAACAGAGTTGAAGAGTTAAATGCCTTTTTATTACCATCACTAACTAGTGCCCAGTTTATTTGAAGAGTTATGTTTGCAACTGTGAGTGAGATGAAAGCAATAAGCACATGTGCCATTTAACTATTATCTTAAACACAGCGAGAGGTTTTTTTTAGGCTATCTACCTGAGACAAAACTGGACATTGATTCATGATGTCTCAAGTGAGATATCCTGTGGTTTCTTTCATCAACTCTTAATGAGATTCTGTTCCTTTCTTTATTCAGACATTGTAGCCTGCCTACATCTGTTATACTACTCACTCTTCCAACCTCAACATTTCAATCACAGGTTTACCTCTGAATGTATATTCCTGTTTGAGGGCCATACATTTACAGTACAGGAAAGCCATTCAGCTCAACTGATCTGCTGTCTATATTAATGCAGCATAAAAATGATAAGTATGACAGGAACAATATTCACAAAAGCTTGACATTGATCTGTTGGAGACTGAACTTGCACGTACCCAATAGTTATTTCAGAAAGAGATTCCCAAAACCTATGCAAAAGTATGATTCTTTGTTATCCAAGAATCAAATACTCTTTGGTTTAGTGTTAGTATTCTTTGAGTCAGTAGAGTGAACAGTTTCCAAGCCAACTCCAAAAAGACACAGTGTTAAGATTGAGAATATGGTCTCAGTAGTTAATACTGTATTAACATTCAGTAGGACACTTCAACTGGATGGAGAGTCCACTTACTTAGGGGTAATATTTTGTACCCTAAGCCCAAAGATTGTGTTAGGCCTTGTTTCAGACAGAATTGGCAGGCAAAGAACCACATTTTTTGAGACTTGAGTTGGGAATTGCCCTAGGGGAAAACATCAAAGTGTAACATTATTAAGTCTGAATGGGAAGATCTGAAAATTCGTCTAAAAGTGGCTTTACAAACAATGGTTTAACAGTACTGGGTTTGAAAAGGAGTTCTTCTGAAAGTGATTGTTTACGCATTGTAAATTCCCTGAGCAGCAAATCTTGCCTCAGCGTGAACAAAAGGAAGAAATAGGTTGTACTTATTGCATTGTAAGATCTTTAAGGCTGATTCAAGTTACCTTTTCAAACCAGTACTTTGATTGTTGTGTTAATATTGTCAAACATTTGCCAAAGAGTTCCACACAGCAGCAACCCCCATTACTGCAAACATTTAGAAACTTCTAATAGTGTTTTCATTGTGAAATAACCTATAAAAATGTTGGAGGACAAACAGGTATTCATTGCAGAAACCATCAGTAGCTCTCAATGGGAATAAATACATT
Source organism: Ginglymostoma cirratum (assembly GCA_024137785.1). NCBI lineage: Eukaryota > Metazoa > Chordata > Chondrichthyes > Orectolobiformes > Ginglymostomatidae > Ginglymostoma > Ginglymostoma cirratum. The sequence continues at coordinate 5,837,485 of JAHRHZ010000009.1, forward strand.
TAGTATCACGGTTTGCTGAATTTGTTAAACACTCAACAAAAAACCAAGAACTGCAGATGCTGGTGATCAGAAACAAACTCAGAAATTGCTGGAAAAATTCAGCAGGTCTGGCAGCATCCGTGGAGAAAAAGCAAAGTTAATGTTTCAGGTCCAGCGACCTTTCTTCAGAACTGAAATATTAACTCTGATTTCTCTCCACAGATGCTGCTAGACTTGTTGATTTTTTCCAGCAAATTCTGGTTTTGTTGCTGAATTTGTTACTTGTTCTGTGTTTTACTTGCTTAATCAATTTTGGAGAAACTTGTACTCTGCTCTCTTCGACGATCCTCTTTAAAACTTTACTTCTGTTCCCAAAATTATCCAGCCCACTTTGCCTGGTCTGTATAACTTGATTAATACCAAGGACATAAGAGGGAAGAGTGGCCTAGTGGCATTATCACTAGACTATTAATCCTGATACCCAGATAATGGCATGTGGTGGCATTTGAATTCAATAAAAAAAAAACTGGGATTAAAAATCTAATGATGACAATGAAACCATTGCCATTTGTCAGGGGGAAAACAACCCATCTCATTCATTAATGTCCCCTGGGGAAGGAAATCTGCCATCCTTACCTGGTCTGGCCTACATGTGACTCCAGATATAAGATATAGCGGTAGAGTTAGGCTATTTAGTCCATCAAGTCTGCTCCACCATTCAATCATGGTTGACCTTCAACTGCCTTACCTGATGAAGAAGCATCATTTTGAATGCTTGTGATTTCAAATAAACCTGTTGGACTATAACCTGGAGTCATGTGGCTTCTGTCTTTGTCCGTCCCAGGCCAACACCGGCACCTCCACACCATGCCCTCAGGGCAATTAGGAGCGGGCAATAAATGCTGGTCTGGCCAGTGATTCCACATCCCGTGAATGTATTTAAAAAAACAAATGTTCTTCCTTAAAGTATTTAATGAATTGATGATGCTGAAGCAATCTTCCACGGGTCCTGCATGACACCTTTCTAAGAGTTTTCCATCTGTGAGAGGCTAGAGCAGGCTTTAATTCAAATGCAACCTCCGTTTGCTCCTCCTGGTTCATGTCGTACCTTCACTTGGTTCTTCTTACTCAAAAACTCTGCTTTATATCCCACAAATCATACTTCAGGGCTGGTTAAGGCAGTGTGATGTGAAATGGATGATACTCAATCTGGTTCCTCTTACTGCTGTTTCCTCATCATGGATCCATAATATCATAATGGCCAAATATTTATCCAATATGAAGTTTTGGTACAATGTTAAATTCCACTTTTAGCGCATCTGTACTGTTAATTTCTTTTTCATTATTTAACAAGGAATTATTTCCAAATTGTTACTAAAGTTTGATGACCCATTTCTCTGCAGAGAATGTTTAAAACCATGTATTGAATTTTTAAAAGGATGTAAAACTCAAAAATACTGCGACAAGTTTCAGCTTTCCCACCAGTAATAAATTCCTATCAAATATGTCTTTAGACACCCAAATTTCTGGTCAGTTAAATTTCATCCCTATGGAGACTTGAGTCACTCTGTACTGAGTGCGGCAGTAACAGAAAAAGCTGAGTATTCAGGTTAATGATGTTCTAAATGAACCAGCCCAGGAGCAACCACAATTTACGTTTAGATAACAACACTAGCGTACTAAAATGTCTTAAGCTGCTTCACTGGAATGTTATCAAAAAAAGTTGGATACTAAGCCACACAAGGATATTTGAGAGCACTGACCAAAATATTTGTCAAAAAGGTCAATTTTAACATATATCTCAAAGGGGAAGTTCAAGAGAAATTTTCAGGTGTTATGGTCACATCAGCTGAAGGCAAAATTCCCAAAGGTGAAGCAATTAAAATCCAGAAGGCACAAGATACCAGAATTGGACAAGCATAAGTATCTTGTGATTGGTTAGCTCGTTTGTTGTTCCGCAGATGTTTCATTACCCTGCCGTTACTTCATCAGTGTAGCCTCCAATGAAGTGCTGTTGTGTTTTCCCACCTGTTATTTAAACTCTGTGACCATTGGGCTGGATTACCTCATTTCCAGTTTTTCTTTGCAATGGGGTCTAGCTCTATTTGTTTATTGATGGCTTTCTTAGTGGAGCACCAGGATTCTAGGAATTCCCGTGCTTGTCTCTGCTTTGCTTGTCCCAGGATCCTGATGTTGCCTCAGTCGGACTGGTGGTTTTCCATATCCATGTGGATGGAGATGAGTGAGTTTTGGTCATGTCTTTTTGTTGCCAATTGATGTGCATGTACCCTTGTGGTTAATTTCCTTCCTGTTTGTCCAATGTAGTGTTTGCCGTAGTCTTTACAGGGAATCTTGTATATGACATTGGTCCTTTCAGAATTCATCCAGAAAGTGGCGTGCCCAGCCCAGACCATCACAGAAACTAACCTCCCATCGATTGGCTCCATTTACACTTCTTGTTGCCACAGAAAGATTGCCAACATCATCAAAGACCCATTACACCCCGGTAATACTCTCTTACAACCTCTTCTGTCAGGCAGAAGACACAGAAGCTCGAACACACGCACCAACGGATTCAAGAACATCTTCTTCCCTGCTGTTATCAGACTGCTGAATGGACCTCTTTATTTTCATATCAGATGTTGACCTTGCTTTTGTGCAGCCGTAACTCCGTATGTGTTGTTCAATTCAGTCACCCTACGATCTGTATGTCCTTGTTTGTTATGATCTGCCTATACTGCATGCAAAACAAAACTTTTCACTGTAGTTAGGTACATGTGACAACAATGAATCAAATCAAATCAAAATTCAATCATTAAGCGATTGCGCATTTGGCTTACATTTAAAAGGTGTAGAAAAGTTGAAACACAATGCTGAGACTCTTGTGTAGCTGTAATCAATGATGGCTTTCAAAGGGAATTGGACAATTGTTTGCAAATAGAGTATTTACAAGCTATAGGGAAAAGGAGGGGGTGGTGGAGTAAGGCTAACTGATTTTCTCTTGCAGAAAACTGGCACAACTAAGAAGGGCTAAATGATGGTCTTTTGCGCTCTAAGTATTCCCTGAATCTATGATTCAGTGAATGATGTTTATACTGTTCAGGAATAACCCCTTAATAAAAATTCTGCTATGATCAGCTGCTCATTTGACTATCATACAGTTCAGCATAGACCTAATATGGAACTCAATCAGTTGGCATAGTATCACTTATTCAAAGCATGACCTTGAAAGTAATTGACAGGCCAAAGTGTCCAATATCGTGGACAGTATGCATGCACACTTAGAACCTTGCTAAAGGCTACACTTGAGAAACTGAGCACAGGTCTTGTATTCATATAATAATAAAGATATAGACGTATTCGAGAAAGTGCAAAAGGAATTCTTAGAAAAATACAAGACTGAGAGGTTACACTTATCAGGAAGAAACTGAACAGGATGGGGCTCATTTCAATGGAAACAAGCAGATTGAGATGTGATGTGATTGAGTTCTTTATGATTATGAAATGGTGTGACAGGATAAAGTGGGAGATGATGGATTCAATTGCAGATGATACCAGAACCAGGGGCTATAAATATTAACAAGCATGGGGCTGGATGAACACAGCAGGTCAAGCAGCATCATAGGAGCAGGAAAACTTGACGTTTCGGGCCTAAACCCTTCATCAGAAAAATTTTTTCAGATGAAGGGTCTAGGCCCGAAACGTCAAGTTTTCCTGCTGCTAAAAATATAATTTTTGTTTTAAGAAAATCATTCATAGGATGTGGCTGTAGCTTGCTGGGCTAGTATTTATTGATCACTCTTGTGACCCTGAGCTGCCTTCTTCAACTGCTGTGGTGTTTTTGGTGCCAGTAGACTCTCAATGCAGTCGGGGAAAGAATTTAAGGATTTGATCCAATGAAAGTGAAAAATGAGCAGTAATATTTTTCCAGATCAGGATAGAGAGTGGCTTAGAGAGGAATTTGCATTTGATGGCCCTCCCACAGGCTCTGAGGAGTCAAAAGGAGTTACTGCACTGTCAGCCAATTGAGGAGTGCAAATGTCACTTCTCAGTTCAAACCTGGGCACTGTCCAGGCCTTGGTGCTTTTGAACATGGATTACTTCAGTATCTGAGGACTCATGAATAAAGGGAAGGTCAATGATGAAACAACTGAAGATGGTTGAGCCTGGCACACTACCCTGAGGAACTCCTACAGAGATGTGCTGGAACTGAAACGACTGATCTCCAACAACCACAAGCAATTTCCTTTGTGCCATGTATGACTCTAAACAGTGCAGAGTTTTCCCACTGGTAACCATTGACTCTGGTGTTGTTGTGGTGCTCCTTGATGCCACACTTGGTCAAATATGGCCTTGATGTCAAAAGCTGTTATTGTCATCCTTTCTCTTGTGCCTATTGTTGAGCCAAGGCTGTAATGGGGACAACTTAGTGTCAGTGAGCATTTTATTGTTAAGTGCTGTTTGCAACACTGTTGATAACATCTTCCATCGCTTTACTGAGGATTGAGAGTAGACTGATGAAGTGGCAATTAGCTGGGTTGGATCTGTTCTGCTTTTTGTGTACAGATCATACCAGGGCAACTTTCCACTATGTTGCTTGATGTTAGTGTTGTAGCTGTACCTGAACAACTTGCAAGTTCTGGAGCACAAGTTCTTCAGCACTATTGCCAGAACGTTATCAGTGCCCAAAGCCTTAGCAGGATCCATTGCCTCCGGTTGCTTCTTGATGTCACGTGGAGTGATCTGAATTGGCTGATCACTGGCATCTGTAATGCTCGGGACCAGTGGGGGAGGCCAAGACAAATCATCAATTTGGCACTTCTGGCTGAAGATTGATTCAAATGCTTCAGCTTCATCTTTTTCCATACTACAAATGCTTTAAAATGCTTTATAATATTTGTTTCATTCAGCACTCTTCATTGGTTCATAGTCCAATCACCTTCAGTTGCTCAAACAATGACCTTCTCTCCATTGTATGGGGAAAAGTGGAGACGTTTGTTGATGAATAGAATCGAACAGAATAGAATATCCTTTATTGTCATGTGTACTCCATTGTAGATGTACAGTGAAAAGCTTTTACTATGTTTACCTCTCATGGTGCCATCTTAGGTACAAATACCCAGGTACAAAGTTTGGGTACAGCAGAGTAATAAAAAGTAGTTGCATTATTTTACAGAGTTTTTAAAAAGTTAGAAAAAAGATATCATTAAAGGATTGATAAATACGGCCAGGTGAACAATTTCAAATAAATATTAGTGTAACAGATTAGCACAGGGCCTCTGCATGTGGTCTGACTGCCCACACCAGACAACAGTCCAACAGTGGTCCCCACTCCAAGCCTCCAGTTCGCTCCACACTGGCACTCAGCTGCTCCAATGTAAGTTCCAGAAGAGCCTTTCCTGTGCCAGTCTCTGCCCAGGACTTGCTGCCCACATGCTGCTCCAGGGCACACTCCCCACTCGCTGTTCTGGGGCTCGCAGCCTACGCCCCATTCCAGCACTTGCTGCCCGCTCTCTGCTCCAGGACTCACTGCCCCCTCTCTCTGCTCCAGGACTCACTGCCCCCCTACTCTGTTCCAGGACTCCCGGCACCCCCACCCCCTTTCCAGGGCTCACTGCCCTCCCCCCATTCTTTTCCAGGACTCACAGCCCATGTGCCATTCCAGGGTTTGCAGCCGCCAGCCACTGCTTCAGGATTCGCCTGTGGGACTAAGAGGAGAGAAAAAGGAAAAAATGAGGTAAAAAAGGAACGGAACAGGCGGAGCAGAGGAGCTCCAGCAGGAGCGTCCTACAGTGCCACCATATTGCCGGCATATTGTTTACAATGTTTGTGACATTTTAAATACTGAAGCAGTCCACGTCCATGTATAACATGATATAGACAACATCTAGGCTTGAACTGGTAAGAGACAAGTAATATCTGTGTCATACATGTGCCAGGCAATTATCATATCCAACAAGACAGGGCCTAACCATCTCCCAAGATAATAAATGGTATTACTTTGCTGAATTTCCTACTAAAAATGTGAGGGCTAGCTTTGACCAGAAACTGACCTGGATCTGCCATTTAAATACTGTTACGAGAGCTGGTCAAATGCAAGGAGTTCTGCATTGAGTAACTCACTTCCTGACACCACAGTGCCGGTACATTATTTCCAAGGTACAAATCAGGACAGTAATGAAATACTGAACGAAAACAGAGATGGCTGAAACAGCTCAGCAGGTCTGGCAGCATCTGTGAAGAGAAATCAGAGTTAACGTTTCAGGTCCGGTGACCCTTCCTCAGAACACTGTACCCCTCCAAGCAATGTACCACCCTGACTTGAAGCTACCTCATTGCTCCTTCAGTGCTCATGGGTTAAAATCTTAGAACTCCCTGCTTAAAAGCACCATAAGTGTATTGTGTTAAGATAACATTTTAATCTCAAGATACTCGCGGATATATTGGTTGTGCCAATGCAACATGTGTATTTTTAAAGGACATATCAGCCTGAAGATAGATGAGATTGTGGATTCTGTGGCTGTCTGACAAAATTCTTGGGTGGATTACATTGTGTTGTGAGAGGGCCCATGGAATGAAGAGTGCTGAGGGAACTTCAAGCAGCAACAATTCTCAGAGAGAGATGCCATTCAAATAAACTGGACTTGATCTTATGTGGCTACAGAGATAATGAGGGGCTGATTATCCTCCCTTAGCAGAAAACTATTTCCTGCAATTTGTGTCCAGATACAGACATGATATGATTTGATAGAAAGAAAGTTCTGGGTGAAAGACATGTTTCAGTTTTCCCTACGGTTTGGAAAGTATTGAATTCCATGCGTCAGAGTGCTGGCATATGAATGTGCTCACATGCTTGCTTCAGGCACAACTTCTATTATGCTCATGTGTGTTATGAAGGGACACAGCTGGGAACTTCCATTAGACTCTCCTGCATGGGCAGGTAAAAAGAAATAAAGTCTTTCTCTCTCTGATTTCTGAAATAAAGTCAAATCAGCAAAGAAAATATTGAAGAATACTGGACAAACTCTTTTCAGCTATCTACAGAACCAAAATCTCAGAACGGCCACTCAACAGTCAATGTTGGGAATACCGGTATCACTGACTTTTGAGTCCAAAACATTTCAATATCTATTCATCAGGGACTAGCCAAAAGATAATTTTATTTCACTTATACATTTTGGACTCAAGTTTTATTTCTAATCTCTGTGTATGTCACACTTCATTAATTTATTTTTTCTCTCAAGTTTAAATAGCTCAAAAAATTATTCTTTTCTTTAACTAAGAAAGTAGTTAAATTAGATCACTTTAAACATAAATATATTTGATCAGACAAAAGGCATCCATGGAGGGAGAGATCTTTTTAAAAGTAACCTTGGTGAGATCAATGGGGGGAGATCTTTACCCATCCTCACCTGGGATCATGACAATTTGTGTAATCCATCCAGAATTCTAATGAATTGTAGGCCTTTGCCCAGGGTTCGGGCATATCATTCTACGTCCCAAGAACTAAACATAGAACATTACAGTGCAGTACAGGCCCTTTGGCCCTCGATGTTGCGCCGACCTGTGAAACCAATCTGAAGCCCATCTAACCTACGCTATTCCATTATCATCCATATGTTTGTCCAATGACCATTTAAATGCCCTCAAAGTTGGCGAGTCTACTACTATTGCAGGCAGGGCATTCCACGCCCTTACTACACTCTGAGTAAAGAACCTACCTCTGACATCTGTCCTATATCTATCACCCCTCAATTTAAAGCTGTGTCCCTGTTCAAGAAGACAGCTTACCATTGCCTTCTCCAAGACAATGAAGGATGGGATATAAATGATGGTCTAACTAGTGACACTCAAACCACACCAACAAACAAGAAAGACCTGTTCTGGGATAGTACCCTTTAAGAGTCATTTATATATGTCATACAGAATTATATTGCTTCCTTTCAATGATTAGCAATCAGATTAGTGCTCTTTATGTTCATAATTAACTATTTGTGCAAAATCTTGCCCAAAGACTTTCAGTCACTAGTGTTTTATCTCATAGTGAGGAGAGAACTGAATATCTGGAGTATTGTGGACAGTTTTGGTCTCCTTCCATCTACCAAATAGTAAGTGTAACAAAGGTTCATCAGACTGATCCCTGAAATGGTGCATTTGCTCAATGAGGAGCTGGGGCCTATATTCTATATAGTTTGAAAGTATGACAGCTTGCTTTATTGCAGTGTACATAATTCTTACAGGGTTACGTAGGAGTGTATGGTGAATATGTTTTCCCTGGCTATGGGATCCAGAATGTGGGTTAGGCAATCTAGGGCTGAGCTGAAGAAAAATTTCTTCACTGAGAGGGTGATGAGTTTTTTGAATCCTGTGCGCTGGAAGGCTATGGAAGATAAGTAATTGAGTATATTCAAGACACAGCTCAATAGATTTCTAGACATAAAATATATCAAAGGATTTGGCGATAGTGCAGGAAAATGGCAATGTGACAGAATTTCTACAGCGTGGAAGCAGGCCACTTGGCCCATCGAGTCCACACCAACCATGCAAAGAGTATCCCACCTAGATCCCATCCTATCCCTGTACCTCTATATTCTCCATGGCCAATCTCTTAACCTGAATGCCTTTGGATAGTGGGAGGAAACCGGAGCATCCGGAGGAAACCCACGCAGACATGGGGAGAATGTGCAAACTCCACATAGACAGTCACCAGAGGATAGAATTGAACCTGGGTCCTTGGTGCTGTGAACCACCTTGCTACCCCACAGTCATAGTCTATTTCTATCCAGGACTTAATGGTCAACTCCCATTTCTATCTTTTACGTTCATATCTGAAGAAGATCTTTGCCAACTTTAAATCTTCGCGTTGCTTTTGGCAAAAGTGTTGGGATAAAAATCTTGAAATTTTGAAGTGGTTTCAAAGACCACCTGAATCATTTTGCATTAAATCAACTTCTGCAATCAATTAAGTTTAAAATGTGTGAAAATACTTCCCTCGGGCACCCGCAGGCCTGACGTGATATTTGATTAGTTATTGCTTCATTACTGCAAAATTGCATACATACTGCATGTCTTGTGCTTGTGAAATATAAAAGTGCATCTTGTTGATGGAAAGTTGTGCAAAATAATGGGACTGTTATATCACGTGTAATCTGTTTGAGACTGGTAGCTGCCTGGAGTGAGTGGAACCCAGTGGACCCACGTTATACTGCCCTCCGGCCAGAAAAACTGAGCTTTACTCACGTCTATCCGTTCAACAAACTCTATTCTGCTGGCATTTGATTGCCAAAGGATTCTACTGTTGACAAAAAGACTGCATGTCAATCAGACCTCCGTTAGCGTTCAAAAGTTTAATCATTAATTCTGTCATTTGGACTCCTGAGAACCCTGTAAACTGCACACCAATTGCGATTATATTATGGAGCAAATGCAAAATCAAAACCGTGTGAGTTGATTCAGTTATTTCAAATTACATTGCACTGTTTGCATTGATTGTGAAGTCAAAATTGCTTTGCATCAGTTCAGTGGCCCATTACAGACCCATCAGATATGAGTGCTACGCTATTATCTTGTAAGACATAAGTTGTTTTAAACAGACTGCAAAACTACTGAAAGCATATTTTGCAGGCACAATAGCAAGTTGGTTTAACAGATGTAAGGAGTTTTAAGTAGCAGATCTGTATCTAGAAGTGCAAACAGAATTCCTTTTCCCAATGAAACATAATGAAACGGTTTAAAAGTTCGTTAAACTCAATACATCACTGTCTGATTTAGTTTTAGGTTATTATATTGAAAGAGTAACCTTTCTCCCTTTTTCGAGAGAAATTGTGCGGTCAATTTAATACAAAGGGGAAAAGCCACATGAATCTTTTATCTCTTTCTGTCCCTTTACAGCGAAGCCCTTTGACTGTTTAACTAGACAGCCAACACACAATCACTCTTTGCAACAGAATGGTTTTCATTGATCTACCACAGTGCTCATTCTCTCTGTCTATAAAAGCACCCTCAAAGGCTTCTTCCATGTTTCGTGAAGGTAACATTTCATTTCAAAAATAAGAAAGCAGCAGGTGTCTGCACTTCGGATTTTAAACCATCTGCCAGTGAAAATCTTGGAACAGAGAGGATTCCAGGACTGTTAAGAAATTATCACAATCACTTAGACAGAGATTTTCCATTCAAAGGGTCTTACATCTGGCAGGGCAGTTCACTATTGTCCTTGTGAAATATATTTTAACCATTAAAAACTTATCATTTGTAACCTTGTGCACATCAACTGTGCCTTTTGTCCATATTGTTTTTGCTCCAAGACACATACCTCACCAGTGTTAGGGACAGATTCAGCATAAAGAACAGAAACATTTGGTGACTGGAGTTGAATGCAATACAAATTAATTTACATAAAATAAGTCTGCTTCTTTAGGTATTTAACAGTACCTTTAAAAAATACAGAAGGGAATGGGAAACAGTATTAACTCATTGATGTCAGGTGATTGCATCAAACAAAATGCATGACCTTGAATGATAGTGAAATCCTAAATGCAACTCCCCAACACATTGCAGCTCTCTGTGGCATCTCTCTGTGAGGAGACAGTAGCACACGTGTAGGGGTGAGTCAGCAAAATTAAGATATGTTTTGTTTTTTGGTAAACATTTTAGAAGAAATTAACCGCAAAACCATCTTTTGTTTGCTTTCTTCTCACAAGGTATCCATATAACCAGAAGGAAAGTGTCTGTGATGTGGAAAAGCAGAATAAGCTGGGTGCGTTTCCCCTGGAGCAGAGATGGCAGCGTGGGGGATCTGATTGAGATTTGCAAAATTATGAGAGGCATAGTGGGAGTAGATCATGAAATTTTTTTTCACCATGGCAGATATGCCTAAGGCCATAAGTTTAAGGTGAGGAGTGATTGGATTACTGGGGATGTGAGAAAAATGTTTTCACCCGGAGAGTGGTAGTTATATGGAGCCTGAGAGGGCGGTGGAAGCAGGAATGCTTGCAACTTTTAAGAAGCATCTGGACAAACACTTAAAACACTGGGGCATAGTAGGTTATGGATTCGTGTAGTTTGGTGTTTGTTAGTCAGCATAGACATGGCGGGCCAAAGGGCCTGTTTCTACACTGTATGGCTCTACGATAACTGACTGCATTCAGGTGCTTAACAGCTATCGGCATTTTGGATGACATTGCAGTGCCTTTTACCCTGCACTGATTGGATAATTTGCAACATCTGTTAATGTACCATCACTACAGTGGCCAGCTGCATCTTCTACAAACACTCCCAGAGCTCACAGATATTGCTCAGCAATACCTGTATTGCTACTTGTGAATTATTCCAGTCTTTCTGGCAGTTTGCAGGAAACCAATTCCAAAACAGTGAACAAGGGAGAAAAATGCCACAGTAGGTCAATGTCATTAAAATGCTGTAGATACAAAATAATTAGAAGTTTCTTGCAGAGATGTATTGTATAGGAGTTCCTGTTTATGCATTCTGTTCGACTGATCAGCATGTATATTGGTCAGCACATATTTTTATCTTTTTCTTCCTTTCCTAACATAGAAATTTTGTCTTTCAAACATTGATAACACAGTGTGAAGCTAAAGGAACACAGCAGACCAGGCAGCATCAGAGGAGCAGGAAAGTCGATGTTTCAGGTCGGGACCCTTCTTCAGAAAAGAGCTGGCATGAGTACAATGAGCTCAATGGTCACCTTTGATTCTCTGAAAACTACAGAGTATAAATCTGTTCCACATGTGGTAGAAATTTTATTTTACTGCTTTGTTTGGATATAATGTAAATAGAGCAAGCAAAGCTTTAAATAATCTGAAAAAGTAGATTAAAAGTGAGTAATGATCAGTGGGTTATTTATGTTTTTTGGTTTCGTTATTTGTGGTTACATATAAGTTAATTAACTCAGGAATGTGATTAATATCTTTGTTAAACGTGTGAAGCTACACAGTAAATTTGTTTCCCCAATTAAATTAATTTCTAATTAACTTTATTGCAGCAGGGCTTTGATTGCCATCCACACCTTATTTAATAACATGCAAATTAAATGTGAATCCTCAGTCTACACATTTTTCTCAGACCAATTTAATCTTGTTGCCTTACTAGAATTCTAGTACATTCACCCAGTGCAATGAAGCAGAAGTGTTATGTATGTGAGTGAATGAAGCTAGTGGTGACAGACATCGGCAAATACTGACTGATAGAAACTCTCAAGACCTGGGGAGGCATCACAAATACTCCTTAAACTATCATTGAAAAGTCATTCGAAATCTGGCAGGGACCTCTGGACAGATTGCTAAGTAGTGGAACAAAGCACCAGGAATCCTTAAATAATGATGGGAACGAAGTGGAAGAAATGGCAGTAGAGCTAAAAACAGATTTGTTACTTAACAACCAGAGCTTTTTTTTCACTGTTTGCATACTGGTAAAAGTTTTATTCATGAGTTATTAAGCATTTTGTGTGGTAAGCCACTTTATCCCTGTGACCTTGGTCTGATACCTTATCCTGCCAGATGGCATTAAGAGGGAAGTTTAAATCCATCGCAAATCATCCGATGTAGGTTAGGAGATTCTGATTATGTGACCATGAAGAATGTAAAATAAGCAGTTTTAATAGCTTTGTTTTGAAAGCAATTCTTTAGCTGCACGTCCACATCAATTAATGTATCTTATGTGACACTCTAATTGTACTAGAGGCCTATTTATCCACTTGCTGTTAAAATACGTGTAAAGAACAAGTTAGAAAACACATTTTATGCATGCCAACATGCATTTTATATACATATAAAATATGGTTAGATAAAAGTCCAAGGTACACAGGGCAGTGCATTACCTACAGATTAGATTAAAGGTAAATCAGGACATTGTGATTAGGTAATATCAATATTGGGTATCCAAAGATCCGGTAAAACATTTGCTAACAGAAGCACAAGGTGGCCTCCTGCTGATCTGTGCAGTGCCAAGTGGGAATGAGAGAAGGAGGCTGCAACCTTTAATTCTGTTCAAAGAATGAAAGTGGCCAAAAAAATTAACCTGCCTATTGGACCATAAATAGGAAAAGGAGAACCCGAATAAGGAAGGAACTCTTTGCTGAATTATATAAATAAAGTTTTTTCAAAGTCCCATACAGAAGCTATATCTGCTCACAGAGGCAGTCAAAACCAAAGGCAGCACAGAAATGACCTCAGATACATTCCTAAGCTGCTGCTGGGATGCAGGGATGGAAGCTGAAGAAGCTGTTTCTCCCTTTTCCCCCTCCTGCAGATTGGAACTTTCAACATGGCATAAATGATGTTGCCAGGACTGTTATTGGTGTGAGTATTCAGAGGAAGGAGCAGGACATATAATTAAAGATGTACTTTAGCAAACTGACCTGGCAAAATGAAACAATTTGAACATTGAATATCACTTTCTGGTCAAGGAATGCCTCCTCCATAGAGAAACGCACAATGGGACTAGACTTATTATAGTCTGCAATTATGGGAGTGACAGTTTATGTCATACTGGAGTTGGTGGAGTTTCCGCAATAAATTCAAATTAAATTATATTTTAAAACTCTATTGACATGCCAGGTCAAGTCACACCACATTGCCACCAAGAATAGCTTACTTGAATCTTAAGCTTATTAATGGAAAATGGGAAACACATCGGAGATTTCTTTTCATTCATTGATGTGGCAGTCAGTCACTGGGCCAATTTATTCCCCATTTCTAGCTGCCCTTAAGAATGTGGTGATGAATTACCTTCTCAAACTGCTGCAGTCTGTTTTCTGTAGCTGGAACCACAATGCCATTAGGAAGGGAATTCCAGGATTTCAACCCAACAACGCTAAAGGAACAATGATATATTTCCAAATGATGATGGTAAATGGCTTGGAGGAGAAAAGGCAGGTGGTGGTATTCTCATTAACAAAAACAGAAATCTCTGGATAAGTTCAGCAGGTCTGGCAGCATCTGTGGAGAGAAATCAGAGTTAATGTTTTAGGTCGAGTGACCCTTCCTCAGAACTGATGGTAGCTAGGGAAATTTCCGTCAGCTCTGAGGAAGGGTCACTGAACCTGAAACGTTAACTCTGATTTCTCTCCACAAATGGTTCCAGACCTGCTGAGCTTTTCCAGTGATTTCTGTTTTTGTTTATGATTTACAGCATCCACAGTTTTTCTGTTTTTACTTAGGTGGTATTCTCATGTATCTGATGCCCTGACCTTCTCGATGGAAATGGTTTTGGTTTGGAAGGTGCTGTCTAAGGACCCTTGCTGAATTTCTGCGCAGCACCTTGTAGATTGTACCCACTGCTCTTACTGAGCATTAGTGGTAAAGGGAATGAATATTTGCAGATGTGGTGACAACCAAGTGGGCTGCTCTGTCCTGGACGCTGTTAGGTTTTTTGAGTGTTGTTGGAGCTGCACCAATCCAGGCAAGTGAGGAGTATTCCATCACACTTCTGATTTGTGCCTTATAGATGGTGGACAGGCTTTGGGGAGACAGGAGGTGAGTTACTCACTGCAGGATTCCTCACCTCTGAATTGTTCTTGTAGGTGCAGACTTTATATGGCCAGTCTGGTGCAATGTTTGGTCAATGGTAACCCAAGGATGTTGATAATTGAGAATTCGGCAATAGCAATGATATCAATCTGTTGTGTTGATTATTAAATCCTCTTTTCTTGGAAGTGGTCATTGCCTGACATTTGCGTGGTGCAAATTTTCCTTGCCACTCATTGATCCAAGCCTCTATATTGTCCAGACTTTGTTGCATTTGAACATGGATTGCTTCAGTATCTGAGGAGCCATGAATGGTGCTGAACATTGCTTAAACATCAGTGAACATCCCACTTCTGACCTTATAGTGGAGGGAAGGTCATTGATGAAGCAGCTGAAGATGGTTGGGCCAAGGACACCACCCAGAGGAACCCTACTGACGAGTCATATCTTCCAATGAAAACAAATATAATTCTTTTCAAACGTCATCACAATTCTAACTAATACATTGACACCAACAATACAGAAATTTTACAATATGTGTTTGGAACACGTTTTCATTATAAACAACACATTTCCCACTTTGGTGCATATAATAAGTGGGGCAAATTTTCCATCTTTATGACAATTAAGAATTAAGAACTGAGGATCAATTTCAATGGTTGTAGCATTGGATACAAATGTTGTACTAAACAAAATAATGATTATATATGATTTTCATGGTTTTAGTTCAGCAAATGTTTAGTCTGCACAATGCCATGAAAACTATACTGCAGCAAACATTATTTTGTAGAATCACAGAATCCCTACAGTGCAGATAAAGGTCATTTAGCCCATCAAATCTGCACTGACCTTATTGTTGTGCAGTTACTTTGGGAGTATTGTGTCAACAATAGTTTGGACAAATATGTCCACTTTATTTTTAGATTCTGATGTTGAGTCCACTAGTGAATGTACAAGATAGGTTGACTTAGTTCAAAACATGACACAGTTCAAACTCAGTCTATTGCCGTCTGTGAAAAAAAATGCTTTTCAATCACCACAGTGATTTAGCTCCCTGCCATTAAGGAAAAATCGCACTTTGAGTCTTGACATTGCAGCATGTGAACATTTGCTGTTATGATCCTGTTGCAAATGGCACGATGAAATATGAGTGAATTCAACCAACATTTCCATCAATAAAATAATGGACCTAAGGACTGTGTACCAGCTATCTAAGGCACCCTCTATAGTCCACCTCACAGCCTGATGGCTAGGTGTTTAAATAGATATTACCCTGATACTTACAGAATGACAAAAAATTGCTGCCGGACGTGAAGGTAGTGGCAGGATCCCATTAAGAGTAGGCACCTCAGTAACACAAGGCTATAGTTCAAGACTTTTGGGGATAGTTCCATGCAGTCATTGAATCGGAGAGACCTGCGATTGTGTGGTGAAAGAGGATCTCTCAATCTGGTTGGGTGAGTGTTCATTTCTATCTGCCACAAAAATAAAATGGGAAGAAAGATAGTAGGCAATCCCTTGGTGGAAAGTGGGAAGATGCCTTCCTCAAGTGAGGATCCAAATATGGTAGAATTTTTCATTAAGGTACGGAGTGAGGTATTTGATTCTGAGCGTCCTGAATCTAAATCAAAGAAATTATATGGTGTGAAGTATGAGCTGGCTATGATGAATTGGTGATTGTTACTGAAAGGGTTAACAGTGGTTAGGGCAATGGCAAACATTGAAAAAGAGTGCATGGAGGAAATATAACAATTGTTCATCCCTGTCTGGCATAAAAATAAAATAGGAAAGGTAGCCTGCCATGGCTAACAGGGGAAATCAAGGAAACTATTAAATCAAAGCAAGGGCCACACAAATCGGCCAAAAATAGTAAGCATCAGACCGGAGGATTGGAAGCAGATTGGAATTGAGCAAAAGAGGATAAAGGGATTGGTTAAAAGAAAGGAAATAGAGCATGAGAGTAAGCTTTCAAGGAACATACAAACTGACTGTAAAAGCTTCTATCGGAATGTGAAGAAAAGATGATTAGTGAAGAAAACAGAATCGGGGAAGTTAATTTGGGGAAAAATGATTGCAATCCAATCCAATACATATATGTTTGTAGCTTCACAAAGCGGGACACAAATAATATCCGAAAAATGTTGGAGAACACAGGGTTAAGTGAGAGAGAGGAACTGAGGGTGGCACAGTGGCTAGCACTACTCCTCACAGCACCAGGAACCCAGGATCAATTCCAGCCTTGGGCGGGTTTCCTCTGGACTGGCTATGCTAGATTGCCCACAAGGTCTAGGGGGGAATATGCAGGGGTAGGGTAGGGGGTGGATCTGAGTGGGATGCTCTTCAGAGGGTCGGTGTGGACTTGGTGGGCTGAATGGTCTATTCTAAATGTAATATCTCCATGTTTACAGATGACACAAAGCTGGGTGGGAGGGTGAGTGTAAGGAGGATGAAGAGATGCTTCAGTGTGAACTGGACAAGTTGAGTAAGCAGGTAAATGTGAGGATATCCACTTCCACGGCAAAAACAGGAAGACAATTTATTATCTGGATTAGGAAAGGGTGTAATGAGACCTGGGTGTCCATTACACCAGTCATTGAAAGTAAGCATGCAGGTGTAGCATGTTGTGAAGAAAGCAAATGGTATGAAACAGAAACAGAAATTGCTCTGAAGATGGGTCATTAGACTTGAAATGTTAATTCTGCCTTCTCGCCATTGATGTCATCAGTGTTGCTTTCGTTTCAGATCTTCAGCATCCATAGTTTTTTTGTTTTATTTAAGGCAAATAACCTGTTGGCCTTCATAGCAAGAGGCCTCAAGTACAGGAGCAGGGATGTCTTGCTGCAATTGTACATGACCTTGGTGACACCATATTTGAAGCATTGTATATTTGTTATTTGAGGAAGGATGTTCAAGCAATGGAGGAAGCACAATGAAGCTTCACCAAGTGTATTTCTAGATTACAGGACTGCTCCATGAAGAGATTGGATCAGTTAGCACTATATTCACTGGAGTTTAGAACAATGGGGGCACGATCTCATAGAATCTCTAACAGAATGAGACAGCGTAAACAAAGGAAGGATGTTCCTGATGAGCAGAGAGTTCAGAACCAAGGGTTACAGTCTAAGAATACGGGGTTGGCCATTTCAGACTGGTATGAGGAGGGATTTCTTCAACAAGAGTGTGGTGACCCTATGGAATTTTCTGCCACAGACAGACGTTGAGCCAAAGCATTGAATGTTCCTTAAGAAGGAGATAGGTATACTTCTTAGGGATAAAGGGATCAAAGGGTGTGGGGAGAAAGCAGGTACAGCAGACTGAGTTAAGTGATCAGCCATGATCATATTGAATGCTGGAGCAGTCTTGAAGGGCCAAATGACCTACTGCTGCTCTATGTACCTATATCTTAAGGGACTAAGAGGAAGCTCTCTAGCTCCATCCAGTCCACAAGGAGAGCTGTACAACCATTGAACAAAAACAAAGTTGCTGGAAAAGCTCAGCAACATCTGACAACATCTGTGAAGGGAAAAACAGAGTTCCATAGCCTCTTGAAGCCAGAAACTCTCACCTCTGGCCTGGAATTTTCTCCTGAGTCAGGTAACTGGAGTTGGGAAATCTCCAAGACCATGACAATCATCTTGGGAGAAACTCACCCAAATGGTGGGTCTTTGCTGTTGGGTTGGGGATGAGGGTAGAATTGTCTCAGTCCATCACCTAGACATGCGGGTTGGAGCTGACTGCCATTTATCCTTTATGTGGGTGTAGGATCTGGACCAAGCAGGCCTGATGAAGCTTGGTTGAGAACTGAAACTCTCATACAAGGATAACTTGATACAAAAAAAGTGGTACAGAAAAAGAAAAATTCTTTACTTGATGAACAGCTTTGTGATATTATAAGTTTTTTTTCCTGTAATTTCTTTAATCAATTACTCTATCTGTTTGCACATGATAAAGGAGTGGCAAGTGCTTTGCTTTTGACGCTTCAAAGATTTCATTGATCAACACCTTCATAGATCTATAACAATGGCAACTCTACTTTAAAATTATGAATGAGCATTTTTAATCTATTCCACACATGCCACTGTTCCTACAGGGTTGATTAATTCTGTACAGATTGTGTACTGGGCAAATGGGTGTAGAAGGATCTAGGCCCGAAACGTCAAGCTTTCCTGCTCCTATGATGCTGCTTGGCCTGCTGTGTTCATCCAACTCTACACCTTGTTATCTCGGATTCTCCAGCATCTGCAGTTCCTATTATCTCTGATACAATTTTAACCCCGCTGCAAAGCCTCTTCTAAGGATGCCTACCCTGAAAAGGTTACCCTCCTCCTATCCAGACAAACCTCAGGGGATCTCTCTCTCACTGCAACTCTGTCATAATACTTGTCTGTCTCCTCTCTGCCTATCCTCTCCTCTATCCATCTTCTATCCGCCTCCCCCTCTCTCCCTATTTATTTCAGAACCCTCTTCCCCTCCCCCATTTCTGATGAAGGGTCGAGGCCCGAAACGTCAAGCTTTCCTGCTCCTATGATGCTGCTTGGCCTGCTGTGTTCATCCAGCTCTACACCTTGTTATCTTAGAAGAACCATGTGTTGGCTTGGAGTGAGCATTGATAAGACCTTTTGATTTATCTTTCAATAGGCTGCTGAATCCAGATTATAATTTTCTACTACCCAGAGGAGGAGGCTGGCCCAACTTCACAAAAATTGTCAGTGAGCTAGGAGATGCTCCTCAACAATTGAAGCGGTCAGGTCAGGAGTGCTGGATGTGGGCATACTACTTGGATTGAAAGATGGCAGGCATCAGGAATTGGGACAGGAATTTTCAAATTGGGTCTCAGTTGTCCTTTGTAAATGGCTTTGAGGTCCTTACAGCTCAATGAAAATCTGGCCTTCTGCTTCAAGTTTGATTTGAGCCCATTATTTTTATCTTGAATAAGGATGGATTTTGGTGGCATCGTACACTTTAAAACAAAAGGTGTTTTTATTAATCCCTACTCGATATAGCCCGTTGATATTTTGACAGGAGCCACAACATCGGTAATGCAGGGTTGTTTTTGTTCTCTTCCTGACTGATCCCATCTGTTGCCTCCACTGATTGTTTCTCTTAGAGATTGGCCTAATGGACCTGCTGATTGGTTAAGCAATTTATCAGTTAGGGTCCATACAAGTGTGAGATTCCACTCTCTTCTTTCTCACTGACCTCAAATGGGGAGAGATATGTTTTTTGGCCTCAGTGGGAACAGCAGGAGGTGGAGGGCGCAGCTCCAGCTTATAAGTTAGATAATGGATTTTAACCAGATTCCAAAGGCATACACTGCTCTCCCTGAGGCCAAATTCAAAAGCTTTGCATAGCCATCACTGACCCTTCCATGACACCCAACTTGACTCTTCTATTGTCACCCCCAACCTGAATTTTTGATAGCCAGGAACGGGATAAAACAGACTAACAGGAGAGAAGGAGAAGATAAAGAGATGGGCAAAGAGATGGGGAGAGTGATAAGGCAGAGGAATTGGAGAGAGGGATGGGGAGATGAAGCCAGTTAATTAGATATATTCAAGAGGGAGCTGGACATATCCCTTATGGCTAGAAGGATCAAGGAGTATTGGGAGAAAGTGGGAGTGGGATATTGAAGTTGCATGATCAGATATGATCATGCTCATATTGAATGGTGGTGCAGGCTCAAAGGGCCATTGGCCTACTCCTGCACCTATTTCCTATGTTCCTATGAAACAGGGAGAGGTGCAGACGAGAGAGATGGGGAAGATCAACCGATGAAAGGGAGAGCGGAGAATGGCAATAGAGAGGGTCAAGGAAAGACACTGAGGGAAAGGTCAAGGGAGAGGTACAAGGGAGATGCCTGAGGAATGAGGCTAGGAGAGGAGCAGGGGAGAAGCACAAAGGGGAGAGACAGTGGAGCAAGCCATTGGCGCACACAAGCTTTACATGTATCAATTGTGTTCTATGCTAACATGCTGAAGTCATTTTAGTAATCACTTTGTGCATAATATGTGTTGCTTTTGCAAGCTATATAGTAGTCATAGCATTACCAAAAGTCATGTTATTTAATCATTAAAATTATGAAAGTTCAACCACAGAGAACTGCTGCCTGTGAAACATGTGGAGTGAAGATATTCTGCAATGGCCTGAAAAGTAAGTTTCAACTTTATTTATCATTAACTAAATGCAATTTTTAGATTTGCTTACACATGAAGAAACACCATTTTTTTTCCAATTTATAATTCTGAATGACTTTAGATATTACACTTGTTTCAACATTGAAGGGTTCCATCACAAATGACTGGAAAAGACTTTGGTAGTATTTAGGTTATCATTACATTTAAAATGTATAATCCTGTCATCAATGTCAGAAATTACCTGAAAGGAAGTAAACAAAATTCATTTAACAACACTAATAGGCCTACAGCCCAGATTGTTAATACTTAATCAACAAATTGAACAAAACAAAAGCTTCTTTAATTAAAATCATTGCATCTTATTCCTCATCTGATATGCAGAAGACATTAAACTGACTTTCACTTTTATAAAAAGATTTGTGACTTGACTTTTGGAAAAAAACAATGATATGGCTACAACTTTTGATAGAAGAGTTGTTAATTGAAGAGGAAGAAAAGGTGCCAGGTTTTTATGATTAGATATACAAAGGTCAAAAGAGTGGCAGAAACATATTCAGTAATAACTTCCAAAATAATTGTGTGAATTGCATGGGGGGGAATAATTTACAAAACTACAAAAAAACCGGAGAAGCGAGACTAAATTAATGGGTCTCCTTCTGTGCTTTAACATTTTTTGGTTCTATGTAGAGTAACAAAAATAAGTCTGTGTCAAAAATACATACACTTCCCTATCAATAAAAAATAAGCATGTTTATTAGTTTGGGGAAACTGGAATCAGTGAGCTCCTCTGTAATTGATTTTGTTTTGGGAAGTGGGAAGGAATATGAACAGACACTTGCTGTTTCTGCTCTGTTCAGTTCAACAAACCACTTGTTACAAATTTAAAAAATCGAATGGTTTGCTATGCGTCCATGCTTCAAATTTTGAAGTGCTTGTTTCTTTATTTTTGTTAGAGGTGGATAATATAGACCCAGAGCAAATCCTCTCTTTCAAAGTACAACAGAAAGAAAACATGTCTGGTGTTATTGATGTTTATTTCAACTAACATTTAATGAATAACCAACACGCCAGTTACAATTAGTAGGACCCTTTCATGTGTTTTGAATGATATCAAGTGAGTGATTATTTGTTCAGGATAGCCATTATTATGCATGATAGTTTTGATAGACCCATGTGGTGTACCAGCTCAACTATCTCAATATCAGATTTACATACAGTCAGTTTTGCGAGAACACATGTTCCGGAAATGAGAATTGGCAATAACGCAACTGACAAATAGGGGAATGCTATTTCCAAAACACGAAGTTACGTTGGCTATAATGCGATTTCATGGACCAGGGTGAAATAGCAGCTTTTAAAGCTTATTATTTAAGGCGCACATTTAAGAGGCTGATTTCAGCCACTGAGGGGGATAAGGACAGCATTCTTCAATTTTGGAAGAGCTTTAACATCAAGAATTTAATTGACATTATCATGGAGGCCTGGGGTGATATCAGTAAGGATTGCTTATATGAAGTTTGGCAAAAAGCTTCTGCAAGACTTTGAAACCTTTGATTCACCAGAGAAGCTCCTAAGAATCAAAGAACATTGTGGCGATCTTGCAAAGCAAGTTGGATTTGAAGAAGTCGAGAGTGAGGATATTGAAGAGCTGCTTGAGTCCCACTGTGAAGACCTTTCTCCAGGCAATCTACAACAACTTGTCACTGAGGGGGAAGTGGAAGCTGTAGGTGATGAAGACAAAGTCCAGGATGCAGCACCATGAGAGCTCTCCACTTCTGTTTTGTCTTCTTTCTTGAGGGAAATTGAGAAGCAGCTGCAGCTCTTTGAGGACAACTATTACAATGCAGAATGCAGCAGATAACAGCTCGTGGAATAAGATCTTATTTGGCACCCTGTGAACAGCTTCTTCATGAAAGAAGAAAAAGGCAAAACAGCAAGAACCAGTTGTCTTTTTTAAGCCAGAAACAGAAAGCAATGAACCATAGCCATCCACTTCTGGATTAACTATTTCTCGCCCTAACCCTGCAACCACAACTGTACCTGAAGATGATGATGATGATGATGATGATGACACTCAGCCCCACATTAATAATAGAGCAACCTCAAAACCTCCCCACGCCACCATCAAGTCATCTTGACATTTTTCAAGGTAAGGTGCTAAATTGACTATTATTTCATTATTAGTTATGAATTAAACATTTATTCAAACTATCCTTTGTGTTAGGCTTTTGAGTGATTTGTTTTGGTGGTCCGTCCCTAACCCCACTTTTCCTATAGGCCCCATTATTTCTATAGCACGATCTTCTATCACACAATGTTGCATAGGAACACAACTATCGCGTTATAGCAGAACCGACTGTAGTGACACTCAATGGCTTGGGCCCTAATCATCATGTTGCCAATATGGCTGGTCTTGTAGCACGTGAAACTGTTACAATCCCAGCACAAAAATCAGTGAAGGTATGTTTGCAGTAAATAGTCGAGAATTCAATTACAAATTCCTCAACTAACACTTTGAAGACAAGGGAGCGTGGTTGATTGTTCTTTTTCAATGATAAAGTTGAGAGCAGGATGGAACTTATTAAGCTGGGTAATGAAATTCTTTGATGTAGTTGATGATTCAACTATTGCAAACTGTTATCAACACAACAGAAGTATGCAAGACTTTAGGAAGTTCGTGGGCATTCCATCATAGCTATGCTTCTCATAGGTACTGACAAAGATGTTGGCAAACTCTAGGCCTAGAGAAAATCCCATGGCAGCACAATCTGAGCATGCAGGTTGTTTTGCAGCTGCGCGGATTGTTAAAATAATAGTTTGATGAAAGTAGATTCAGATACCAGTGGCACATCTGGATTGTCAAGATATTGGGCTATCATGCACATCTCAATGGTTTCCTTTAGTAGAATACTAATTTATTGTCACATATATTTATGACAAAAAAAGTGAAAAGTGTTTAAGTCCCTATACTCTGGCACCAATTTAATAATAAGTTATACCTATTTTAAAAAAAAGAAAGAATTCAGACAATGTCCATCTTAGATCAATTCGCAACTCCTGCATATTGGTGAATAAGCTGGCAAGGTTAATTGAACACATTGGTGTGGTACTGCTTTCAATATATAGGGTTTGTATGGTGTTTACAACAGTGAGGTAATCCTTCGTAGCATATGTGGAAAATTCATTGAAAACTGGTCAAAGTGCCTCACTTAACCATTCGGCCAATTCACACTGTGCTCAGCTAATCATAGATAAAATAGGGACTTTGTATTTGTGTGTCTTGGACAGCCATGCCCATCAACTCAACAGACTGATCAAGATCTTTGATCCAGACCTTCAGAGTATCCTATGCGCACTCATCCCGCGGACTTCTTGCATAGGAAACCTCTACTGCCTTCTGAAGATACACAGAGTCAACACATCTAGATGTCCCATCGTATCAGGCAATGGGACCCTGTGTGAGAATCTCTCTGGCTATGTCGAGGGCATCTTGAAACCCATTGCACAAGGAACCCCCAGCTTCAATCGTGACACGACAAATTTCTGACAGAAATTCAGCACCCACGGACCAGTCAAACCAGGAATATTCCTCATCACAATGGACGTTTCAGCACTCTACAGCAGCATCCCGTCTGATGATGGCATCACCTCAACAGCCTTAGTATTCAACACCAACAACTGCCAATTTCAAGATGCCATTCTACAACTCATCCTCTTCATCCTTAAGCACAATGTCTTTGCCTTCGACAACCTGCTCTTCATCCAGACACAGGGAACAGCCACGAGGTCCAGATTTTCACCCCAACATGCCAACATTTTCATGCACAGGTTCAAACAAGACTTCTTTGCTGCACAGAATCTCCAACCGATGCTATATACCAGATACATTAATGACATTTTCTTCCTTTAGACTCATGGCGAAGAATCACTGAAACAACTCCATAGTGATACCAACAAGTTTCATCCCACCATCAGACTTACCATGGACTACTCTTTAGAATCAGTCTCATTCTAGGACACACGCATCTCCATCAAGGGCAGACACCTCTGTACCTCACTCTGCTGCAAGCCCATAGATAACCTCATGATGCTTCACTTCTCTAGCTTCCACCCAAAACATATCAAAATAGCCATCTCCTATGGACAAGCCCTACGTATACACAGGATCTGCTTAGATGGGGAGGAACGTGATGGACATCTACAGCTGCTGAAAGATGCCCTCGTAAGAATGGGATACAATGCTCAACTCATTGATGCCAGTTCCGACGTGCCACAGCGAAAAACCGCAACAATCTCCTCAGAAGACAGATACAGGACATGACCAATAGGATACCCTCTGTCATCCAGTACCTCCCCGGAGTGGAGAAACTATGCCACGTTCTTAACAGTTTTCAACATGTCATCAATAACAAAGAATATCTCGCCAAGATCATCTTTATGCCTCCAATTCTCGCCTTCAAACCGTCACCAAACTTTAAACAGACAATCGTTCG
Organism: Ginglymostoma cirratum; assembly: GCA_024137785.1. Lineage (NCBI taxonomy): Eukaryota > Metazoa > Chordata > Chondrichthyes > Orectolobiformes > Ginglymostomatidae > Ginglymostoma > Ginglymostoma cirratum. The sequence continues at coordinate 5,862,574 of JAHRHZ010000009.1, forward strand.
TAACAAACTACCCAGCCTTCAGGACAACATCGGCCACAACACCATATAATGCTGCTACACCAACCTCTACAATACATGCCAGATCATCAACATGGACACTACCATCACACGTGCAAACACCACCCACCATGTACAGTACACAGCAGATGCTCATGTGACTCAGCCAATGTTGTATATCTCATACCCTTTGGTCAAGGATGCCCCAAGGCATGGTATATTGGTGAGACCATACAAATGTCATGACAACATTTGAATGGACACTGCGCAACAATTGTCAGACAGGAATATTCCCTCACAGTCAGGGAACACTTCAGCGGTCAAGGACACTCGGTGTCCAATTTTCGGTTAAGCGTCCTCCAAGGCGGACTCTGAGATATACAATGATGCAGAATTTCTGAGCAGAAACTGATAGCCAGGTTCTGTACCCAGGAAGATGGCCTCAACCGTGAGCTTGGGTTCATGTCGTGCTACATGTAACCCCACCACACGGTTCTGAATCTGTAAAATCTTCCTTACTGCCCTGGTTTGACACCATCACCTTAATAACTTGTCATGATCTCTCTACCTTCATTAGTTTATACGTTATTCGATTACTTGTAACTTTAGTTAGACCTTTGGCATGGGACCCTTATACTTACCATTTTATTCCAGCCATTTGATTTGTCTCCAGTACCATTTTGTTTTTACTTTTTCATAATTATTTCTCTGCCTCAATTAGTTGGATCATAGGTCATCCTTTCACTTAGTATTCAGCTGTTGACACATTATTCACACCATCTGACACTTTTGATCACCTGCAGAGACTTCTTATTCGGCCTGTCAACACTTCACTCATAACTTTTATGTGATTTTGTGATCTCTCTATTTATATGCTTCTCTTCACTTCACCTGATGAAGGAGCAGCACTCAAAAAAGCTTGTGATTTCATATAACCCTGTTGGACTATAACCTGGTTTCGTGTGACTTCTGACCTTGACAAGACTATAAGTCAAACTTGAGAGAGAGTATAGTCTTTTGTGAGATATAGAGGTAACCATTCGAAATGTAATAATTTGGGTATAAGAAATTCCTTTCTGAATGTTATTTGATTCACATAGAATACCAAGACACACATTCTCTTGTGTTTCTGACAGGAGTATAGACATTTGGATTAACTACATATTGCCTTGTCTTACACTAATCATAATCATTGGCTGTCTGCCACACCCCTTTGACAGGTTAGAGATTGGAACTTTCCCTCATCATCAGAAATATTGATCTGTGCGGCTTTTCATTATTCTGAGTCGAGGAAGGAAGAATAGATTTTTTCTGTTGCTGGCTGAACAAAGATACAGTATTCCATGATTGGACCAATTTGTCTTTGTACAATGTTGACAACTAGATTGAAGCTTGTTGAACAATTTCTACTCTTCGACCTGATTTGCCAAAGAAGCCTTATGAAGTGGTTTTGGAGGATTCAATGCTGCCCTCCTAGAACAGAAATTTCAAGTCCCATCACTACTCACTTCCAACCCCCTCCAGTATTGAAAATCCAGTTTGTTGTAATGTCATGCTCAGTTTTCTTTTCCGTCTGTGTGTCTTCTTCCATTGCTATACCATCCGATTTAAAGAACACGGGAATATAAGAAATAGAAGCAGGAGTACACCTTCAGCCTCTCAGGCACGTCTTTCTATGTTATAAGATCATTTCTGAGCTGTCCAAGGCCTGAACACCATATTCATGTCAGCCCCTCACTCCTCAGTATTTCAAAATCCTGTCTATTTCCTCTTTAAATAATTTCAGTAATCTTGCCTCCACAGTCTCTGCAATTCCAGACATCCACTCGCCTCTGGGAGAAGAAGTTCATTCACATCTTAGATTTTAATGAATTTCCCCTTATTATGTCCCCTGGTTTGAAATTCTCTCCTCATGAAAATCTATACAAATTATAACAAAAATAGCGTGGTGTGGGCTGATGAAGCCCAGAGTGGAAATAGTGTTGGAAAAGGAGAAGTTGTACTCTCTTTAAGTTGTCTTTCTTTATTTTTTATTTTGTTTTTACTTAATGAGAATGGCACAATGCTTGAAAATGGTATGAATTTTCCACAGTATTTTATATTGAATGTAGATGACAATAAATGCTGCAATTCAATTCAATTCATACCCCGTCAAGCATCCTCAGAATCTTGGACATTTCAATAAGATCAGCCCTGTTTTTTCCAATCTTTAATTAATAAAGGCCTGGCCTGTTTAGTTGTTCTTAATAATAAGTTAATCCCTTCATCCCAACAATCAGCCTAGTCAATCTCTTTTGTATTGCTTCCAATGCCAATATTTTCTTTCTCAAATACAGGACCAAAACTGAACACTGTACTCCAGATGGGGCCTCACCAACAACCCGGACAGTTATATCAAGACTTCCCAGTTTTTAACCTATGTCCACTTGCAGGTTCCCTATGTCCACATCAAAACATAGACTCTACTTATTTTTGTATTATTTCCAAATTTGGATACATTACACTGTACCCCTCCACTGAGTTATTTGCATAGATATTAAATAACTGTGGCCTTAGGGCTGATCCTTAGGGCTAAGGCCTTCGGGCTGATCCAACCTGAAAAGACCTTTTAATCATGAATCTTTATCTTCTGTGTGTTAACCAATCCTCAATACTGTGAGCTCCTACTTTGTGAAATAACTTTTTATGTGACACCTTATCAAATGCCTTCTGGAAATCCAAACACACTGCATCAATTGGTTCCCCTTTATCAACTCTTCTGTTGTATTGTTGAAGAAATCTAGCAAACTTGACAAATATACTGTCCCTTTCACAAAACCATATTCATTCTGCTTGAATGTATTATGTTTTTTTCTAAATGTACTGTTATTTCTCCCTTAACAATGAACTCCATCGTTTTTGCAATGATGGATGTTGGGCTTAACTGGTCTTGCTTTCTGTCTGTCTGCCTGCTTGAACAAGTCTGCCACATTACCAGTTTTCTAGTCTCCTGAAGCACTGACTGAATCCAGTGAATTCTAGAGTACTTAAACCAATGCCACCACTATCTCTGAAGCCATATCCTTTAAAATCCTCAGATGCAAACCATCAGATCCTGGTGACTTGTCTGCCTTGAGTCTCATTAGTTTGTCAAATACTTTGTCCCTCATTATAGAGACTGTTACAAAACCTCTCCTCTCATTAGTATTTTGCTTATCTGATATCTTTGGGATATTTCTACAGTCCTCTTCTATGAAGACTGATGCAAAATTTGGCTTGAATTATCTGCCATTTCCCTGTTTCCCATTATCAATTCCCCAGTCACACTCTCCAAGGGTCCCACACTTATTTTAGCTACTCTTTTCTTATATAGCCATAGAAGCTTGGGCTGTTATCCTTCATATTTCTTGCCATCTTTCATAACCAATTTTCTCCTTCTTAATTATCCTTTTAGTCATCTATCACAACAATAAACAAATTCCAATGGTCTTCCAAATGTTTTCGCCAATTTGTATGCCTTAGTTGGTGATTGGATGTTCTCCTTAACCACCTTTGTTAACCACAAATTCTCATTGAGTCCTTTTTAACTGGAATAATTGTTGCTGATCATTGTGAATATCTACTTTAATGTCTACCACTGCTCCTCTATTGATCTTCCTTTTTTTTTTAGTTTCCAGGTTAACCTTACGCTTTACTTGCTCAACCTCTACCTTTGCTACTGTTCTGTATGCATTTCCCATGAATTTGGAACAAGGATTTGCAAAAATTATTTTAATACCTTCACTGGTATAAGGTGTAATTCTTGTTTTATTTGCATTAATTCTAGCACATTGTACATAGTAACTGATATATGTCAATCCAAGGTGGAGGATGGGAGAAAATTGTAGCTGTAACAGCTGCTCCTTTTTTGAGAACTGCAGATGTTGGAAGTAGAGACAACATAGTGTGGAACTGGAGGAACACAGCACATCAGGCAGCATCAGAAGAATGGGAAGATTGACATTTCAGGACCCTTCTTCAGACGTTTTTGAGGTTTTTTCTGTGTTGGAGCTGATTTCCTTGACTTTGTGGAGCAGTAATTACTTTTTCAAAAGCTGTTGCATTGTTTTGGAAATTTGGAAAAAAAATCAAAACAATGGTACATTAAAACAAGAGAAGGAGCAGGGACTTCATGACAGGTGATAAAAACTGAGCAGTGAACCTGCACAGCTGACTAATCAAGCAGTGAACTTTCACAGTTGGCTGCCTGCGCTGTTTATTTTCAAGTATGTCTGGACATCAGAGTTGGTCTGAGAAAAAATAAACAAACAGTGAAATTCCCAGCTTGGAGAAACTTAGAATGGAGAGATCCTCACAGCAGGGGAACAGCTAAGTTTTTTTTTATTCAAGTCTAACCATACCCTTTTTTTCTTGTAAATCTATAACAATGAGTTGGATGAATTTTTTTGTATATTTTGGTATGGCAAATCAGACTCGGACTTAGGCACTTAACAGTAAGGTCCTGGGCAGTGTTGCCAACAAACAAAACTTGGAGTACAGGTTAACAAGCATGGGGCTGGATGAACACAGCAGGTCAAGCAGCATCATAGGAGCAGGAAAACTTGACGTTTCGGGCCTAAACCCTTCATCAGAAATGGGGGAGGGGAAGAGGGTTCTGAAATAACTCGGGCGGGGGGGGAGGCGGATAGAGGATGGATAGAGGAGAGGATAGGTGGAGAGGAGGCAGACAAGTCGAAGAGGCGGGGATGGAGCCAGTAAAGGTGAGTGTAGGTAGCGGGGTAGGGAGGAGATGGGTCAGTCCAGGGAGGACGGACAGGTCAAGGGGGCGGGATGATGTTAGTAGATAGGAGATGGGGGTGTGGCTTGGGGTGAGAGGAAAAACAGGTTAGGGAGGTGGAGATGAGCTGGGCTGGTTTTGGGATGCGGTTGGGGGAGGGGAGATTTTGAAGCTTGTGAAATCCACATTGATGCCATTGGGCTGCAGCGTTCCCAGGCTGAATATGATTTGCTGTTCCTGCAGCCTTCGGGTGGCATCACTGTGGCATTGTAGGAGGCCAAGGATGGACATGTCATCTGAGGAATGGGAGGGGGAGTTGAAATGGTTTGCGACTGGGAGGTGCAGTTGTTTGTTGCGAACTGAGCGCAGGTGTTCTGCAAAGCGGTCCCCAAGCCTCCGCTTGGTTTCCCCAATGTAGAGGAAGCCACAACGGGTACAGCGGATGCAGTATACCACATTGGCAGATGTGCAGGTGAACCTTTGCCTGATGTGGAAAGTCTTCTTGGGGCCTGGGATTGGGGTGAGGGAGGACACACCCCAATCCCAGGCCCCACCTAGAGACAGATGTCCATTTCAAGCCCACTGACTCCCACAGCTACCTGGAATACACCTCCTCCCACCCACCCTCCTGCAAAAATGCCATCCCCTATTCCCAATTCCTTCGCTCCTATGATGCTGCTTGACCTGCTGTGTTCATCCAGCCCCATGCTTGTTATCTCGGATTCTCCAGCATCTGCAGTACCTTTTATCTCTCCCAGCTCATTTCCACCTCCCTAACCTGTTTTTCGTCTCACCCCAAGCCACACCCCCATCTCCTATCTACTAACATCCTCCCTGGACTGACCTATCTCCTCCCTACCCCCCTACCTACACTCACCTTTACTGGCTCCATCCCCGCCTCTTCGACTTGTCTGCCTCCTCTCCACCTATCCTCTCCTCTATCCATCCTCTATCCGCCTCCCCCTCTCTCCCTATTTATTTCAGAACCCTCTTCCCCTCCCCCCTTTCTGATGAAGGGTTTAGGCCCGAAACGTCAAGTTTTCCTGCTCCTATGATGCTGCTTGACCTGCTGTGTTCATCCAGCCCCATGCTTGTTATCTCGGATTCTCCAGCATCTGCAGTACCTTTTATCTTGGAGTACAGGTTAGTTGTGCCTTGAAAGCAGAGTCATAGGTAGATGGGGTTGTGAAGAAGGAGTTTGGTATGCTTGTCTTTATTGGTCAGTGCATTGAGTATAGGAGTTGGCATGTCATGTTGTAGCTTTACAGGGCATTGATTGGGCCACTTTTGGAATACTGTGTTCAATTCTGGTTTTCCTGCTATAGGAAGGATGTAGTGAAACGTGAAACGGTTCAGAGAAGATTTACAAGGATATTGCCAGGGTTGGAGGGTTTGAGCTATAGGGAGATTTTGAATAGGCTGGGGCTATTTTCGCTGGAGTGTCGGAGGCTGAGGGGTGACCTTATAGAGGTTTATAAAATCATGAGGGGCGTGGATAGGTTGAGTAGTAAAGGTCTTTTCCTCAGAGTAGGAGAGTCTTAACCTAGAAGACATAGGTTTAAGGTGAGAGGGGAAATACTTAAAAGGGACCTAAGGGGCAACTTTTTCATGCAGAGGGTGGTGTGTGTATGGAAAAAGCTGTCAGAGGAGGTGGTGGAGGCTGGTACAATTATAATATTTAAAAGGCATCGGGCTGGGTACATGAATAGGAAAGGTTTAGAGGGATATGGGCCAAATGTTGGCAAATGGGACTGGATTAATTTAGAATATCTGGTCAGCATGGACGATTTGGACTGAAGGTTCTGTTCCATGCTGTACAGCTCTATGACTCTGTGACTCTACGTTTTTATATCATTCAATACACCAAGTCACCAATTGTTCTTAAGTTCATATAATGTAATTTTCACAGCTAAATGTAATTGACCCATTCCATCATTAATTTCCTACAGTAGCTCTTTGTATCTATTCCTAGCTGGAGTCCTCTGTTCTGGATTTAATATTATTTTTGTTTGTGTTTAATTCATGGAAATTCCCCCTCCAACAGATTTTCAATTTGTCAATACCACGATTTTGAATGTGGTGTCAAATTGATTATAATTCTGTGTTTTGTTCACACAGAATTTGGTCCTGTGAATTAGAGTTTGTCATGGGACTATTAATTTTTTTCGCATCACACTATAACCATGGATTCTTGTTTGCCTGCATGGGTAGCTTTGGTCTCCTGCTGTTTATCTTAAGAAATAGATTATAGGTCACACATTAATGTAGTATCTGTTATCTTTTGTTACTTACCCAACCTGAGGGTTTTACTCCTTTTGTGTATTGCCACTTTTTGTAGCATATATTGAAGTAATAGGAAAATCATATCAATATATTGTGTTCTCTTTAGTCATTGCAGAAAGTGTGTACTGATGTGATAGGAGGAAAAATGCTTGTAAAGTAACTGGGATGTAAATCATTTGACTAGCAGCTATTGCACAGTCTAATTCACGCCATGTAGTTAAGGGAGTTTTAGCTATGTTTTCTTGTAACAACAACTGTTGAACATTTATAGAGAATCTGTCTGCAGAGTTATCCTGCAATATATCTTAGACAAATAGAACCTACATATGGTTTACAAGTCTTGGTGTGAGATTCGTAAGTCAATGTTAAGCAAACGTAGAAACACAACATGTTGGCAGCAATGCAAGTTTCAAGACCACTGGCAAAGCTTTGTACAATACAGAGGCTGTATGCAACAATGAAATCCCAATAATTCCTCTATAAACTGTTCTAGCTAAACAGTGAGGTATAAGATTTGTAGATTTGCTGGTGTCATTCCCGCATGGAAAAAATACATGCATAACATAAAAAAGCACTTGAAAACAGAACAGAACAGGGAATAAAAACAGATATATTGTTGAATCTTCCTACAGATTAGCAATATTGTAAATTCCCAACATATTCACAGCATTTGGAAAAGAGGTACCGTCAGAAAGATGACTACCAAATCCCCAAGTGGACTGAAAAGCCATGGGTAGTTTATCCAAATTTAGGGTGTTTAAACAAAGGTTGGAACTATGCTTTCTTGGTGTATTGATGGATAATTGAAATCCGTCCATGACAGACACAAATAGTGCAATATTTGTCTGTCCAGCACACCTGAAGAGATTGTATCTGACAATGGTCCACAATATACTGGTAGAACTCTTAGGAACCTGAGTGCTAAATAGGGTATAAAACATGTCTTGCCATATTATCTTGGCATGCAATGGTTCACACCATGAAGACATTAATCACAAGCTGCAGGAGAGAAAACAGGATTTCCACATTGGAATGCCACACTAAATGTGTACCTTAAGATACAGACATAATCTCCATGGAAATCATTCTCAGAAAGCAAGTTAGAACAACCTTGCCATCATTTCAGAATAATTTGTTGAATAGGAAGTGCTTTGGAGTATGCTGAGAATGCAAAAGACACCATCTAAGTGTAGGTTCTTATTTGTCATTTTATGTTTGAATAGCTCATGCAACTTCAATAATGTACCTTGAATATCTGCAATAACTCATCTTTTCTTTCAAATATAGTGTACCTATTTAAATAAGTAGGTTTCCAGATATTCAAGTAGTTCATCACTGGATGTCTGTATCTACTCAATAACAATATGCTTTTGCCTTCCTTTACTTCTGAGGTTATGTATTGTTAACTAAATGTATTCACCACTGAGGGCACATCAGAATTTCATTAAATCAGTGTCATTTATAACAAGGAAATTTGTGCTAGCATATACATAAGGCAGTTGTACAAAATTTTTGCATGTAAATGGTCTAATTTTCACCATGAAAGATCCCAGTTGGATTATATGACTTGTAGCTGTACAGCTCTCCAGATAGTGCTGTCGTTCGCATTGAATACATATTTAGAGGTGCATTATTCTTGGTCTGAAAAGAACGAAAGAAACTTATCAGAAAGAAACCTGGACAAGGCAGGTGCCAATGCAGGCTTTGTGCTGAAAAGGTACCATGGCTGCTAATGTGTTACGATGTAACACCAAGTCAAAAATGGAGGTATAAATTAGAAGACAGATTAGCAGTCTGACTCTTGATTGCATTATATCCAATGGGGTAAACATGCTGCCAATAATTGCTTTTTTTGCTGTGACCTTTGACAGTCTGCCCAGAGAACAACCCAACTGGATCCACCCTCTCCCTTCCCTGCAGGATCACAAGAATGCCTATGTGCTGATCACTTCCTGATGGGCTTGTGGTCAAAGGTGTTTTTCTTTGCAAATTTCTCCACGAAAGTGAGGTGATACAGAACAGTCCAACTACTTGGAGCATTCTGCAGCACCTGAGGCCAGTCCCATCCTTTGCAACAATGGGGACAGATAGAACCCCAGTGCATCGTGACACTTGGTGTTTGCGTGCCAAAGGGTCTACTTACAGCTTGATGCAGCCACACACAGAATGCCTCGTCACCAGAACTTTCCAACAAGTGCCAAGACATCACTTGGCTCGTGGTGAGAAGAGCATTACCTGTCAGACCCTGCATGAATGCCCGAATTATCTGTGCCATTGCACAGTGCCCTCAAAGCACTGCAGGGTAGAGACTGTGACAGATCTCCTGCTGGAATGTGCCTTTGCAAAGAAAATCAGAAGACAGAAGCAGTAGTTTTTGTCAAGGTTCATCCTGAGCAGATCCGTGACGCAGTACTCTGCGCTCTCCAGACTGTTCGTTGGGACACACACCGAGACAAACATCAACTGCGCCTGGAGGACCATCAACTCAGTGAAATACATTCTTTGGTCTGCCTGAAGTTTTTTGGTGTTCCAGAGCAAGGAGTTGACCTCAACCGTGCGTTGCAGACTGGCACATTCCAAGGTCCAGAACTACATGCTGAGGGATACTCGAAAGATTGGGGCAGCAACCACCAGGGCGCAGTGGGGAAAGATCACTATTTATGGTCCTTCAGCCAAAGTACAATGGGGGCCTGTTCAGTTATTGGACCCTCCCATTGCCACAAATATATGTAAACAATATGTTGCATAAGTAAGTAATGCCTTTCGGTTGTGGAACTGTTGAAAAAGTCAAACTTTAATGCTTGTTTATTTCTCCATATGCTAAGATTGCTCTTGTGGCTATGTGGGTATATAGAGAATTTTTTATGAAAGAACTTTATTTTTGAAATTTAAAAAATGTTGCTTTATTTGCTGTGATCTATCTTAAGTCAAATGCATATATAGGATCTCATATTCCAGAACTAGAGAAGCAAAGCTTATCAAAAGAGAGGCAAATCCAGCACAATGATTGTGAACTTTTTTAATGTATTTCGTTTGGATAATATTTAAATAACTTTGCTGTATGTGTAAATGTTTGGAATGATAAATGTAAATACAGCTAATACAGTTGCAGCTAATCTCCGTATAGCCGTCTTTACCGTGTTTACCATATTCTAATTTTAAACTTTTAAATAAATAGAGAATACAAACTGAAATAAAAACTGAAAGTGCTAAAGAAACTCAGCACGTCTGCAGCATCTATGGAGTGAAAAACAAAGGGTGGAAACTTATAGGGACCAAAATGACATGGGCAATAGCAGGAAATCCGGGAAAATTGAATAAGAAGTCAAACAGTGCATTTCTCGAAATTGGGGCCAATTAGTTGCATTCTCCAACAGAGACAAGATGTTGAGGCAAGATTCTCACTAGGCAATGGTGAGATGCCTATTAATGGAAATTATTGCTGGTTATCACCCTCATTAACACTGAATCTCATTTCATTAATAAGCACGATCTGATCCTACCACCTACCACTTGGAAACTAGATGCTGAGAAATCCTGACATGACAGCCAGAGCAAGTATCTAGTGGTAACTCCAGTTTCCACCCGTTCCTCCAAACTGCCTTAATACATACCCAGCAAAAACATCTCAGGGCACACTCTATGGACAGCCTTCACATCCACTCCATACATACACATACTGGAATTGAACACCAACCAGCCTCAATGCCCCATCAAGACACATCTCTAATCCACTTACAATAAGCTTTGGCACAGTGATGCCAGCCTTTAGTGCACATTGGCAACTATACTTACAGTGCAACTGCAAAGACACTGAGGGAGCAAGGCCAGGCATCCTGATCAAGACTGGGCCAGGAAGGGTATTTGCTTGCTCTCTTAGACCTCACACACTTTGTGCCTTACCTCAGCCAGAGTATAAAGCTTCAGACACACTCACACTCACACTCACACTCACACTCACACAAAAAATGCCCATGTCATTTTGGTCCCTATAAATTTGCACCCTTTATTTTTCACTCCATAGATGCTGCAGACCTGCTGAGTTTCTTTAGCACTTTCTGTTTTTATTCCAGTTTGTATTTGCTATTTATTTAAAATTAGAGTATGGTAAACACAGTAAAGACAGCTATACAGAGATTAGCTGCAATCTGTTTGTATTTACATTTATCATTCCACACATACACACACACACGTACACACACACACACACACACACACACACAGTCTTCCTCTCTCACACAGGCACAGACTGACACACATACACACATACGTATAATTCTAAGGGGTGAATTTGCATTTACAGATTTGTATTTGCAGATACATTCTATTTGTTCAAAAAGCACACAATTTGTGGACACAATCAATCAAAGGGCATTTTATAAATTCCCTCTTTGGAAATAGAACCAGTCTGACTCCAGGTTAAAACACAGACAAATTCTAAAAAAGACCTCACACCTAATATGCAGTGTCTGACCCAAGATGTCATCTCTTGTATACACTGTAAAAACCTTTAGTTATCTCAGAACAGTGCCTTGAAAGAAATTCTGGGATTTGCATTTTAATCAATCAAAATCTGCATTTCCTTTCTAACTGATTAAAGATTTAACAGGAGGGAGTCAGCCAGCTATTTTAGGTTTATTCAATACTTTTGCATTAATTGTATGATCCTTTGATCTTTTACTTTTAAATTCTGCGTCTTGATACCTCCTCTCTCACTACACCTGAGGAAGGAACAATACCGTGAAAGGTACTGTTTTCAAATAAACCTGTTGGACTATAACCTGGTGTCATGTGATTTTTCACCGTGTCCAACCCAGTCCAACACTGTCACCTCCACATCATCAATCAGTATATCTAGCAGACTCTGAGAATTTGGTTATTTCTTAAAGTTGAATGGGATTTGACATATGAGACAGCTCCATACCACCCATCATCAATGGCCTGGCAGATAAAGCTGTCCCAAACTTTGAAGGCCGGCATGAAAAAACAGCCTACAGCTTCACTAGATGCTAAGCAAGAGAGAGAGTCTGATTCGGGGGCAAAGTTTGTGTAAGAGTCACAAAAATGGGCCCACAAGGATAAGAGGCTTGTTGACACATGGTCAAGACCAGTTACTTATAAAGCTTGGGTCAATGCAATGTTCCTGAACAAGTATGTGGATCATATGTTACCAGAACAGGCAGCACACTCCACTGCTTTGTTGCCCAAAGTCCAAATTGACCTCTTCATGTTAGCTCTGATTTGCTGCTTCTTCTGCCAAGTTACTGCTACAGCAAATCCTGCACTCTATCGCCTGAAATAGGTGGGTATTTTGGGCACCTTACAGTAAGCAATGTTCAAATTACAGCGGCTCCAAAGTCAGTTTTAAAGAGCAGTAAGGCCACCAAGCCCATTTGGCTGCTACTAGTTTTAGAAGCAAATGGAATCAAAGTCTAGTGACTAAAACCATCTTCTGAAACAGATCAAGGTTTTAAAAATTCCTTCAGGTGACTTATCCAGTAAACAAAAGCATGTTTCTTTTTCCAAATTATTTTGTCAAATCATTTTTTTCCCCAGAACAAATGTTGCTTCCTTTGCCCAGCTCTCAATATGTCTGTTTTCTTATTATTAGGTAAATATCAAGGCCAAGGGAAGAATTGTTCATGGTGATTATATGAAGTAATAATATAAATGCACTTGAAATACAGTGTAAATTCATAATCAAGTTGTAAAACTCTGATATTTCACTAAATCCAGAAGCAATTTCAAAGCACCATATTTTTGTGGTAAGCTAGGCACAATCATTTGAGGTTACATTTATCTTGTGTATCCAATTTCTTGTGTAATCTGAGAGAAGTAAAACTCAACATTAAGAATAAGAATCATATTCAAAATGTTAACTCTGATTGTCTTTCCAAAGAGGCTGCCAGACCTGCTGAGTTTCTCCAGCACATTATGTAAACATTCCAGAACTCCAGCATCTGCAGTATTTTGCTTTTATTATGAAGTAGCAGGGTTTTGTCTTTGAAGTTGTTGCCATCTGCTGTTGGTAGATTCGGGTGTGACATGTACTCAACGTTGCAAGTTCCTGTCCTGAGTCCTCATATGACTAAACAAGCTGATTCCAGATCTGCTTTGGATCTTTGAATATGCTGGGCAGGTTATTTCACAAGGTAGTTGGATTCGGAGTGCAGGATTTGCTATCTTTGAGCAATCCACAAGCCACCTTTTAAACAACATTCCCTTATCTCAACACTCAGAGTTGTTATAATTCTCCCTGTTAGCTGGGACAGATCTCTGCATTTAAACCTATCTTCTACAAGTAAATCTATAATCAAAAGCTATTATACAAAGCCATTTTAGCTGTGCATCATTATAAGTCATATAAGTTATCATATGGTGCACAAAAACAAGGAGTGTGCGAATTTTACAAAAGGATCAATTCTCACGAAGTTGAGTTTGCATTGATGGCAGCCCTGTGGAAAACAGCATTTTAAAATTGCACAAGTGTGTACTTTTAAAGGGCTATATGAGATAGTCAATTATTATTAAAAATGTAGTTCTCTCATAATATTAAAGAAGACTGTTTGAGACTAGATCTGCATTCATAAAAATGAATCATACCTAATTGTTTAAATTATGAGGATAGGTTGTCCAACCTTGCCTTGTTTTATTTTATTCTTGAGTATTGGTTGATTAGAGACGATAGCACAACAAAATTATTTAATAGGTAGATTAAAAAACAAATTCTTCAGGTAGAAATTTCAAGAATCACAGGACACAATGTTAACAATAGACTTAGGCCACGTGGATGTGAAATAAGGACACTGAAATTATAATGGAATTCTAGAAATCTAACCACCAAACATCTTTGGAAACAAACATAAAAATGCCAGGTAGGAAGAGATTAGTTAGTGAATTAACCTTAACATATGAGCAATGTTTGAGGACTCTGGGACAATACTCATTGGAGTTTAGAAGGATGAGGGGAGATCTAATTGAAACTTACAGAATACTGAATGGCCTGGACAAAGTGGATGTTGGGAAGATGTTTTCATTTGTAGGAGAGATTAGGACACGAGGGCACAGCCTTAGAGTAGAGGGAAGACCTATTAGAATGGAGATAAGGAGAAACTTCTTCAGCCAGAGAGTGGTGAATCTATGGAATTCACTGCCATGGAAGGCTGTGGAGGCCAGGTCATTGAGTACATTTAAGACTGAGATAGGTTCTTCATTATCAAGGAATCAAGGGTTACGGGGAGAAAGCGGGAAAATGGGGCTGAGGAACTTGTCAGCCATGAATGAATGGTGGACCAGACTCGATGGGCCAAATGGCCTAATTTCTGCTCCTATGTCTTATTTCCTTTAATCCCATTCAAAACAAGTCAATTCCTTTAATCCCATTCAAAACAAGTCAGAATAAAGGGTAAACTGTTTAGGACTGAGATGAGGTCCTTCAGTCAGAGAATCGTTAATCTGAAATATTGTGCCCTAGAGGCCAGTAGAGGCTCAGGACAGGGATAGATAGATTTCAGAATAATAGGATGTCAAGGATTCTGGAGATTGCATGGGGAAAAATGGTGTTGGGTAGAACATCAGCCATGATCCAGTTGAATGGTAGAGCAGTTTCAATGGGTAGAATGGCCTACTCCTGTTCCTATTCCTTGTGATCCTATATTAGGGAGATCACATTGTGCATACATACATTAAATGTTAAACTATTTGCATTTTATATAAAACAAAAACAGAAAAATACTAGAATGATTCAGCAACTTAAGGTTCATGATAATTATCTTTCCTCCAAAGTGGCTGTTACTGCATGCAACTGCACTAAAATCAGATTTCATTGATCTGAAAGATTAAGCCAAATGCTACTTGACCATAAGACCATACCATGTAGGAGCAGAATTGAGCCATTTGGCCCTTGAGTCTCTTCCAGCAATCGATCATGGATGATATGTTTCTTAACTCCATTTTCCTGCCTTTTCCTCATAACCCTTGATCCCCTGACCAATTAAGAACCTATCTAAGATAACAAGCATGGGGCTGGATGAACACAGCAGGTCAAGCAGCATCATAGGAGCATCATAGGAGCAGGAAAACTTGACGTTTCGGGCCTAAACCCTTCATCAGAAATGGGGGAGGGGAAGAGGGTTCTGAAATAAATAGGGAGAGAGGGGGAGGCGGATAGAGGATGGATAGAGGAGAGGATAGGTGGAGAGGAGGCAGACAAGTCGAAGAGGCGGGGATGGAGCCAGTAAAGGTGAGTGTAGGTAGGGGGGTAGGGAGGAGATAGGTCAGTCCAGGGAGGACGGACAGGTCAAGGGGGCGGGATGATGTTAGTAGATAGGAGATGGGGCTGTGGCT
>JAHRHZ010000009.1:5878355-5989460 GCA_024137785.1 Ginglymostoma cirratum
ATTTCAGAACCCTCTTCCCCTCCCCCATTTCTGATGAAGGGTTTAGGCCCGAAACGTCAAGTTTTCCTGCTCCTATGATGCTCCTATGATGCTGCTTGACCTGCTGTGTTCATCCAGCCCCATGCTTGTTATCTCGGATTCTCCAGCATCTGCAGTACCTTTTATCTCTAAGAACCTATCTATCTCTGTCTTGAGTACACTCAATGACTCGGCATCTACAGCCCTCTGCAACAATGAGTTCCACAGATTCACCACTGTCTGGCTGAAGAAATTCCTTCTCATGTCAGTTCTAAAGGCTCACCCCTTGACTCTGAAGCTGTGCCCTTGGGTCCTAGTCTCTCCAGTTGTAAAAACATCTTTTCCATGTCCACTCTGTCCAGGCTTTTCAGCACTCTGTAAGTTTCTATGTGATTCCCCTCATCCTTCTAAACACCATCGAGTAAAAAGCCCAAAGTTCTTAACCGCTTCTCATGTAACGAGCCCTTCATCCCCAGGATCACTGTTGGGAACCTCCTCTTGAACCCATCCAACACTAACACATCCTTCTTTAGATATGGGGCCCATTACTGCTCACAATATTCCAAATGTGGTCTGACCAGAAGCTGATACAGCCTCAGTAGTACATCTCTGCTCTTGTATTCCAGTCCTCTTGAAATGAATGTAAACTTTGAATTTACCTTCTAAAATAACTGCACAGAGGCTGGTATCCTGTCACTAAGTCACCCCTTATTTACTTGTGCACAGTACATTGGCTGTGGCCAGCCAGCTCAGAGTCAATCCCCTGAACCAAAGAGATTCTGAATCCCATTTATATATCATTTTTTTCTTTTCCCATGTTGTGTGTGTGTAGGTGCAGGACACAGAAAAAAAAACACCAGTTGTATAGACAACTTTTTAGTATTCCACCACCAGGAAAAGCACCCATGTGGTGAAGGAACCTGTGACAAGCAGAGCCCCAGTAGGTGCAATGCTTACGTGAAAGAAAAAGTGGTACTTTTTTTTGGTCAGCCAGGGCTTCCTGATTGGTCCGGGTTAACAACCTTAATCAAGGATATTGTAGTCAACAGGATCCGCCTGGTTCCAATCACTACACCTTTCTAACTGCCAACTGAGCCTGTACGTTACCCTTAAGCGAATCCTGAGTCCCAAGTCCCTTTGTGCTTCAGATTTCTGAAACCTTTACCCATTTAGAAAATAGGCTGCACCTCACTTCTTCCGACCGAAGTGCATAATCTCATACTTTCCCACATTGTGTTCCATCTGCCACTTCTCTACCCACTCTCCTCGCTTGTCCAAGTCTTTCTGCCTGCTCCCTGCTTCCTCAACACCACCTACCTCTCCACCTGTCATTGTGTTATCTACAAATGTGGCAACAATGCCCCTAGTTCCTTTGTCCAGCTTGTTAATGTATAATGTGAATAGTCGTGGTCCTAATACTGACCCCTGAAAAACTGTACAAATCATTGGCTGTCATCCTGAAAAAGATCCCTTTATCTCCATTCTCTGACTTCTGCCAGTCAGCTAATCATATAACCATGACAGCACCTCACCCTAACACCATGAATTCTTATCTTATTTAGCAGCCTCCTGTGCGGCACCTTGCCAAAGGCCTTCTGGAAATCTGAATAGATCACATGCCCTGGCTCTCCTTTGTCTAACTTGCTCACTACCTCCTCAAAGAATTTTAACAGATTTATTAGGCATGACCTCTCCTTGACAAGGCCATGCTGACTCAGTCTTATTTTACCATACACTTCCAAGTATTCTGCAATCTCATCTTTAATAATGGGCTCTAAAGTCTTACCAACGACTGAGGTCAGTCTAACTGGCCTATTGTTTTCTGTCTTCTGCCTTCTTCCCTTCCTAAATAGTGGTGCTAGATTAGCCATCTTCTAATTCTCTGGGACCCTCCCTGACTCTAGTGATTCCTTAAAGTTCATCACTAATGCCTTTTGAATCTCCACATCTATCTCCTTCAGAAACCCTCAGGTATAGTCCATCCTATCTGGGTGATTTATCCACCTTCACACCTTTCAATTTGCCCAGCACCTTCTCCTTGTGATGGCCATTACAGTCACCTCTAACTCTCATATAGTTTTGGTAAACTGCTGACGTGGGACACGGTGGCTCACTGGTCAGCACTGCTACTTCACAGCACCAGGAATCCAATTCCATCCAGGCTTAGGCGACTGTTTGTGCAGAGTTTTCATGTTCTCCCAGTGTCTGTGTGAGTTTCCATTCTCTGCCCAAAGATGTGCAGGTTAGCTGGATTGCCCATGCTAAATTGCCCTGTAATGTCCGAGGATGTGCAGGTTAGGTGGATTAGCCATGCTGAATGTGGGGTTATGGGGGTAGGGGGCTGGGTCTGTGTTGGATGCTTTTTGGAGTGTCGGTGCAGATTCAATGGGCTGAATAGCCCCTTTCCACACTGTAGGGATTCTATGGTAAATCGCTGAAAAGTACCTATTCAATTCCTCCGCCATTTCGTTGCTCCTCATTACGATTCCCCAGTGTTATTTTCCAGCAGCCAACTGTACACTCTTGCTTCTCTCTTACATTTTAGATATCTAAAAAAAAACACTTGCAATCTTCTATTATGTACAAGAAGACCCATCCTTTCCCCTCTTAATACTTTTACAGTTATCCTCTGCTGGTTTTTAAAAGCTTCCCAATAATCTTCACCACATTGTTTGCTTTTTCGTTCATTTTTATGCTGTCCCTAATTTCCCTTTTCAACCATGGTGGCCTCATTGTCTCCTTCTTCCCCCTTGGAACTAATCTCTACTATGCCTCCTGAATTACCCCAAGAAGCACCTGATCTTGCCACTCCATCATCTTCCCTGCTAGGCTTCACTTCCAATCATCTCTGGTCAGCTCCTCCCTTGTCTCTTTGTAATTACCTTTACTCAATCATAATACCATTACATCTGATTGCAGCCCCTCCCTCTCAAACTGCAGGCTGAATTCTATCATATTATGGTCACTGCCCCCTTGGGTTCCTTCACCTTAAGCTCCCTAATTAAGTCTACCTCATTACACATCACCAAATCCAGAACTGCCTGTTCCCTTGTGAGTTCTACCACAGGCTGCTCCAAAAAAACATTATCTTGTAACAACATGATTTTCCCAGTTAACTTGCCTACTGAAGACCTCCTGGTTATTTCCAATATTTTGCTTTTATTTCAGATTTCAAGCATCCAAAGTGTTTTGATGTTGTACCTTTACATTGTGATCTCCTATACAGTCAAGTCAGTTGAGCTACCCTTTTGAAGATATTAAGAGTTAGCGTACTCCACACAAATGTGTAGTTTAAGTGTGAAACCTTGTATCCTCACAATCTATAGAACTGAAATAATCTATGAAATTCTGAGACAGTGTTGTCAAACAGAGAGACTGAGGAGTTCAGGTATATAGTTTTTTGAAAGTTCCATCACAGATAAACAGTGTAGTTAATGAAACATTTAGCACATTTGCCTTCATCGTTCAGACAATTGAGTGTAGGATTTGGGACATCATGTTGACATTGTACAGGACATTTGTGAGGCTACTCTTAGAGTACTGTGTACAGTTCTGGTCACCTGGATACAGGAACAATATTATTAAATGGGAGAGGGTTCAGAAAATAATTACTAGGATGTTGTTGGGACTGGAAGGTGTGGAGTTACAAGGAGAGGCTGGATAGTCTGGGACATTTTTCACTGGAGCATAGGAGGTTGAGGGGTAACCTTATAGAAGTTTATAAAATCATGAGGGGCATAGATGAGGTGAGTAGTAAAGGTCTTTTCCCCAAGGTCAGGGAGTTCAAAACTAGGGGGCATATTTTTAAGGCGAGAGGAGAAAGATTTAAAAGAGACCTGAAGGGCAACTTTTTCACACAGAAGGCGGTTTGTATGTAGAATGAACTGCCGCAGGAAGTGGGAGATGCAAGTACAGTTATAACATTTAAAGGATATTTGGACAGGTAGATGAATAGGAAAGGTTTAGAAGGATATGGGCCAAATGAAGGCAAGGGAGACTAGTATAGTTTGGGAAACTTGGTCAGCATGGACCAGTTGGACTTCCGTGCTGTATGACTCTGTGAGGTAGTCCAGCATTCATTAAGTATTTGCATCACAGTACTGTGTACTAAAATATTCCAGATTGATAAATTAGATCTTTGTTAGGTCGCATATAAAAGGACATGAATCAGAGGTGGGGTAAGGCAGTGATAGCTAGATTTTCTTTTAGTCTCTAAGGTAATGAAAGATATTGGGAGTGAGCAGTAAAGTTGGCTTGAGACTCAAGAGCAGCCTTGATGGTATTGAATGGGGGAGCAGTCTCAAAGCATCATATGGTCGGTTCCAATTTCTTATTTTGAATAAATGTTCTATATATGGAATAATTCTAGAACAAAAGGGAAAAAAAATCTGCATTTGGGAAACTGAAATAAAACCCTAAAAAACAGCAAGTACTAATTAGGTCAAGCAGCATTTCATTTCTGATGAAAGGTCACAGAACTGAAATATTAACTTGCTTGTCCCTTGGCAGATGCTGATTGATCCATTGAGTATTTGCCGCTCTTTTTGTTTGAGTATCATTGTCGACTTTCAAAAGCACATAAACATCAGAAACCCACATGATTCTGATAATAGTAACCTAAAATATGTAATGTGCAAATGTATTTAATGTACAGGATTTCTTTTTCTGTTTGTTTGTTTGTTTAGGTATAAAGGATACTTTTCTGGAATATAAACTGGTAAAAATGGAACATTAGAAGTGGAAATGGAAGTATTTCAGAAAAAAAAACTTTCTTTGTTGCAACATGAAGGTGCAAAAATTGAACTGTCTGAAGAAGGGGCCAGACCCAAAACGTCAGCTTTCCTGCTCCTCTGATGCTGCCTGGCCTGCTGTGTTCATCCAGCTGTACACCTTGTGATCTAACATCAGCTTTGGATTTGTTTGAACTGCAATTTGTCAAAGACCCAAGAAGCAGTTGTACTCAGATTTGTGAAAAGCCTACAAGCCAAGATGGATCTTTCTTTCCCACCTTCCTTGAAATACAACAAACACACTCAAAATTCTGAAAAGAAAAAAGACTTCTAACTCAAATAAAAACTAGGTCCAACAGACCAGCCACAGAATTGAGGATCTTCTGGGGTTGACAACAACATCATATCATATCCAAAAGCCAAAATAACTGTGACGAACTCATTTCATGTCTGTGGGAACTCTTGATCCACAAACCTGTTCCTTTTTGGCCTGTTTTCCAACCATGATATTCCTTCAGAGCTGTTTGGTTTGTCTGACCTAGTTGTGAATTAATGTGTGTATGTGTGTTTGAAGGTGATTTGTTTAAAGTAGCCATGGCACCACATAATAATTCATTTTGCCTCTTGTTATGGGGTAGGTTTGCTTATAAAAATTGAATTGTGTTGTCATGTTCATTGATTACATTTTTTGAGACAGCAGTCAAAGTCAAGCAAATTAACCATTTTAGCGATTCAATTGTTTGTTTATTCCACCTGTTCAGAAATACACACCTCTGCTGTAGGAGGCCTGGGTTTTAGTCCTACCTTCTCTGGAGATACTTAATTCCTTCTCTGAATAGGTTGGTTAGAAATGTTTGTAATTCTTGTGGGACAGTGGTAGTGTTTACACTTCTGAACCAGGAGGCCTGCATTCAAGTTCCACGTGCTCCAGATGTGTATCATAACAAAGCTAAACAGGTTCATTAATAATGTAGGTGGGACTTGAACCCTGGTCTGCTGGCTCAAAAGTAGGGACACTACTACTGTGCCACAACAGCCTAATTTTTACCGATTCAATGGTTAATTATACATCCATGACCACTAGGGAACAGTGGGGCTTAATTACTAATGCACTCTTGTGAATGTTATCCGGCAGATTGGGTGCTATAAAAATTGGCATCTTTACCTTTCTTCTTGTTAAGATTTCATTTTTTGTACAATTATTAATTGAATAAGCACATTACTTCAATTCTAGATAACAGGCATGGGGCTGGATGAACACAGCAGGTCAAGCAGCATCATAGGAGCAGGAAAACTTGACGTTTCGGGCCGAAACCCTTCATCAGAAATGGGGGAGGGGAAGAGGGTTCTGAAATAAATAGGGAGAGAGGGGGAGGCAGATAGAGGATGGATAGAGGAGTGGATAGGTAGAGAGGAGGCAGACAAGTCAAAGAGGCAAGGATGGAGCCAGTAAAGGTGAGTGTAGGTAGCGGGGTGGGGAGGAGATAGGTCAGTCCAGGGAGGACGGACAGGTCAAGGGGGCGGGATGATGTTAGTAGACAGGAGATGGGGGTGTGGCTTGAGGTGAGAGGCAAAACAGGTTAGGGAGGTGGAGATGAGCTGGGCTGGTTTTGGGATGCGGTTGGGGGAGGGGAGATTTTGAAGCTTGTGAAATCCACATTGATACCATTGGGCTGCAGGGTTCCCAGGCTGAATATGATTTGCTGTTCCTGCAGCCTTTGGGTGGCATCACTGTGGCATTGTAGGAGGCCCAGGATGGACATGTCATCTGAGGAATGGGAGGGGGAGTTGAAATGGTTCGTGACTGGGAGGTGCAGTTGTTTGTTGCGAACTGAGCACAGGTGTTCTGCAAAGCGGTCCCCAAGCCTCCGCTTGGTTTCCCCGATGTAGAGGAAGCCACAACGGGTACAGCGGATGCCGTATACCACATTGGCAGATGTGCAGGTGAACATCTGCCTGATCTGGAAAGTCTTCTTGGGGCCTGGGATTGGGGTGAGGGAGGAGGTGTGGGGGCAGGTGTAGCACTTCCTGCGGTTACAAGGAAAAGTGCCAGATGTGTTGGGGTTGGAGGGGAGTGTGGAGCGGACAAGGGAGTCGCGGAGGGAGTGGTCCCTCCGGAAGGCAGATAAGGGTGGGGAGGGAAAAATGTCTTTGGTGGTGGGGTCTGATTGCAGATGGCGGAAGTGTCGGAGGATGATGCGTTGGATCCGGAGGTTGGTGGGGTGGTACGTGAGGACGAGGAGGATTCTTTTTTGGTTATTATTGCGGGGACGGGGCGTGAGGGATGTGTTACGGGAAATGCGGGAGACACGGTCGAGGGCGTTCTCGACCACTGTGGGGGGGAAGTATGATTGTCACCGATAGAGTTCATTATGATCTGTAACCAAGTGCAGTTTCTTGAAGTTTTCCAATTTTAGTAAGAATCCAGGCTGGATCATGGGAGAAACTGCGTTGGAGCCACCATCCCTGAAGGCACGGGGCTTGTCAATTTGATTGCAGGAGAGTTGGAAATCATTTGAAGTTTCTACCTTTAACTCCATTGTTAGTTAAATAAATATTAAGTAGAACCCAACCGCTGGGATGCTTTTGATTTGATTTATTATTTCACGTATACCTAGGCACAGTGGAAAGTTTTGTTTTGTGCGCAGTACGGGCAGATGATACCATACAAAATGCATAAGGGTGATAGAACAGAGCAAGGAATACAGTTTCTTCAGCGATGTAAAATTAATGCCCTGGAAATTCTCAGCAGGTCTAGCAGCTATCTGTGAAGACAGAAAGTGGTAACCTTTCTCGTGCAATATAACGCATACTTCGCACAGAATTTCTAGCACCTGGTGTTTCAATACAAATTGCGCAAATCTGCAGTATTTTGTTCTATTCCTTTTATTCGGTAAATTTGTAGATAAGTTTTCCAGCAACTTAGTTTCCAAATGTAAAATATTTTCCCAAAATGTCAAATATTTCATTCTTTGATATAATTGGCTGGTTCGGAGTAGGTTAATTCCGTCTCCTCAGCATTGTTTTGCTAAACGCTATGGAAGGAGAAAAGATCGACTAAAATTTGGCGACACTAATGTCACAAAACTGGTCAGAAACAAAGTAGCGAAAATGCGTCGGTCATCGTGAACCTGTAAACAACGGTGATGCGGTTTGCCTCTTTAGAGGATGTTTTCTTTTTTGTTAAAACCTAAAAATTGTCCCGCAATTCTTCACTTTCCCATCATGTGAAGACGTTAGTGCTTTGTTCTATTTCTCGCCAATCTGTGCGGAGGCTCCTGCCAGATTTCTAATGACTTTTCAATGATGATTTAAGGAGGATTTGCGACGCCTTTCTTGAACTCTGAATGTGCCCATCAGCCGTTGCTCCCTAGCTCTGTCATTGTCAACCCCATTCACACGCACACACCTTTTGTTCACTGAGCGCTTCATAGCTTACATTGACTAGAATCAGTATGCCACAATTCTGGTTAAGGTCATCAGATCAACCTGTTTCAGAAAGTGCTCAATTCCATTCTCTCACAACAAAATCGAAGTTTTCTTTTTTTAAAAAGAACAAATGTTTCTGGTGCTAGTGGCAGTGTAGCAATGTACTCATGTTGGAGAGTTAGACTTTGTGTACTGCTGTCTTTGATTCCCCTTCTAAGTCCGATGTCCCTGTGCGAGCAACTATCAGGACATAGCATTATACTTCAAACTTAAGTGTACAAGCTTTGGTCTCATCTATTAAATAAATAATGAATTAGTACCGACCAATTGGGAAACTTTTTACCAGCGATAAGTTTCAGAGGTACTTTAGCATAAAGTAAAAATGGCATTTATCACCGAAGACATTTTAAATTTTGACGTACAGTCGGTAAAGGTTTGCTGTTGTTTGCATAAAAACACTGCTGCTATTTCAGTACATGTAAGTGCCCAGACAGCATAGCTAAATGGGTTGCATAATGGGAAATAATACAGATTCTGACCTGGACCTGCCAGTTCCCAGCATTTTTTTTTTTGTTGTTTTGTTTCATAGAGCGAGTGATGTATTGCTGATAACTGAATCCCACATCTCGATCTCAAGAGCCCTAAGGCGACTGTCAAACCGCGAATACTTGGGTGATCTTACCATTCAATTTCTCTGAACAAGGGGGGGAAATGACACATGAGGAATGATTTAATTTTTTTTGTGCGCGAGCTAGGATGTTGACAGATGATTGCCAGAATATATTACACTTCATTTGCAGCGGGGGATTTAGAGATAACCTGCTTACTGTTTGGGATTCTGATGTACGTTAACAAAACACACAAAAAAGAAAAGCCTCACAACAGCCAGAACAAAGAAAACCTAAACTATTTGTTTATAAACAATCTGCGCCCCAGAACTTCGTCTGTTCAGCTTGGCTTGTCTCAGACAAAAAGGAGCTAATTTAAATAAACTGCTTAGGAGGAAGAAATAAACCGATTAGTTTAACAAATCCCAGGCATTTTCTATTTTGCTTTATATTAGTGATGAAATTTCGTCGGGTTGACCTGCGGTTACAAACTACCGAAAAAAAAATTTCTTCAGATCAGCAGTAAAGTCTTGTTCATCACGTGATTTTATTTCCAGCTTGCTCTCTGCACGCGTTTTGCACAATACCGGCATTAGACACAGTTCGACTAAATCCAACTTTTTGGCATTTAGCGTTTGCTTTCCCTTAAAGAAATGGGCCCATTGTACCCGTGTTTGCTCTCGTGATCACTGGGCAGTTGTCTGCTAAGTTACTTGGAAAATGAGTCTTTGAGATGGCTGCGCTCTCTTTTGACATGATAACGAGACGATTAAGCCGTTCTTTGTCCTCTAGACAAGTGATCGGTAAAACTTTTCTCTGCGGGGATTTGGGTAGTCAGCCTTTCACGTACCCATCGACATAATCCCCGGTCCATCCCTGGGAAACTCAAACCATTTCCAACAATCTAGTCTCGTTCCACTCGCGTGGCCTCACTCTAATTAATTATTGTGAGCGCAATTTCGAAAGCACTTTTAAATGTTACAATAAATACATCACATTCTGTATCTTAAATTGTGATTGGGATTTAGAGATCTGCTAAAATCCTACTGTACACACCGCTAAAATATATCTTGTTCTTTTCCAGAACGTTCAAGTTTTTTTTGTTACAACTACAGCTTTCTTCACTACTGCTAAATGATTTCTTCCACCTCTCTCGGGTTATATTGCTGTGGTCGTTCTGTAAAATCAACCTGCTTCTGTGACTGGGATCTCTGACCCCAATTAACTTCAATCGAAAACAAACCCAGTTCTTTCGAAACAGAAACAAATCTTTCAAAAGAGTTGTTGTCCTTGTTTAACAACTTTTTTTTAGGAAATATTTAACCAATGAATGGTTTGCGCGTTTCGAATTGTGCCTTTCGAATTCAGACGACAAGACTTCTGATGAAGGGTTTAGGCCCGAAACGTCAAGTTTTCCTGCTCCTATGATGCTGCTTGACCTGCTGTGTTCATCCAGCCCCATGCTTGTTATCTCCTAACATTGCCATGGGCACAACAAAGCTCCCGAGATACCGAAGCATTTCGTGCCACTGAATTGAAGGAAATGTACAGGGCGACACAAATACTATCACGCGACCCGTTTCCTGATTCTTTAGCTCTTAAAGCAGATGGTCTCATTCCCTCAGGTCGAACAATCCAAACCGCCTACTGATGTTTTGTCTTTCCGTGAAAAAAAAAACGGAGCCCAGTGTTCGCGTTCACGAAAGGTGGGAATTAAAGTCCCGAGATAGGCGTAACCGGCCTATCTGTGGGGTGGATCGCTAAATGTATTTTAAAATCCAACGCGATTGTATTCAATTCAGCACACATCATCGTTTAGTGAAAGAGTTAGGGCGGTTGATTGTGTTCGCTCAGAAACACAGAATGGATACATGTGGCGATTGCTCATTATAATAAACTTAGCGCGGGTCCTCTGTGGAAATTGTCGAGTATCCTTTTTAGCTTCCTGCATTCAAATAAAACAGACATTGATGCCTCAAATGGGGTGCCCTGCCAAGCTATTATAAACGTACCGCTAACGAGACTTTCATAAGCGATTGAACTAATCTGAGCATTGAGACCTCGGTAAATCTGCTAATGCTTAAACTAAATCCCATTAGAAACGGTTGTTCTTCACCTGCCACTATTTTCTATTCAGGCTGCTTTGGGCCAAAGAGATCAGCGAGAGAAGTGGCAAAAAAAAACAAAGAAGAATTGAAGTAAAATGTAGCATTTATCCCAAACTAAATTGGTGCATACAAATGCAACCAAATAAAGCTAAATTTCCACACGGGACAGGTTTGTAAACAAAAATAGTTTCTGTTTCAGTTTCAGCCACACTCCTCCATCACCATCCTTGGGGAATATATCCAGTCCTACTACAGAACTGTGTCATAACTGTGTCATTGAGTCATACAGAACGGAAAACAGACCCTTCAGTCCAACTTGTTCACACTGACCAGATATCCTAAACTGAGCTAGTCCCATTTGCTAGCATTTGGCCCATATTTGTCAGAACCCTCCCTATTCATGTATCCATCCCAACTCCTGTTATCAATGTACTGACCAATTAAGGCAGCATGCCAAATATCGTCTTCGCTACCCTGTCTACCTGCAACTTCACTTTCAAAGAACTATGCACCTGCACCCCTAGGTCTCTTTGTTCAGCAACACTCCCCAGCACCCTACCTCTAACTGTATAAGTCCTGCCCTGGCTTGCCTTACCAAAATGCAAAAGCTCACATTATTCTAAATCATACTTCATATGCCACTCCTCAACCCACTGATCCCTCTGATCAATGTCCCATTGTACTATGAGATAACCATCCTCACCGTCCACTACACCATTAATTTTGGTGTCACCTGCAAACTTACTAACCGTACTGATATATTTATGCCCAAATCATTTATATAAATCACGAAAAGCAGAAGACCCAGTGGTATAGAATCAGGCACATTTAATGCTTCAAAGGCATTAAACATCCACTGTGGATTCAATAAAGTCTCACGGCATCAGGTCAAACATCAGCAAGGAAGCCTCCTGTTGATTGTCTCAACCACTCTCAAGCTGATGAATCAATGCTCTACCATGTTCAGCAGCAGTTGGAAAAGTCACTGAGGATAGCAAGTACACAGAATGTAGGCTGAGAACAGGACTTCACGTTCATCAGCAATCCTCGCTCAGCAGCACTATGACTAACCAAGCTAGTCAATCCTAAAGACATGTGTATCAGGCTTAGCCTCTGATTGGTAGTATAGTTCTTGTGGAGACAAGCTCTATCTTCACACTGAAGATTCTGTGCATTGTGGTATGTGGAACTGCAACTGTGCTTAATGGGATAAATTCATACAGGGATTAGCAGCTCATAGTTGGGTATTCATTAATTACTATGGCTCATCAGCAACAAAATTGTACTCCACCACAATCTGTACCCCTATGGCACAGGATACTCTGCATTCTATCATCAAGACCAATCCAGGGATCCGACCTCTAGTTCAATGAGAGGTAAGGGAGAGGATTTCAGTTGCAGCACCAGACATACCTAGAAAAAATGAGGAGTCAATGTGATGAAGCAGCAACACAAAACACTGCACACAATAAAAGCTTTGGACCCCAACAATAACCCAAAGTGATGAACAGTCATGTTTCAGAATGAGATGATCCTTCAACTAATACAGCTCCAACTCAGACAGGGTGAAAAACAAAATAAAGACCAAGCCAATCAGGAAATTTACTATCCCGTCCAATTCTCATCTACAGCAAAATGTCAGACAGTATCATTTATAGTACTGACAAATACCCTTACCGAAAAACTGCTCATCAAGGGAATCAAGCACAAGGAAACTGCGCCACTTCCAAGTTCGTCTCAAAGTCACCCATCACTGTGATTTGGAAGTTATGTCACTGCTCCTTCTTTACCACTGGAATTTCCTATCTAACACTACAGTGTATGTACGTGTGCCACACAGAGCGCAGCAATTCAATAAAGCTTTTCACCATCAATATTCCCAGTAAGCTGCATGGATGTGGGCATGTACAGCAATCAGGGATATGCTATGAAGGGAACAATCAGAATTCATGCAGGGCAAAAAAGGTTCAAACTGTGAAAAGTAACTATAGGGATATTGTTCACCACACTTCTTAACAGCAATGATAAAAATGTTATAATTGTATCTCTGCTATATTATAACGTGCATTAGCCTTCCTGTGATTTTAATATGCTTTGAGTGAATAAAAAAATGTGACAAGTGTACATTGTTTAGTTAGGGATGTCAGCAGCTACTTGCATTCACCCAGTGTCTAACATCCCAAAGTGCTGAATAAACTAATGACAAGTAGGTTAGTAAATAAAACTTGGCACAGAGGAAACATTAGGATAGGTAAGCAAAAATCTGATCAAACAGATCATGTTTTCAGGAGCGGCTTAAAAATGAGAGAGCTAGAGATATTTAGAATGATAATTCCAGAATTTACAGCTCAGGCAGCAGAAGGCCTGGCCATCAATGTGGAACAATGAAAATTGAGCACGCTTGAGGTCAGAATTAGAGTACAGAGATCAAGAGTTATAGAGCCAGAAGAAGCCAGAGAATTAGAGAGGGAAGAAGTTATGAAATGTTTTGAAAGCACACGTGAAAATTTTTAAAAAGGCATTGTTGAGTGGTGAGTCAACCTAGCCAAAGCCACTTAATAGGAGTTAGAACACAAACATTGTGGATGAACCCTTATTTATGTGGAATGTAAGGTGGGAGACATGCTGGTGTTAACAAAAACATCATTTGGGCTTCAACAGCAGGCGGGTTATGGAAGGGAAGAGGACAGGTGATGTTACAGTGGTAGAAGTAGGGAGTCTTGCTAGTGGCGAAAGTATTTGTTAGAATCTCACTTCAGGATCAAATAGAACACTAAGGTTTTAAATGACTTGGCTCAGCTTCAGACAACAATAAAGTTGGTGGTTTTCAGAGAGATTGTAGAGGGAACTAAAAACAATGGCTTTGATCTTCCCAATACGAAGAAAATTTCTGCTCATCCAATCCTAGATGTTCAGAGAATCAATATATTAGGATATAAGGTGAGAAAGTAAATTAAGGTCAGAAATCAGGCAACACTAAATATTAGGCCAACAGGTTTATTTGAAATCCACAAGCTTTCAGAGCATTGCCCCTACATCAGGTGAAGTGAAAGAGAGCACAGAGGCACAGAATTTATAGGCAGAGAGATCAATGGGCAGTGAGATCAAAAGACCATGCAAATAGCTTGAGTGGAGTGTCGGTAGGCCAAATAATAGGTCCCTGCAGCTGATAATTACAAAAAAAATGTAGTGGTTCTGGGTCAAACCAAATAACGTAATAAGTTTAAGAGTTGCATGCCGCTCGTTTAACTTTGATTAGACCCTCGCGCATGTGACTCATACTTATCATGTTATTCCAGTCATTTGGTTTGTCTCCAGCACCACCTTATTTTTAATTTTTTTCTAATTATCTCTCTGCCTCATTTAATCGGATTATAGGTCATCCCTTCACTTGTTATTCAGCTGTTGACACTTTACTTACACCATCTGATACTCTTGATCACCTGCAGAGACCTATTATTCAGCCTGTCAGCACTCCACTCACACCTCGTCCACTCAGTCCAACACCAGCACCTCATCAAAGTAAATCAAGATATAGGATTGTCCATGATCTGAGTGAATAGCAGAGCAGACCCCAAGGGTTCAATGTCCTCCAACTTATATCCCTTTCTGCTCTTATCAGACAAGCACCATGACAAAAATAGTGCGTTGGTGAGCAGCTGGGGTAGGGGAGGAGGTGGTCCTTTCCGTTCCCAAAGTGTACGTCAACTTATATCCTACCTTTGTTCTTTGCAACTGCATGGTAGCTCTGTGGGATATAGGTCTGGATGTTTTTCTCACCTTTTGGCTCTCTTTTATTTCTGCCTTTTATTTAAAATTATGGTTTTGCAACCAATTTGACATCAGAGAATAGTGACTTTGTATACTTTTCACTGTACTCGTGTATTCCTACACTTGAGTACACATGACAATAAAATCTAATTCCAACTCTAATTCCAGTATGTTGTTTGAATTTCTCTTCTCTCCGCAAAGACTGTACAAAATGGATTGAGAACTCTTTGTATATACTGATTTTTTTTAATGAATAAAGTTTGTTTTATTCATGCAATAAAAAGATGTAAATAAAAGTATGGTTAATGTGTGAAATTACAGTTGTGCACATTGGTGCATATGTCTTATAACTAAAAAATAGTTATATACATTAGTGCTAGTGGATTATAGCTGTGTTTTGTGATAACAGTTAAGATCATTAGTGCATATTGTTTACAGCTTTAAAACGTGAAACCAAGGCTACGTACATTAATGAATATAATTCAGGGCTTTAACCCATAATGCCCTAATAAGCCTGCTCTATCACTCCATTAGATTACAGCTAATCTGTATCTTATCTTCATCTACCCACTTTGATTATGAACCCTAAAGCCAATGACCAACCAAAGTCTAGTAATTTGAGCATCAAAACTTCATTCACCCATTTTCAACTTTTGGAGGTAAAAGCTGTTTCCGTGCTTTTATGATTCTATGACTGTCTATGCTTGGAGTGAAATGTTTCCCGACATCACCAAGAATGACTTTGCTCTAACTATGCCCTCTTGTGTTAGACTTCCTCTAGAAGAGCAAATGGCTTCTATCCATCTTACCAAACCCATTAATCTTGAACACATCCATTAGATCAAAACCTAATTTTTTTTTATTCATTAATGGGATGAGGACGTTGCTGGCTAAGCAGCATTTATTGTCCATCCCTAATTGCCGAGAGGACCGTTCAGTCAACTACATTGCTGTGGGTCTAGAGTCACATGTAGGTTAGGATGGCAGTTTCCTTCCCTAAAGGAATTAGCGAACCAGGTGGGTTTTTCCGACAATTGACAATGGGTTCATGGTCATCGTTAGATTCTTAATTCCAGATATTTTATTGAATTGATATTCCACCATCTGCTGTGGCGGGCCTCGAACCCGGGTCCCTAAAACATTATCTGGGTCTCTGGATTAACAGTCCATTGATAATACCACTAGGCCACTGTCTCCCTGACTGCTTCCTCTATATTCAAGGGAATACCAGCACAGGCTACATCAACTGTCCTCATAATGTAACACTTTTAACGACATTATAATTCTGGTGAATCTACAATACATAGTCTCCATGGCCATTATCTTTTCCAAGACCTTGTTGCCAAAAATTGAAGGGCTCCAAGGATAGAAGCAGAGCTTTAAATGAGCTGTGACATAACTTCCTCCCTTTTACATTTCACCTACCTTAAGATAAAAATAAACATGCCACTAGATTTTAAATTATTTTTGTGCCTGTCCACTAATTTTAGGCGGGCTATAAATCTACTTACTCTTCCACAGATCTTGGCTGTTTATCATTTAGAAAATATCGATCTATCCTTTCTAGGTCCTAAAGTGGATTGCCACACAGGTCCCAACATCAAATCCCATCTACAACAATTCTGCCCACTTACTTCCTCTACATGCCCCTTTGCAAATAGCCGCCACCATTTACACTACTTACTGGACATTCATATAAAATAACATTCAGACACTCCCTTATCTAACACGTCAGTGACCTTAGAAAATTCAATTAGGCTTCTAATACATCTTTTACATCTGATACATTCATGTAGGTTTCCACAGTTTAATATACAAAACCAGTTATGTACTTTAAAAAGCCACACACAATAATGAGCAATTAATTTTGTGTACACAAAACAGCTTTAATATGGGAAATTTGAGTTAGATGAGTTAGTGTGTCTGGGCTACAGCTTTAAACATGTGTTACTACAGTATGGAATCATACAGCATAGCGAGTCATTTGGCCCTTCATGTCTGCGCTGACTCTTTGTCCAATTACGACTATTCTACTGCCACTTCCTCAAAGCTTCACACAATTTTCCTTTTCAAGTATATGGTCCAGTTCCCTTTCGGAAGCTATTATTGAAAGGCGTCCATCCCCCTTTCAGATCGTGATTCTACATATTCAGAACTGGCTATGTAAATAAAACTCTCATTTTTACTTCTGATTCATTTTGTCAATTAACTACATTCCATCAGGTACTTTTAATCTCCTTGCCAACAGAAAATAGATTTCCTGTTTAATTTCATAACTCTGAACTATTAAGGCTTCCCAAATACGAGCGAAAGGCAGAAAATTTCAGCTTCCCTCGTGTCTCCACATAACTCAAAGTCCTTCATCACTGTTGTTTTGTCATAAATCTCATTCGTACTCCATCCAAGACTTTCACATCCTTTCTAAAACATAGGATACAAAACTGAGAGATAACTATTTGTAAAAGTTTAAATCTTTCTTTGATTTTGTACATTATACATCTATTCATAAAGTCAAGAGTCTTTTAATAAAGGCAAAATACTACAGACGCTGGAAATCTGAAATATACCTAAGATATGCCAAATTTGAAACGTTAACTCTTATTTCTCTCTCTGCAGATGTTGCCAGACACGCTGAATTTATCCATCATTCACAACATTGTTTGTGCTTTAACTGCTTACAAAGGTATTATCTGATATATACTACGTCTTGTTATATCCAGAATGATTTAAGACCTGCAAGATTTCAGCTGTTTTCTTTCTCACGTCATTGGGATGAGGAATAGAGTAAACCTTGTGTCTAAATCTACAGAATTGCTTCTCTGTCTCCCAAAAGGTCTATGGTAACTTAATTTCCATTCTTCTGTGTTCTTTTGGGCTGTCTGTTTGCCCAGAGTGTCGTAGATATATCCTAGACTGCAGTATCCCAATATATCATCCTACAAGGACTGACAGCCAGCTTGAGAGTATCACACTTTTTGGAAATTCCTGCATTTCTTTCCTAACATGCCAGATAACCACACCTTTGGGTTTGTTCCAAACTTATTATTGGGTATTAATGGAAATCAGGGCTTAAGATTGGAGTAAGACAAAAATAATTCAGAGATAGTAGGAACTGCAGATGTTGGAGAAGATTTCTGAAGAAGGGTCCAGACCCGAAAGGTCAGCTTTCCTGCTCCTGCGATGCTGCTTGGCCTACTGTGTTCATCCAGCTCTGCACCTTGTTATCTAAGACAAAAATGATGCAAGTTTCTCGAGACTGAGAAGATGTTAGATATAAAGTGGTCTTGATAAGCTCGTACAGGAATTTGAGCACTTCAGATTCACAGCGCAAACAAACCATAAGCTAACTATCTAAATGAGTGTACAATACATGTTTTAAAACCTTAACATGACGAGTGAATCCTTATATATTAAAAATACACCCACATCCAGGATTAACAAATCATTTAGTATTGTCTCCTTTTCCCAGTTGTACTCTTCCCTTCGAAACAGTGATGACATTTTTCAAAGTATGGAACATTACATGGAACATACTTTATTTATATTTTTTAAGCATCAACCAGAATCGATGTATTGAATATCTTCAGCCGCCTCAGTGAGGAAGACTGTCCCCATCTCCTGAAATACGATTGGCTGTGCATTGTTAATATTTACACAGGGCTTGTCGATAAAAAAAAGCCCTGGGCCCTCACAGGCTGCACACTTGGAAAGTGATTCTCAAAGTCTGAAGTTGGCTTGCGACTTTTAGGCGTGCAACTTGAGTGTTTCAAGTGCACGCACGATACTAAAGGGAGGGATCAAATTCTCCGATCTGTCACTTCCATTTGGAGGGGAAAATGTGAACAGAGTTACCAGATCAGAGAATGAGTCCTGAGAGAGGTAGAAACAGACTTGGTGGTGTCCCGGTCTGCAGACCCTCCAGGGAGCCCTGCTTCCTGCTTCTCGTCCTCCTCCTCCTCGCTCCGACGATGAGTGACTGTAAAACGGTCAGATATTCCACGTACGAGGAACAAGAGCCCGGCACCGTGATCGGAAACCTGGCCACCGATCTGCAGCTGGAGGTGGCCAGGGGCCAGAGCGGTTTCCGACTGATGCCCGAGTATAACGGCTCGGTCCCGGTGAGGGTCGGGGAAAGGGACGGGCAGCTGACGGTAGGAAGCCGCATTGACCGGGAGCAGCTTTGCGAGGAGCAGGAGCCGTGCCTGCTGCTCCTGGATGTGGTGAGCTTCTCCCGGGACAAGTTCCTCCTGATCCATGTGGAGATCCAAGTGCAGGACATTAATGACCATTGCCCCGAGTTCCCCCAGCCCGAGATCGAGCTGGAAATCTCCGAGAGCTCAGCACCGGGGACCCGGCTCCCTCTCCCCGCGGCTCTAGACGCCGACACCGGCTCCTACTCGGTGCGGGGCTACGAGCTCTCGGTGAACGGTCACTTGGAGCTGGAGCTGTCGGACGGTGCAGGCAGCGGCGGAGCCCAGCAGCCGGTACCGGTACCGGCACCGACGCTGCTGTTGGTGAAGCCTCTTGACCGGGAGAGTGAGGCCGAGCT
This sequence comes from Ginglymostoma cirratum, assembly GCA_024137785.1. Taxonomy (NCBI): domain Eukaryota; kingdom Metazoa; phylum Chordata; class Chondrichthyes; order Orectolobiformes; family Ginglymostomatidae; genus Ginglymostoma; species Ginglymostoma cirratum. The sequence continues at coordinate 5,897,569 of JAHRHZ010000009.1, forward strand.
CAGCCTGAAGCTGAGAGCCCGGGACGGGGGCAATCCACCTCGGAGCGGGGAGGCCCGGCTCCGGGTGCGGGTCCTCGATGAGAACGATAACGCTCCGGCCTTTGGGAGCGGCTCCTTGGAGCTGGAGCTGCGGGAGGACACGGCCCCGGGTTCGCTGCTGCTGCAACTCGAGGCCCGGGACCCGGACCAAGGCCTAAACGGCGAGCTCCGGTTCACCTTCAGCCCGAGGGTCGAGGCGGACGCTCGGCGCCTCTTCCGCCTGGAGCCGCGCTCCGGCCGCTTGATCCTGAACGCGCCGCTCGACCACGAGGCGCGCGCCCGCTTCGAGTTGGAGGTGGAGGCGCGCGACCGCGGCGCCAGGCCGCGCTCCTCGAGCTGCCGGGTGACGGTGCGCGTGCTCGACGTCAACGACAACGCGCCCGAGATCCGCGTGAGCGCGCTCGGTCTCGGTCCCGGTCCCGGTCCCGGTCCGGAGCCCGGGGAGGCCTCGGGCCTCGCGTCCATCACCGAGGCGGCGGAACCGGGTAGTTTCGTGGCGCTGGTGAGTGTGTGGGACCGGGATTCAGGAGCTAACGGCCGCCTCTCGGTGTCACTGCTCGGGCCCCGGCAGTTACACTTACGGCCGGCCTATGGCATTAACCACTACATGATCGTGACGGCGGAACGGCTCGACCGGGAGCGGGACCCCGACTATAACGTGACGCTGGTGGCCGAGGACCAAGGCCCGGATCCCCGCCGGACGGTCAGGCCGTTCACCGTCACCGTCACCGATGTGAACGACAACGCGCCCGCCTTCCCCCGCTCCGTCTACCGCCTGTCGCTGGCGGAGAATAACCTGCCCGGGGCCCAGCTCGGTACCGTCCGGGCCCGTGACCCTGACCTGGGCCCTAACGGCCGCCTCACTTACCGCCTGCTGCAGCCGCGCGAGGGGCCGGGGCCGGGGCCTGGCCTGCAGCCTCCGGCCGTCGCTGTGGAGCCTCACACCGGCTCCTTGTACGCGCTCCGCTCCCTGGACCGTGAGGAGCTGCCCGAGCTCGAGCTGCTGCTGCAGGCGACAGACGGCGGTTCCCCGCCGCTCAGCGGCTCCACCACCGTCCGCCTGATCGTTACCGACCGGAACGACAACGCTCCGCTCATCACTCACCCGCCTCCGTCTCCCGGCAACCGCTCCGCCGCTCCCGCTCCCGCCAAGATGGCGCTGCCCGGGGGCGCGCCCCGCGGTTACCTGGCGGCGCGCGTGCGGGCCCAGGACGCGGACGAGGGGCCGAACGGCCGCCTCAGCTACCGGATCGTGAGCGGGGAGCCTCCCGGGCTCTTCACCATCCGCCCCGACACAGGGGACGTGTACCTGGGCCGCCCGCTCTCCGTGTCCCCCGCCGGGCCCGGGCCCGGGGCCTTCAGCCTGGTCGTGGCCGTTAGTGACGGCGGCCTGCCCCCCCTGTCCTCCACCGTCACCGTGAGCTTCACGGCGGGGCCGGGGCCTGGGCCTGGGCCTCGGCCCGGCCCAGCTCCTTCCGGCTCCCCGGGACCGGCGCAGCGGAGCTGGGACACCTCCTTCACCGTCATCGCGGTGCTGGCCGCCGGCTGCGTGGCCTTGCTGCTGGCCATCGTCGGTATCACCTCGACCTGCGGCACCGGAGACAAGAGCCGGGGCGGACACAGCCGCCGGGGCGGTATCCATCGGTATCCCGGCCCAGGGGACAACACCGGCTGTGAGGGGGCGGCCTCGGAATCTGGCGGAGGGAAGGAGGATGTTTACCCGTCAGGAGAGAGCGGCAGAGCAGGGGAGCCGGAGGTGAGTATCGCTGTTAGCAGCTTCACTGTCATGTTCGGTGACAGTGATGGAGCTGTCCATGGTACCTGTTCTCATCCTCTCCCCAGCTAAATATCTCTGTATTTCCCTTTCTCTAGTGTGTCCCACTATCTCTGGTTTTAGTCATCAAGTGCTGTCAATGGTACTCTGCTGATCATTTCCCCGGCTAAATATCTTCCCCTCCCCCATTTCTGATGAAGGGTCTAGGCCTGAAACGTCAAGTTTTCCTGCCCCTATGATGCTGCTTGGCCTGCTGTGTTCATCCAGCCCCACGCCTTGTTATCTTAAATATCTCTGTATTTCTGTTCGTCTAGTGTGTCCCGCTATCTCTGGTTTTAGTCATTAATTGCTGTCCATGGTACCTGTCTACCATTTCCCCAGCTAAATATCTCTGTGTCAGAGATAAAAGGTACTGCAGATGCTGGAGAATCCGAGATAACAAGATTGGGGCTGGATGAACACAGCAGGTCAAGCAGCATCATAGGAGCAGGAAAACTTGACGTTTCAGGCCTAAACCCTTCATCAGAAATGGGGGAGGGGAAGAGGGTTCTGAAATAAATAGGGAGAGAGGGGGAGGCAGATAGAGGATGGATAGAGGAGAGGATAGGAGGAGAGGAGGCAGACAAGTCGAAGAGGCGGGGATGGAGCCAGTAAAGGTGAGTGTAGGTAGGGGGTAGGGAGGAGATAGGTCAGTCCAGGGAGGACGGACAGGTCAAGGGGGCGGGATGATGTTAGTAGATAGAAGATGGGGGTGTGGCTTGAGATGACATGTCCATCCTTGGCCTCCTGCAATGCCACAGTGATGCCACCCGAAGGCTGCAGGAACAGCAAATCATATTCAGCCTGGGAACCCTGCAGCCCAATGGCATCAATGTGGATTTCACAAGCTTCAAAATCTCCCCTCCCCCAACCGCATCCCAAAACCAGCCCAGCTCATCTCCACCTCCCTAACCTGTTTTTCCTCTCACCCCAAGCCACACCCCCATCTTCTATCTAAATATCTCTGTGTTTCTGTTTGTCTCGTGTGTCCCACTATCTCTGGTTTTAGTCATCAAGTGCTGTCCATGGTACCTCTGCAGATCATTTCCCCAGCTAAATATCTTTCTGTCTTTCTGTTTCTCTAGTGTGTCACTCTATCTCAGGTTTTAGTCATCACTTGCTGTCCATGGTAACTCCCTCACCATTTCCCCAGCTAAACATCTCTCTGTGTTTCTGTTTCTCTGGTGTGTTCCTCTATCTCTGGTTTTAGTCATCAAGTGCTGTCCATGGTACCTCTGCTGATCATTTCCCCAGCTAAATATCTATTCGTGTTTCTGTTTCTCTAATTAAAAACCGAAAGAACTGCAGATGCTGTAAATCAGAAACAAAAACAAAGTTGCTGGAAAAGCCCAGCAGGTCAGGCAGCATCTGTGAAGAAAAAGTCAGAATTAACTGATTTCCCTTGCTAACACTTATTGTTTCTGTTTCTCCAGCATTTCCCCACTGTCTCTGCTTTAGGTCATCAAGCTCTCCACCCAATTGCAATCTGTTAACTCTGATTTTTTTCTGCTGCCAGACTGCTGAGCTTTTCCAGCAGCTTTGTTTTTGTTTCTGTTTCTCTAGTGTGTTCCTTTATCTCTGGTTTCAGTCATCAAGCACTGGCCATGGTACCTCTGCTCATCATTTCCCCAACTAACACTTTCTATTTCTGTCCTGTGTCTCCTCTGTCCCTGGTTTAATTCATCAAGTGCTGGCCATGGGAATTGTCATTGTCATTCCCCCAGCTAAATGAAACTTATTTCTCTAGCATTTCGCCTCTAATTCTGGTTTTGGTCTTCAAGCATTGGCCGTAATACTTGTCCTTATCATTCCTCAACTAACACTTTCTGTTTCTGTTTCTCTGGTGTGTCCCCTCTATCTCTGGTTTGGTCATTACGTGCTTGCTGTGGAAGCTGTGCTCATAATTACCCTAGCTAACACTTCTCGTTTTTGTTTCTCCAGCGTTTCCCCACTGCCTCTGCTTTTGGTCATCAAGCTCTTCACCCAATTGCAATCTGGCAAGGCAAACACTTTGCTTTGAATAAAAGGTCAGTACTTAAGTTCAGAGAAGGTTCACTTGCTTTGTTGCTAGAATGAAGAGGTTGTCTCATGTGGAAATGTTGAGCTTATACTCGTAGATCTTTAGAAAACTGAGAAGTGGTCATGTAATGTTCTGAGGAGGTTTAGCAGAGTAGATACTAGGAGAATGGTCTTTTGATATGGTAACAGTGGAAAAAGTGGAATATTTGCCACTATTGCAAGTCAAGGTGGTGAGGACACCCTAACTAGCATACGTGTGGGAACTTCAACCTTTGGATGGATAGTACAATGCTGCTCCTGATATGTCTCTCTCTCTTCTTCGCCCCCTAACAAAAAAAAAGTACAGAGTGTTTTTGACACTGACCATGTCATCAAAGACTTGGCCCAATGCTAAGTTGTTACACAGAAATGTACTCCAAAATACTCCTGCTGTTAATCCCAAGCATAGGACCTGGGTTAACAGCAAACTGACTGCAGGAGTTGTATTGGAAAGCCGAAAAATTTACTTACACCTAACATATAAACAATTAAAACCCAGCTCCTCAGAAAGTCTTTAAAATATTAGATACATTTAAAATAAAATCCTTAAGAACCTTAAAAACCTCATAATAACTTTAAGGGGAGTTACCTGAGCTGATAACATCAAGAGGGAATAGAGTAAAATCAAAACACTGCAGATGCTGGAAATCAAAAATAAAAATAAAGTGCTGGAGAAACTCAGCATCTGTAAAGAAAGAAACAGAGTTAACATTTTGAGTCCAATATAACTCTTCAGAGGGGATGCCACATTTTCTCCTGGCCAATCCTCTCTATGGATGCCTGCAACATTAGCTTGACCCTCACTCTGAGACAGTAAATCCTGCTGAAATGATGAAAATAGGTGAGGGTGCATCTTCAGTTACAACCAGCTTCAAATCTCAGGCACTGTAGTTGATTGGAAGACCTGGGTCAATGTTTTCTGTTTTGTGCGGGATCCATAACTAGGCTGCACAGTTTCAAAATGAGGTGTCTCCAATTTAAGGCAGCGATGAGGAGACATTTCTTGTTCCAGACTGTAGGTAATCTTTGAAATTCTGTACTCTGAAGAGCTGCAGAGGCTAGGTCATTGAATATATTCACGGCTGAGTTAAATGTTTGATCAAAAAGATAATAAATGGATTTTTATGACACTCAAACAGGAAAGATGGGGGTTAATGCCACATTCAGATCATTCATGTTCCAATTGAATGGTGGAGCAGGTTCATGGGGCAGAATGGTTTTCTGTTGTTCCTATTTTTTATGATACTGTGCAATGATGCAAGTTATTATTGAAAACATTTAGTAGCATATCCTTTTGAACAGTAGGAAATAATTACGAAAATCTTTGTTATTTCCTTTCAGCGAACTTGCACATCAAACCCAAGACAGGTTCAGTGGGAAGGACAGTGGAAAAGGAGACAGTGACTTTAATGACAGTGACTCTGATATCAGTGGTATTGGTCTAAATAAAAGGAGTACTCTCAGTCAGAAGCACAATGGTGAGCCTCAATGTCTAGCATTTCTCTAGTTGGTAACACAGAACTTGAATATCGAGGAGAAAAGAGACAAGCTATCAAAGCATTTTGTCTTGCATTCATCAGGTGAGATACAAAGATGCCAAATTTCAAAGGGAACAACAATATATACTGCATAAGAAAAAGGATACTGATGATAACTTGGCTCCAACTGGTTGAGGCCATGGAGAATTCAGCAAGGAAGAGTTATTTCCCAAGCTTTTGCTAAAATTCAGAAGAGTGAGCTCTTATCATGGTGTCACCATGGGGAATGCATAACATAACTTGGCTCATTTATGCTTGCTAGAAGGTCATGCATTCATTTGCAAGGCCCTACCCACTTCAAACAAAAAAGTAATGTCCAGTCATTGTGCCTTTATCATTTAATTAACAAATAAGTTCATTGATGTTATATCGTACTATGGGAAACTATTCAGCCAACGTTGTAAAAATAATTTCACACTGCTTACAGTTTACATAGACTTTGTCATTATAAACATTGTATTCTTAAAACTTTATTCTTAACACCATTTCATTAGTAAATTTTTGATATTATTTAAAATAACATTTGCATTTGGATCCGTCAAAGCAGAATTCTAATTAACGTGTAGCATAGAAGAAAGTCATTTGCCAAATTATGTGTCAGTCTTTAGCACTGTGCAATTAGTCCATTCCCTCACTCTTTATACATAACCCTGCAAATGCTTTCCCCAAGTATTTTTACCAACTTAAAAAATAAAATCGATATCAGATGGTTACCAACTTGCTTTAATCAATTACACGTTTTTCTCATTATACTACATTGCCCTCACATTTGAACTTGCCTATCATGCTTAACTCTTGTTTATACAGTCCTCTGTTCCCTGGTTATCTATTTGTAATGATAGTATGCATTAAATTCTTCTTTCATGAAAATCACTGCAAAAAATTTTGAAAAGCTCTTGGAGAGTCCACACGCACTATTTTTTTGTTATTCTGTTTCACACTCAGTCTGAACAGGTAGTTTACCAACTGCAATCTGATGTGAAATAGCTTTGCCATAGCTTAATTTTAGTGAAGACAGAAATCAGATTGGCGATCTGGCTTCCTAGTTGTACTGCCAGTCTTGTATCAATCTGAATCTGAAAGCATTTGAAAGTACAGTGTAACTGCAGTTTTAGGGCTATGACACAGATTTTCAGTTAAGGTAGAAGGAATAAATATCAGTGAGTTTCCTGTTTGAGACAGAGAATACCTGCAAATCCTATGCATATTTATTGATGAATTTTAATGCAGGCTGATTTATCCAGAATTATCCTATTTGGTGAACAAATATAAGATTAACCTTTATTCTTCTCTTCCCTTAGGTAATAGTACAGAAAACAGATGTTACATATCATACCACCTCATTACTCCAAGATAATTTAAATAACATGTTTATTTTCAAACAATGGAGTTTTAATTACAAGTGTCTAGGCCTGAGGCAATTAACATTGTAATTATTGAGAGTTTCAGTAAACTGCATTGAACAATTAATATTGCAATTAAGAGAATAATGAAAAGTATTGATTACCTCTCTTGGACAGGTTTATGGTCCTGCACCAATGAATGCAAGATACTTGGCCATTCAGATCGCTGCTGGAGTCCATCTTCTCAAGGACCAAAGACTTACCATTCCACAACTACTACTCAGCACCTTACCCCTTTGGGGAAAAACACGTCATTCCCTCGAGATCTACTCCGTAAAGATACGTACTATCAAGCACTTTTGCCAAAAACAGCAGGCCTACAAAGTGTATATCAGAGGATCTCTTGTAATGAACCTGAAACTATAAACTCTGTTATTGTACCAATGTATCATTCTGTGGGATCAAAAAGTAACATTCCACCAAGTAATGTCTCATTGATCAATGTATCTAGCATGCATTCTCAGATCTAAGCAGATACCACAGTAGGTTTACCTCTTTAAAGTGTTGTAATAATTCAATTTATGCATCCTGTATATAAAAGCAACAGTTTATTTTTATATCGATTTCACATAAAAATTTCATCCACATGAAAGTTGTAAATATCAAATAAGGAAACATGCAATGTTAAAAATTGTAATTTTTATCCTGTAATTGATGCTTTGATTTTATTGTGTTTTATTTTCTATTTTACTGCACAATTTAATTTGTAAGTAAATGCACAAAATTCTGTAAATAAAACTGTGGTTTAAAGTTTTCAAGAAGATTTGGAGCTCGGGTTGTGGATGAGGTTGTAGACATACTCGCCTAGCCAGTGAGTTTGGTTGCAAATGTTTTGTCACCCTGCTAGGTAACATCATCAGTGCGCCTCCGGTGAAGCGTCAGTGTCCCGTCTCACTTGTTATTTATATGCCTCCGTTTGCTGGGATGGTTGGTATTACTTCTAGTTCTGTTTCTCAGTGGTTTGTACACAAGGTCTAATTCAATGTGTTTGTTGATGGAGTTCCAGTTAGAATACCAGGCCTCCAGGAATTCCCTGGCATGTCTCTGTTTGGCTTGTGTGATTATGGATGTGTTGTCCCAGCTCAATTGGTGTCCCTCATTGTCCATGTGTAGTGAGACAAGTGAGAATTGGTCATATCTCTTGGTAGCTAGTTGGTTTTTGTATATCTGTATTGTCAGGAAATTTGTGTATCTGTATTGCCAGGGAATTCCTGGAGGTCTGGTATTCCAACCAGAACTCCATCAACAAACACATTGAATTAGAAATAGCAAGAACTGAAAATGATGGAGCCAGAGGTAACACAGTGTGGAGCTGGAGGAACATGGCAGGCCAGGCAGCATCAGTGGAGCAGGAAAGTTGATGTTTCAGGTCCGGACCCTTCTTCAGAAATGGGGAAGGGAAAGGGAGCTCAGAAATAAATAGAGAGAGGAGGTTTGGGGATGGTGATAGGTAAGTTCATGTATGGAGTGGTGGGGATTGATCAGTGAGGTGGGTGAGGTGGATGGGTGGGAGAGATGATGGACAGGTTGTGTCAGGTCAAGGAGGCAGGGTTGAGAGGGAGGGTTGATCATGGGATGAGGCCGGGGGCGAGGGTGGGGACATTTTGAAACGAGTGAAATACAAGTTTAGACCATTGGGCTGTAGGCTCCTGAGGTGGAATATTAGGTGCTGCTCTTCCAGTTTGCAGGTGGCATCATTGTGACACTGGAGGAGGCCCAGGATGGACATGTCACCCAGGGGAGTGGGAGGGGGAGTTAAAATGGTTTGCGACTTGAAGGTGTTGTCGTTTGTGACAAACAGAGTGTAGATGCTCTACAAAATGGTCTCTGAGCCTCCGTTCAGTCTCACCCATGCTGAGGTGGTGTGGCCTCTGTGTTCCTCCAGCTCCACACATTGAATTAGAGCCTGTGTACAAACCACTAAGAAACAGAACCGGAAGTGATATCGACCACCCCAGCAAACTGAGGCATATAAATGGCAAGCGGGAGGGGCGGCATGGTGGCTCAGTGGTTAGCGCTGCTGCCTCACAGCACCAGGGACCCAGGTTCAATTCCACCCTTGGGCAACTGTCTGTGTGGAGTTTGCACTTGCTCCCTGTGTCTGCGTGTGTTTCCTTTGGATACTCCGGTTTCCTCCCACAGTCCAAAGATGTGCAGGTCAGGTGGATTGGCCATGCTAAATTGCCCGTAGTGTTCAGGGATGTGTAGATTAGGTGGGTTATAGGGGGATGGGTCCGGGTGGGATTCTCTGAGAGTCAGTGTGGACTTGTTGGGCCGAAGTTTCCACACTATAGGGATTCTCTGAGGGTCAATGAGCTTGTCCACAACCTCAAAATTGTGATTTGTATTTGTGGTGCACGTTATTTTCTAATCAAATTCCTTTTTGTGATATGCTGTGCTTCTCTTCTTTTTTGGAGCCAGTTTCAAAATATTAACCCTGAATGTTATGATATAATCCCAGATTTAACAGAAGAGCAACAAAAATGTCAGTGATATATTCCACAAAACTTTTGTTGGATGTATTGGGATTTACCAATTACTCACTTAATACCATTGCAAAATGGATTTGCTCAGCTTTGGCAGAAATCCAAGTATCAAGGAAACATGTCAGAATTCAGAAGTATAAATAGAGAATGCCAGGATAGCAAATCAGGCTGAAATCTGTTGTTAAATGTTATCTATTGCTCGTGGTGATGCACTGTCTTTGGAGTCACAACATTGTAACTTCAAGTGTCACCCATTAATGGATCATGAAGGACTACATTTGGTAGCCCTCCCAAAGGTAGATTTCATGGCAGGAAGGGCATTTTATCAAGTGAAACACTTCCATACCACCTTCTGCCCCCACCAAGTAAGAACATGGCAGATGGAATAAAGTGTGGATAAGGGTGAAATTATCCACCTGAGTAGGAGGAACAGAAATGGTGACAGATTGGAAAGTATTCATTAAGTTAATGATGGATCTTTGATTTGTTGTGATCCCAGGTGAGGGGGGAGGAACTTGCCAACCTTTAATCAATCCCCTCCCTGTCTCACCAAATCAAATCTAAACCAAAGGAATCCTTCATGAATACCCTTCCCAATTCCAGTGCTTTTCATGTTTACAAGGAGCCAATTTAATGAGGCTTCTCTGAGTTAAAGAATAAGTTTGTTACTAAAATAGAAGAATAAATGCAGCACACATGAGCACAGATTAGAAAGAAGATGAAGTAAAAAAGGCAATAATTAGAAAAGATATACAAATCAGTGTTTGGCTTGACTGCACAGAGCAGATGGTGGAAACTTGTGTCAATTAAATTTGGTGATTCCTGTAGCATTGACTGATAGGTGATTAGGCGATCTCAGCGCTATAGAGAGGAGGTATTTTGTAACAAATACAAATTGCTGGAGATCCTCAGCAGGTCTGGCATTATCCGGAGAGAAAGCAGAGCTGAGGTTTTGAATCCTGTGTCCCTCCTTTAGCACTCACAGTTCTTTGATTTTTGTTTAGCAGTTTTTCGATGTCCAGTTTAACTTGGCTTTTGATTGCTGGAAATGAGTCAGAGAGATTTTTTGTTCTTTTCCTCTTTAAGTGCAAGATAGGGATGTCTAGTAGATGTTCTCAGGTTTAATTTTCACGGCTCTGAGCCAGGTGGCCTGCGTTCGAGTCTTCCCTACTTCAGAGAGATGTAATAACATTTCATATTAAACTTCTGCAGTGAAGCTTGTCAATTTGTGGATTGCAAATGTCAAACCCTCTCTTTAAGAAAGGTAACAGAGAGAAAACAGGATACTGTTAGCCTGAGATCAGCAGTGGAGAAATTACTAAAATCAAATTATTAAGGATATGATTACTGGATATTTAGAAAATAATTGTCCAATTGGACAGTCAACATGACTTTATAAAGGCGTAATCATGTTTGACAAACCTGAGACCATTTTGAGAGTGTTGCTAGCAGTGTCAGCAATATTGAATCAGTGGATGCAATGTATTTGAATTCTAAAAAGGTCCAACAAAGGAGGTGATTTTAAAAACACACACACACATTGGTTGGGTGGTATCATACTAGCATGGATTGAGGATTGATTAACAGGCAGATAAAAAGAGAGTAGCAATAAATGGGTCGTTCTTAGATTGGCAGGCTATGAGTTATGGGATACTGCAAACAGTTAGTTCTTGGATCCTAGCTGTTCAAAATCATTATCAATGATTTGGATGGGGTGAGGGGAGAGGGTTGCAGATAATATAAAACTTAGTGGGAAGATACAGTGTGAGAAGGATGCCCAGAGACTTCAAGTGGCCTTAAAGGTTGGACAAGCAAGAACATGGCAGACGGAATATCGTATGGATATGGGTAAGGTTATCCACTTCAGTAGAAGGAACAGAAATGGTGACAGATTGGAAAGTGTTGATGTCCAATTGTCCTTGTTCATAAATTACTGGAAGTTTTCATGCAAGCCCAGCAAGTAATTCAGAAGGTGAATGGTAGGTTAGTCCTTATTGGAATGGGCTTTAGAAACGTAGAATCCCTGCCGTGTGGAAGCAGGCCATTCAGCCCATTGAGTCAACACCAACCTTCTGAAGAGCATCCCACCCAGACAAAACCCCCTACCCTACCCCTGCATTTCACATGGCCAACCAACCTAGCCTGCACATCCCTGGATACTGTGGGAACTTTAGCATTGCCAATCCATCTAATGTGCATATCTTTCAACTATGGGAGGAAACCCGTGCCGATACAGAGAGAATGTGCAAACTCCACACAGACTGTCACTTCATGGTGGAGCCGAACCTGGGTCTCTCGCACTGTGAGGCAACAATGCTAACCACTGAGCCATCACGCCACCTCATTTTGGTCCAGTTTTACTTCTATATTATCGAACACTGGTAAGATCTCATCTCAATTATCATGTGCAGTTCTGGTCCCCTTACCTAAGGCAAGATATACTTGCCAATGAAGAAGCATAGCAGAGGTTCACCAATTTGGTTCCTAGAACAGTGGGACTGTCCTGTGAGGAGAGATTGAAGAAACTGACCCTGAATTCTCTGAAAGTTAGAAGAATGAGAGTCAAACTTACGGAAACGTATAAAATTCTTTAACGGCTAGACAGTGTAGATGCAGAACAAATGCTTCCCCTGGCTGTGGCGTTTAAAACCAGGGGACCCAGTTTCAGAATAAGAAGCAAGCTTTTTAGGACTGGATAAAATAGAACTTCCGCACTCGGAGTCTGAAGGGATTTTCTACCTCAGAGGACAGTGGAAGATCATTCATTAAACAAATTCATGACAACTATTGATAAATTTCTCATTACTAATAATATCCAGGCATATGGAGATAGCACAGAAATATGACATTGAGGTGTGATCAGCCGTGATCCAGAATGGCAGAGCAGGCTCAAAGCTTTGAATGGCCTACTCCAACTCTAACCTTCTTATGAGGTTTCAGTATTATAATTTCACTCTGAAATAGATACCAGGAAGAACAATTGTACTATCAGATGGCGTTTCTCAGTTATTGCCACGAGAATCACAAGATTAAAAAAAACAAGATGTAAAGATCAATACCATTATGAATATGACACCACTGAAACTGAGTCAAACATCAAATCTTGAGTTATCAATACTTTTTCAGTAAGTGATCCAGGGATGGTCTGATACAATATAACAAATGTAATCAGCAATACAGCAAGATCAGCTTAATGGAAATGACAAAGCATTAGAAAATAGTGTATTACTGATCAAAATAATCAGTGAGAACTTCTCCACTGGAACTGGAGAAGTACCAATTTAGAATAAGATCAGCTACATACTGATAGGCATCTACAAAAATGCAAAGTGGCATGTACATTCAGCTTGTGCTAAAAATATAGGAACACACAGCAGAAAGAGGTGATCATAATTCTGGTGACCATGGCAAGCTGTGGGTGCTAATTTATTCTCACAATATCTAGAGTTGTGCAATAGTTGTAATAGGTTAAATTCTCTTTTATCCAAAAATGAGAAATTGGAGATCTACAATCATCCTCTCAGCGGTATGAGTTCTGCTTGCTGAGTTAGCAATTTCTTAAAGCATAATGCAACTTAATTCACCCCTAGGGAGTTTATGGTCTTGGCTACATAAATGGTTTTGATATAATCATCTCATCAATACATTAAACAAAACAGCTTGGTTTGATAGAATGACACTTGTAGATGCAGACAGTAAAGAATAGTGCCAATGACAAAAAGGAAGACACATATCTTGCCTTTGGTCACTCAAAGACACACTTCTCAATGCTAGTATGAAATCACTTGCAGAGCAACTCAATGGCAGAAAGCGCAAGGCAAATTTCCAAGCCAGATATATGACCACATGACTAGGGATAGTGAAACAACAACTCATTGATGCACAGGTTAAAGGAGGTCAACACCTCAACAAGCATGATAAATCCTTGCCTGAGTTGTGGAGTGGAGAAACTATATATGTACAGAAATCACTCATGAAAGTTTGGACCCCAGCAAAATGTTGGTGAAGATGTGATATTGAAACTGGTAAACAAACAAGGAGGAACAGAGTCCATATTTGACCTACAGTTGAGCTCGAAAAATAGAAAAAGTAATCAACTAGCAAGAGCATCAATAACAAATGGTATGTCAGTGAAAACATGCACAACTCTTACAAAGTCAGGCACAACATTGCCAGCACAGCATGCCATCACTGAGACTAATGAATGCCAAATCCATGTGGAGGTGAATGATCCTACCATCGACATAATATCATAAATCATGATTTGAGAAAATAAATCAAGCTATAAAAGACTCTAAAGATGCTCTGTTTATTTAAAAATGTCATTTGTTAATCTTTAAACATAGTAAAATAGTGATTGAAAAGTTATATTGGTAGATAGAGGCATAATTATTTTTAAAGAAAGGGAGATGTTACATATGTTTGAAACTATATTATTATGTGCGCATAAAACAAAAATGCCACATCAGTCAGGTGCTGAGCAATAACATATCAGCCTGTTCCGTATGCTGGGATCTATAAAGTACATTCGAAAGAAAGGTCCTGATGTGCAATGCCCAACTTAAGTCAAATCTTTGACAATGTAACTACAAGAAGTCTTAGACTCATTTTTACCTTTAATTTTCTTTGAACGCTTATTTTTATGCATTACAAAAGATTAAGGGAAAACATACTTTTGCTGAGTGGGATGACAGGCGACAAGAAGTCATGACATCACACTACCATGAGTGCATCCAACCATGCTTGGTAACCTTAAGTACATGTGCTCCATATCTGGGATTTCAGGAAAAGCGCATAGAATAATTTATTTGCTAAGTGTAAGGACAAGTTCAATTTTGTATGCAGAGCCATGACATACCCAGTACTGATTTGCCTGTATTATAAAGTATAAGCAGCAAATTTTAAATTAGCTACTTTTAATACATACCAAATGCAGAATCCTTCAGAATTGATCAACCTCCTGTCCCAGGTACATGTTCTGCTAGCTCCAAAAACTGTGTCCCAGAAATTATTCACAGGCACACCTCCAGTTTTTCACTGACAGCTTCATCAAGCTCCTGTCCTTTCACTGAGCACTAACCTTGCTCAGTTTTATGAAGCTATTCCTACTTATGGGTTTTTAATTCCCACGCTCAGCTTTAGCACATTAGCAGCAGCACCCGACTTCTTGTGAGCCACCCCAGCTACCAGAACATTTCCTGCAGGCCTGTCTGCAACACTTAGCTGCCAAATAACTCATAGAAATTAGCCTGAGTTCTAACAGCACAAAGATACCCAATTGCTCTTGACTTCTCACTGGGTCTCCAAGTACACAGTTTTATTGCCTTTTCAACAATACAGTTCTGCATGGGGATCGCATGTTTTTTTCTTCTCAGACTTCCCTGAACTCTCCAACCACACAGAATTCATATAGTTTAGTTGCCTTTTCTGCAGTCTTAGCTAAAATCAACACTTCTCAAATTGACGCTACATTTTACCTCCTTTGCATACTCACAGACATTCAGTCACTTTTTGTTTCCTGTAAACCCCTGTTCAGTGATGCCCAAAATATCCTGAATGGTGTATTGAAACCCTTACAATAAGTCCTTCCCCTATTACTGAATAGAATTGAATGTTGCCACCTAGCAATTTTTTGAAGTGAAAGGGCTCCAAATGTTCAATATTTTCCAATCAACCTGTACAGAGATGTTACTAAACACCTTTGGAGGGGATGGGACTTGAACCCAGGCCACCCGACTTAGAGGTAGGAACACTACCACTGTGCCCAAAGAACCCTTCTAGGGGCTAATCCTCTTCTCATCATTTCAATTTCAGTATACGTACTGCTGAAATGAGCATATTCCAAAGGGAATGTTGGCTTTCCCATTACATAGAAATGTTATAACAACAGGATTTCATCTCAGGGTGTCCTCCAAAAGGAGCTTACTGGAGAAAGGAGTTCTAGAAACACAGTAAAAGGTCTGAGAGAAGGGTCCTGACATCCAGGAGCATCGAGTGAGAGAGTGACTGGATGTATTGAGGATATTCTGGGATCTGGGAACAACAGACATGCAGCATCAGAGCTTCTGAGTTGTGAGAGGTGTCCTAGAAACCACGTCCCCATGGAATTTCTGGGTCTGGCAGAATTGAGAAGTGATATCTTCAGAATGGGGTTTGTTCGGATCTAGTGGAAGCAAAAATAGACTCTCACAGTCAAGTAGAATTGTCAAGAGATCAGGGCAATAGCATCCAAACTGTTATCAACTTTCTCCATATTCTCAGCCTTAAGCTTCCTCCCTTAAACTGTCCAGAACCCTTGTTTCATATTTAGGTGGTCTCTCCATCACTAATTTAAAAGATTTCAGTTTACATTTTTGATTTCTTAAAATGACTGAAAGGTAGCTCATGCTTTAATGATGTATATTTTCCTGCATGCACTCCTGCCATGCAAACGGCCAACATAGCATTGTCACATTCGTTTTATCAATTTGAACAGTGTTTACTAAACATATACTGCTATAAGGGGACAAAAATGATCTTGTGAAATGTTCAACAGTTCATGGTTTATTCAGTTTCTACATTTCTATGTAAAGATTTTGTGAAAGATTTCAAATGATGTAATATTTCGCTGAATTTGCAACAGTAATCTGGTTTTTGTGTAAACAATCCACACAAATGTTTGAGATGCTCTGAATAACAATGTAAAGATAAAATGTCAAGAGGAACTTTAAATAGGTTGTGAAACAAAATCAGTTGAGTTGAAGAACACCAAAGAAAATTCTTCCCACAGAGTTTCTCTCATTGAGATTCTTGTGAGGTTATTCCTCGCACCTGCTTATTTTTTTTTTGCAATAATAAGGATTGATAAAGATAAACTTTTCTTCAACCAGAATAACTTCTTAGTGATGTAATAAGTCATTAATATTGTTAAATAATAACTCCTCTTTGATCCTGAAAATCAAATTTTGAGTGTGAATTCTAATAACATTTAGAATTGCTTCACTTTTAAAATCGTAGACTCCTAAAAATATGTTTATATCTTAACTTCTCCCTTTATTTGCAATTGCATGTCCCAATCTGTCTTTTATTTTCTGTGCAATTATCATTGTGAAATAACTTCCTTTTTTCAAAACTTTCTGCTTTGCATTCTGTGAGAATGCCCCATCTGATTGCCTGATGCTACCCTCCAGGCTGAGGACAAATCATTTTAAATTCAAAACTTTAACTTTGTTTTTCTTTTCCCACAGACGCTGCCGGAGTTCTTGAATTTCTCCAGCACTTCCTGTTTGATTTGCAACCTATCTTGTTAACAATGCTTCAGATCTGCTGTAAATGGTACAAAATTCAAAGCAATGTCAGAATACAGGAGTGCTGAAGTAATTGCTGAATTAATGCTCAGAAGTTTGTTGGTAGCATTTCCAATTCCTACATCAAATGTTTAGTTACCAATAACCATAAAATCTAGAACAAAAACAAAGTTGCTGGAAAAGCTCAGCAGGTCTGGCAGCATCTGTGAAGGAGAAAACAGAGTTAACATTTCGGGTCCGGTGACCCTTCCTCAGAACCATAAAATCTAGGCCAGTTTATTTAACAAGAGATGAACAGGCCAACTAATAGCAATGCTTTCTACAGTAGGAATCATTTTATGTTGTTCCTTAAATGAAATCAAACAAAAAATACTACAGTTGACATTCTAAACTAAAGAATTACACAACTGAGACTGGAACTCTGATTTAAAGCGGAAAATAGTGGAAATACCTATCAAATCAGCAACATCTATGGATGAAGATATCACATTCTACAGAGGGCATAGTTTTAGGGTAAGGGGCAGAAGATTCCGAGATAGTTGGAAAAAACGTTTTCATTTCGTGGGTAGTGGGAATCTGGAATGCATTGTCGGGAGAGGCCAGAAACCTTACAACCTTTTAAAAAAAATTTGGAATAAGCACTTTACATATCATAACATTCAAGGATATGGGACAAGTGCAGGAAATTGGCATTAGTGCACTTTTTGTGGTAGTTATGTCGGTGCAGACTCGATGGGTCAAAGGGCCTTTACTGTGCTGTATGAATCTATGAATTTTCATGCTGACCCAGAACCTCCAATTACTATCAGAACAGATTTGTCCAAAGGCTATCATATCAATGACCAGTAACTTCTCCATATTTTTGTGTCCATACTTTAGAGATTGCCCTGGAAATCTCAACCTAAGCCATTTCTCTAGGTTTCAATGTAGCGCAAATGAACAAAGCCACCACCGCCTGTTAAAATTAAGTAGTTTCAGAGATAGTAGGAACTGCAGATGCTGGAGAATCTGAGATAACAAGGTGCAGAGCTGGATGAACTCGGCAGGCCAGGCAGCATCAGAGGAGCAGGAAAGCTAACGTTTCGGGTCTGGAACCTTCTTCAATTTTCTGAAGAAGGGTCCAGATCCGAAATGTCAGCTTTCCTGCTCCTCTGATGCTGCTTGGCCTGCTGTATTCATCCAGCTCTACACAAAATTAAGTAGGCTGCTTTTGTTATTAAAACAAAACTCACTAACTCTTTACTCACACTATTTATTCACCCATAGAATTTCACTGTGCTCACCATAGTGTCACTTGGCTGCATAAGCTCCTTTACGCCAATTTTATCTGTGCAAATTTACCCAGAATTTATTATCCTTTCTATGCCAGATGCTCTGCTGTTACAATGTTATGTTTCTATCTAAAATATTTTGGATCTCTCACATGATATAGTTTTCTCTTGATATTACTTCAAGTATTTTCAAAATTATCAGCGTGATTTCAAGTTTTTTTTACAAGCAATTGTTTTGCGCTAAAACAAATTAGTTTGATACCCTTTAGCATGTGCTTTGTAGTAGATACTTAGAGAAATTAGCTTCAGTATATTTATTTGCAGAAAGAATGATGTTTCAAAGAGTTGATTCAAATTCATGTCATTTATTGCCAGGTTACCTCAGTACGCATGGGTAGCACAGATGTTCTGCTTTGCGTGCTCATAAATCTGCCTATGAAATATTATATATACCTTCAAAGCAAATAATGTTTGAGCAACTGTGTTTTTGAAATCTAATGTGCAGTTCTTAGTTCAGTGGTTGTATGTTTGGGTCAGAAAATCAAGGGATCGATTCCCATTGCAGAAATGATCACAAGTATCTACATTGACAATTCACAGCTGTACTGAGAGAGAACTGTATTGTCATTGGTATCATCATTCGGATGATATGTTAAATAAAGGCTCCCAACTGCATGTTCAGATACTTCAATGCAGTACTAAGGGAGTTAGGGGGGTTCCATCTTTCAGATTTTGTTAGCCTTTTCAAGTGGATGCAAAAATCCCATCACACTACTTCAAAGTACAGGAGAGTTGTCCTGGATTGTCTGTGCCTATTCCTCAATTAATACCACAAAAGTTGATTACCTCATCATTATCATACTTTTGTCTGTGAAAATGTACTCTGAGCAAATTGATTGCCACATTTCCTATGTTACAACAGTGATGACACTTCTAAAAAGTACTTAATTGGCAATAATGCAGTTTAGGATGCGCTATGGTCACAAACCTGCCGAGTTTCTCCAGCAATTTCTGTATTTGTTTCAGATTTCCAACATCTGCAGTTCTTTGTTCCATCTAGTAATTTATCTGGTTTGTGTTTGTGGCATCTCAAAGTACACAAATTGGCAGTTGCATTGTCTGCAAAACAGTGCTGACTATATTTTAATAAATATTGACTTAAAAGTATTTGAGGCCAGCATGAAGAATTGAAACATATGCTATAGCCTTATGTTCTTTCTTATCCTGGTTCGAGCAAAGAGGAAGTGATCTAATAAGCTACAATGAAAAGCTTGAAGAGTAATTTTGTAATAATCATTTGGATCAGTCAACACTTTGCAGGAATTAAATATGGCAGAAACAACTGGACTTAATTTGATGGAATGCATGATTATAACTTCCAAAGTTCACATATTTCATCTTAGAGTCAGAAATGTATCCATTTCCATAGGTTACCAACTTTAATCCAGCTTACAGACAGCAGTTAGAAAGACAGTATTTAATCATGATATATCCCTTCGCATTTGACTTAGGAAATGCAGTACTATTTATTCCCAATTTAAAGATGTTTGATTAAAATATCTAGTAATTTAAGAAGAAATAATGCAAAATATGTCATTAATTTAAAATGCATTGAACATATATTACTTAATATCGTTCTCTTAATTCAAATTATTGGTTCATTTCAATTCAAATTCACACTCCAAATGGTTCTGAACAGAAAAATCTGCCATTTGATGTCAGATCAATGTTTCACATGATGCCCACTTGAAAGCAATTTGTTACTAAGTGGAGACAGAAAAGTTTGAGAGAAATCCAACAGCAGTTTTGAGAGAAGTTTGGGAGTTGTCTTGTGTTATGTCTAACTAGGCGTAAAAGATTTCTGCCATGGATCATCAAATATATAGAAAAGGGTGATAGGGAAGTAAAGTGGCAGTATGGAAATTAAAAATTCTTCCTATCTTCCTCCATCTACTCAAAAATCAAAGATAGCAGCATCGCAGATTACCAGCTGAGTCTTTTTGTTCAGCTGCAAGGAAAAAATTATCGCATTGACTTATTCCAATGTTGAGTCAGTTTTACCAAGTTTGTTCAAGCGGGTCACAGCAATTAACCTATTTAGACTTTCCAATCTACTCTTGCTTGAAAAATTCAATGGATTTTCCAAAAGAATTTGTAATAGACCAACAGCAAAATCTTGTGCAGGCTCCTGGGGTCTCAGCTGTGGCTGGAGAACTGGTACTAATCCCATTTGGAGAAGTCCACCACATTTTTTTCCATTCAAGCACGATTCAAACTAATAAGAAACTTCCCCTGGGATCAAGAAGCTCTGAGGTAGAAGGCCAGCTGCTGCAGATACTACATCCTCCAGAGGCTTGAGATCCCGAAAGAATCAAGGCACAGGTGATTGCAGAGGGGTTGCAGTGGAAGCTGTTCAGGGGAAGGGTTGAAGTCATAGGGAGGGGTTAGGAGGTTCAGCTACGAAGACAGCAGCCTGTTCTAACATGAATTCAGGGTAGAAGGAAAACTACTGATAACTGGGAAATCCAAATACTATTTACAACACTTTTTAACAGTTTTTTTTAACCTCACCTTAAACTACAAAAGTAGCGAAAAGGCACTGGTAACGATTGTTCTTTCTGAGGTGTTTCTCTGATAACTTGGCTCTGCCCTGATGTGCTGCGCAAAAGTTTCACGGATGTTTGACAACAGTGGAGGGTCATGTGAAATGTCTCTATCTAAAAGCAATAAAGATGATACTGCCAGCAATAAGTCAGACACCAGTGATCTATAGCTTGCATGGTTTACGCTATAAAATGGTGGAAAACACATTTCACATGGAAAATGATTGCCATGCGTGATGCTAGCATGTCACTGTCATGTGATCTAATCAACTTGGGAAGAGGCAAAAATAGAAAGCATTTCCAAACTGCTATAAATTCATCTCAGCAATGGAGAAATGAATTAGATGGGGAAAAAGTCTAGCTGTCTAATCGGGTGCTGCTTAGCAACTCTGATTCTACACGTGCACGAACAGGTTCAAGAACAGCTTCTTCCCCGCTGTTATCAGACTGCTGAATGAACCTCTATAATTTCAAATCTAATGTTGACCTTGCTTTTGTGCATCTCCTGTGTAGTTTTAGCTTTGTGTGACTTGCTGTAAGGGCCCTACAATCCGTATGTCCTTGTTTGCTATGATCTGCCTATACCGCTCACAAAACAAAACTTTCCACTGTACTTAGTATGACAGCAATAAATCAAATCAAAGAAACATGAGAATGCCGGTATGGAAGAATTTTCAATCCATTGCTGGTGTTAACAAAGAAGGCCTGTTCATTGAATTACTGAATTTCTGCTGACAGGGATCACAATAAAGGAAAGTCTAAAGAGGATCCAAGATGCCAGTAGAGCAGTGCCCTTCCACTCTATGGACATCTTATCTTCTGTATGACTGCTAAAGAATGGACTACCAATGTATCATTGCATTCTGATAGGACTTTAACGTATAATAAATCAACTGACAATTTTGCGTACAAAGTTTTATCAGCGGAACCAATTCAACATGTTGTGACATAACTGAACTTTAAAGTTTGATCAGGCATATGTTATGAGGGTTTTGATATATTTTGGTGCTCTTAGAACATTTGTAAGGTCTTTATATTTTTCTATACTTTTGATTGTGGATTGAAATTACAAAATAATTGTTGAAAACCAAGGATTGCTGTAATTGAAAGCAACTAAGCTGACAGTCACTGTAAACACTTAAATAACAACTGGGTTCTAGCAATATTTGGAGCTAAAACGTTGTATACAAATGCAGCTTCATTTGGCAACAAGTAGCTGGTTGGTCTGTGGCCTGGTGATCTGTTATCAATGACAAAACATTCTGCCCATCAACAACACTCAGATTGGTTTACAGGTGGCTAAACACCTGGGGCTGTGAATATGATATTGAGAAGCCATGAGGCCTTCAACAACTCAGTTGCTCTCTTTGTCATCTGCAGTAATAACCTCCTTACACCTGAAGCAAAACAGTTTATCTTTCCTTCAACATTTGCTATAGGTTCTGGCTCGAAAGTGGTAAACTAGAGATTTTGTAAGCATGGACCCAGTGCCCTGCACATGCTAGAAGCAAGCTTTGGCATCTGGAGAAGGAAGAGTGAGAAGATGCATTATAAGCAGCAATGGAACCACCTCAGCAGCTCTCTGAACAAAGGCCACTGAACCGCCTTCCAGTTTCTCCCTCCATCCATAACACCCATATGTTGTTTCACACGTGTGTATATGAGAGAAAGAGGAAGAGAGAATAGAGTTTCAACTAGTCGAGTTATATGCCAAAGGTTTATAACTTTTTACCTGTAACTAGAGTATATTGCCCATAATAAATAGTAAATATTTTGGAATACCATGATACATTGGTAGTCCTTTCCTTAGCACTGACACAGAAGATGTCCATGGACTGGAAGGGACTGAACTATTGCCATCTTGGATCCACTTGTTTGAGACTTTTCTTCATTGTTACCCCCTCAGAAGGAGTTAGAAAGATGGCAACTGAGGATCAGTGACTTTGTCGTTGGTTGGGTCTGGCACTGGTGGTGGGAAAGCGGTGGCAGAAGGGCATCACAACGACATCGACAGGATGGGGCCAACAGTGAGAGATGTGACTCCATGTTGGTTTGTCCAATGCAGTCAGCCGCAAGGCATTTGATGGAGGAGTATCAGCCCAGTGGCAAAAGATGGCGCCTGAGGAGAAGCAATTCTAACATTGGTTGGGTTTGATGTGGATGGCAGTGAAGTGCTGGAGGAGGGATGGTGGCCCAGGTCTTGTTGATGGTGATAAGCTATCTCAGGGATGATGGACTGTTTTTAACCCATATCTTTCTGTTTTCTCCTTTTTCATAAATTATTTAAAATGGTGCCAAATGAAAGCTTTTCATGTATTTTGTTGTACTCTTACTGTAAAATACACAAGACAATAAATCATTCATTCATTCTTGTTAAGTACAGAAACCTGGTCCATGTTTTGTGTTAACCTGGCCTAAAAGACAGGGAAATTGGTGAATTTTGCACACTTCCATAAAACTTTTAATTTTGTCATGACACAGGGAATAGCAGGCCTTGATTTCCAGCATACTACTCTACAGAGGCATGACCTGTTCCTTTGCCATCCTGTATGTTACTTCAATCAAATTGTTTAAATTGAATAACTGAATAATTCCAATTCATAAAAAGTGCTATTTTGGATAAATGGGACTAGACTTATGTTCACCCTTCCACTTGCTTTCCGCTGATCATGATGTTGTATAACATTATAAACAGCAGCACTATGAACAATGTTAATTATTCAAAGTGAAGTATATGCAAACATCTAGGAAGGTGCATATATCATTCACATTATTATTGTCTCTCCCAGATCTGAAGAAATTGTAAGTGGGCAGCTAAATTCGTTTAGTTCTGTGAGGAGAAACATCTGTTTCTTTCCAGAAAATATCCTCCAATTGAGTTTGAGGGACACCTTCAAGAATAAAGATGAAGAGAGAATGTCTAAAGATTAGCCAATCATCAGAAGCTAGTTGTTTACCTATTCTACCTCTAATAAATTTCTGGAAGCACTTCTTGTTTTCATGAGACTGAGGATTTGGGGTAAAATCAATTACAATTTATTACCAGAAAGCTTGATTGGTGGGAATGTCTACATGATTTTGTAAAATCCATTCTTCAAGGTAAAAATGGGAGAAAGTTGATAGGTGTCGACCCAATTGTGTTTCCTTGTTTGTGCATTTATTCATCTTAGTGCCAAATTTTGCTGCTCAGCATAGCATGCCTATGATATATCTGTAACAATGTCCTCTATTGTCAGCATATCATGCACAGATTTGATTAACTCACCAAAACACATCCCAGTGTAGCTGCAGGTTTTATAATTTCTAACAACTATTGTTGTTTGTTCTTAAATGCTCATTACAAAATCTGACTGAAGAGAAGCTTAAAGACAAGGATAATGGATGACACAATTATTTAGAATGTATGTAAAGTTGTTTAGTAGGTGATAAGAAAGAAAGTGGAATGATGAGACACTGCAATAAAAAGTTTGGAGATGAAACAAATGTGCTTCTTGCGCTATTAGGTTAACATGATGCCAATTGAAGAAAGCAAAGCAGGAAATGAATTGCTTTATTACTAAAAAGCTAAATTATGTTTCTAACTCTGTTAGTGTGACTTGCTTGAGGTGCTCTCATTCAGGGACACAAAGGATATTAATTCCTAGTTAGAGTGGTGTTATGATGATTTGCATACCATTATAAAATTAAATTTGAAATATTTGCACAGTAATAGTTCTTCATGAAATTTCAAATTAAGTAATCCTTGGGAAAGCTTTTTTGGGAAAAATTAAACTTAAAGGTAGCATTCTCCACATAGAGATGAATGAAATATATAATCACCAACTTGTGCAGCAGAGTGGCTCACAGCATTGGGGCGCAGGTTCGATTCCACCCATGGGCAACTGACTGTGTGGAGTTTGCACATTCTCCTGTGTCTGCGTTGGTTTCCTCTGGGTCCTCCAGTTTCCTCCTGCAGTCCAAAGATGTGCAGTTAAGTGGATTGGCCATGCTAAATTGCCTGTTGTACCCAGGGATGTGCTAGCTAGGTGGATTAGTCATGAGAAATGCAGAGATAGGGTATGGGGGCATAGGTACGGGTGGGATGCTCTTCAGAGGGCCGGTGTGACTCAATGGGCCAAATGGGCTGTTTCCATGCTATAGGGACTCTATGATTATTTGAAAATATTATTTGACAGAAGTTCCTTCATCCTTAAACGCTTTAGACCTGGTGGGTAAATCTGAAGATTTATTTTTCAAAGAAAACTCCTGATTCTTGTTATCCAAATGTTTTAGAAAGTTTAGATTTAACTATCACAGGTCTATCTGCTGCAATTAATCTCACTGGTTTATATCAGTTACTAGTATATGTCAAGGAGGTCTTTGTTTTTTGCTTACAATTAATTTTTCATACTTAACACTGCTGCTTGCAAAATTTAACCAGTAGTGTTCCTTCTTAGTGAGGGCTTTACATTCAATCCATGGTGTTGAGAAAAATATTTACATCAAATAAATGTGCCCCAAAACTGAAGCTCCCTCTTATTTCAAACCTTAAAATTTCAGCATTCTAGTTTTTTCCACATGAAGCGTTAAGTAGGGCTATATTTATGAAACAACTGGACATCTGTTAGCATAAATCTTTCTTTTGCTCCTTACCAGGATGAAAGGTAATTCACAAATATTATTTGGAATTAGATAATTGGCTTAAGTCCTGATCACTAGTTTGCTACAGTCATTGCTCAAGAGGCGAAGGCCCTTCTAATGGGGAATGCTGTGCCACCAGTCACTGTGACATGAAGCAAACTGGGCTTCATACTAAGAAGGGCAATGATGTGCATGTCCCTGTGAGCACTTGAAACATTTGAACAAGTGTTGCTATGATGGTACTCAGTCCTACCAAACAACACCATGCGTTACCTGCAATTTTGAATCATGCAGCTCATTTCATGTCTTGGTTTGCCAAGACCAAAACTCTTACCAAAGAGCAAGCATTCATTTGCAAGCGAGATCTAGCACAAACAATAATACCTCTGAAAATATACTTTTTTTTACGTGGGAGAAGGTATCTTACTAGCTTGAGGCTGTAAGGTAGAAGTTTACTTAAATATTGGAGTTTATTCTATTCTTAGGTATTCTTGGATGGTTATAAATAAAATCAAACTAGATTCAATGAGATTTTGTACTAGGTATTTTTATTGACCTTTTTAGATTAACATTTACTGATTTAAGGACAGAGATGAGGACTTATTTTTCCTCTCAAAGAGTCGTACAACTTGAAACTCTCATCCTCAGAATCCAGTGGAGGAGAATTCATTGAATATTTTCAAGACAGGTAAATAGATTGTTGTTAGACAGGGAAATCAAGGGGCACTAGGTGTAGACAGGAATGTAATTTTCAAAGCACAATCAGATCAGCCAAGGTACTACTGAGTAGCTGATTAATCTCAAGGGGCAGAATGGCTTATTTCTGCTCCTATTTTGTATATGTTTGTATGTGAATGGTTTTCTTCACATCAGCCCTGCAGCTCCTGTCCAAAACCTGAAATCAAGTGTAAGCTAGGGTAACCCTCAGGAAACTTAGAATTATTCTTTTTCGTTTCCAGACTGATGTTCAAGCTAGTAAATTGAAAGTCTATAGAGCAATATTCCTGCCTGCACTGTTTTCCAAATGACAGTCCTGGATTCTGTACCAGTATTATGCC
Organism: Ginglymostoma cirratum; assembly: GCA_024137785.1. Taxonomy (NCBI): domain Eukaryota; kingdom Metazoa; phylum Chordata; class Chondrichthyes; order Orectolobiformes; family Ginglymostomatidae; genus Ginglymostoma; species Ginglymostoma cirratum. Next base: position 5,923,744 of record JAHRHZ010000009.1, read on the forward strand.
AAGAAGCTTCTCCACTTTCACTTCAGTTGCCTTCAAAAGCTTTTGAAGCTAGTAAAGTCCACATTGAGACCGTTGGGTTGTAGGCTTCCAAGGCGGAATATGAAGTGCTGCTCCTTCAGTTTCCGGGTGGCATCGTTGTGACACTGGAAGAGGCCCTGGATGGACATGTCGTCCAGGGAGTGGGAGGGGGAGTTGAAGTGGTTCGCGACTGGGAGTGTTGTCGTTTGTCGCGAACCGAGTGTAGCTGTCTTTCTGCCTTGGAAGCCTACAATCCAATGGTCTCAATGTAGACTTTACTAGCTTCAAAATCTCCCCACCCCCAGCCTGATCCCGAGACCAACCCTCCCTCTCATCCCTGCCTCCTTGACCTGTCCGTTTTCTCTCCCACCTATCCGCTCCTCCCACCTCACTGACCAATCCCCACCACCCCACCTACCTTACCCAGCCCAACCCCCTCCCTCTCTATTTATTTCAGAGCCCCCCCTCCCCTCCCCCATTTCTGAAGAAGGGTCTAGGCCCAAAATGTCAGCTTTCCTGCTCCTTTGATGCTGCCTGGCCTGCTGTGTTCATCCAGCTCCACACCGTGTTCTCTCTGACTCCAGCATCAACAGTTCTTACTACCTCAGTCAAATTTAATTGTTGTTTGACCATCATCATTTCATATTTTTGCATGGATTTTTTAAAAAATCTTAAATTTAATCTATCTTTCATTATTTTAACAGTTTGACTCTAAATTGAAGCTACTATCAAGCTCTTTAAACCCGGCTGAGTAAATAAAAGTTTATGAACTTATTGATGACATCATGACTATAATTGCGTGTGAATGTTAATCTCTCTAATACAGGTTTCCCTAGTAACTCCATGGTTACCAAGGGGCCATGGTAACAAAAGGACCTCAACACTGTGTGGGCAAACAAGCAGAAAATAACCAAGCACTGTGAATTACTTAAACCAACCAATTGTTTTGACTCACAAACACACCAAAATAAAATCCAAAAGTATGGGGTTCCCAGTGTAATTTCTTTACATATATGGATTTCATCATTGTCTGTTTATGTCGAGTCAGCTTATTCTTTTCGATGACAGATACATTCATTTAAACCAGTAAATGCATTCACAACGCAGCCTTTTCATCAGAAATGTGGTTGCACTTAGCTTTGAAGGGATAATATTAATGTCTTTTTAAAACTCCGTTCATATTTAAATGTGAGTGACATGATGCTGTTTCGGTTTTGCCAGCTCTGTCCCTGCCAGATTAAAGCTGGTCAGTTTCACAGAGTTCCTTCTGACCGCCCACCCCATGACAATCATGGGATGTCAGAGGGTGATCTTTTATTTAGTTCCCTTTGTCTATCCGATGAATCCATTGGGTAACTGCACTCCCCTGTCTGACCTGCTCTCCTTTTGTGCTCAAAAATGTTAATTGAGTTAGGACTGAAAGTGGCAGAGTGGCACAAAGATTGCCATTTCTTTTCTTGTACCACCTCAGGAAAGGAAAATCTACTCTCCCTCCTGGGTTCAGTGTCAGCAAATTCTTTAATGATCTAAGCAAGTGTGGAAGCATGAATATAGTGCACATGAACTTACATCTTCCTGTGCATAATGCCCCCTCCAACATCCCCTTCTCTACCTGGATAAGCCTACGCCAATCACTCTGCTCATTTTCATTTGCAGATATATCCATTCACAGAATCATAAAATCCCTACAGTGTGGAAGCAGGCCATTTGGTCCATCAAGTCTATACCATAACACGAAACAGCTCCCACCCAGACTCACCACCTACCCCTTCCATGTAATCCCACATTTCCCATGGCCAATTCACCTAACCCACACATCTTTGGACTGTGGGAGGAAACCGGAGCACCTGGAGGAAACCGACGCAGACACAGGGAGAATGTGCAAACTCCACACAAATAGTTGCCCAAGGGTGGAATCGAACCTGGGTCCCTTCTCAAATACTCACATTGCAGCAGGACAGAGGGTTGGGACATCACCTGGTGAGTCACACCTCACAACTGACCAGAAATAAACTTAAATTTAATTAAAAAGGACCAATGTTATTCCTGAGTTGAAAGATATCTTAGTTTTTTTCTTATCGTATAGTGCTGATCTGCGTTAAAGTGTTCTCTAATAGAGTTATCACAGTGAAGTGTGACTGGGCCAAAAGAGGGATGATAGCAATGGCAGTGTGGAAGTAGGGACTTTGCTCAAAACACTTCCACCTCTCAGTCACACCTAACCATTCGCTCAGTAAGCCACCTGCTTTATTGTCTCCTGAGAGCTGAGTTTACCCCTTTGCAGTGCAGCAGTCTTTGGTGGGTCATCACTTGCCTCAAAACCATGGACATAACCAAGCACATTTCCATAAAACCATAAGAAATAGGAACAGGAATAGGCCATTCAATAAGATCACAGCTGATTTCAGCAGGGAGTAAACAATCTGCCTCTCCTTCTGTTCAAACAGCACAGATTGTACTGTGCAGGAGTAGCAGCAAGGGGAAGTTTAAGGGTTGTACAAAGATAATGTATATTGCTGTTTAACATAATTATGTCTTGATAGTTTGTTTTGTCCTTCATTTTGCTCGCATCAATTATATTCTTCTCCCATACTTTTCTATCTGTGGGTACTGAGTGATAATTGGTCTCCTAAGTTGTCTAATGAATATGAAATCATAAATTGATTCAGATCAATAGTGGGGGGCTTCTGAGGAGCTGGCCAATAGCTTTATGTCTGAGGCACTGGAAATAGGGGAGATGGATGAACTTCAGACCCATTCAGCTTTTCTTCAAGGATTCTGCAGCTATCTGTCATCACCCGACCATGACATCCTGACACACTGCTGATTGGTGAACTTCTGCTGTAGACCTTCTTTTGTGGATAGTTGCACTTTGAGTTGCACTTCTCTGATGCCCACTTTGGGCTGGTTTCCCCCTCTGCTTGTCTCCTTTTCACTTGCCCCCTCCCTGTTGATCCCCTCTCTGATATACAACTCGTTGCTGGGTCCTCACTCTCTCTCTCTGCTGGACATTTTGCGCTGGCCCTTCCCGATCCTCTCTCCCTTCTTGTCCACTCTTCAGTGTACAATTAAAGATCTTGGAGTGATAGGTTGTCATGTTGTAACTTGGTCTTTATCTAAGGTCCAGTCTAATGCAACGTGTTCAATACTCGACCTTACATTATAGAACAAACTTCCAAAGAGTTGAAAGTAAGTTTTCAACAAAAGAATTTTGAACAAATCCTTTCCACTAGCAGGTGAGAAATCAGCTGCAAGTATTGAGTATTTATTGCCACCTTTGTCTGAGATTGATTCAATCCCCTCAGTTTCCACTGTTTCTCTGTTGAATTTCAGGAAGACCAGAAAATCTGTGGACCCCATGTTAAACTGAAATCAGTGTGCCAACTTTGTTCTAGTTGTAAAAGGAACATATGGACCAATTAGTATATAGCATACGCTGTACAATGGAATAAAGGTTATATCATTGGACTAATAGTCCGGAGGTCTGGATTCAAATTCTGCAGACATGAGCTCAATATAAACTGTGGCAGCTGGGGAAAATGTTAATTCAATTAGTTAAGTAAATCTGAAATTAAAATGATAATGTGATGATCGTGAAACTGTCAGATTGTTTTAAGAACCCCATCTGGTTCACTAATGTTCATTAGTGAATGAAATTTGCTCTCCATTGCTAATTTGGCCAATAGTTCACTTTTAACTGCTTCTGAAATGGCTTAGCAAAAAAACCATTCAGTTGCATTGAAGAAGATGACATTGGGTAGTTAATGGTGGGTAAAAGATGCTGGCTTTATCAGCAACACCATCATCTAAAAAAAGTTAAAAAAAACGACAATCTGCCTCGTGTGAGGGTGTTGTACACAAACCGCAAATGCATTTGAGTTAAATGAGTATTAATTGCAGGTGTAGTGAGGTGAATTTAGGATGATGGTGCAAGACAACATGCTAGACTTCATGGAGAGAAACCCCTTCATGAAACTCACAAGAAACGACACTTAGAGTCATGGGGATATACAGCATGGAAACAGACCGTTCAGTCCAACCTATCCCGCCGACCAGATATTTGACATTAATATTGTCCCATTTGCCAGCATTTGGCCCATAGCCCTCTCAACCCTTCCTATTCAGGTACCCATCCAGATGCCTTTTAAATGGAGTTGTACTAGCCTTCACCACTTACTCTGGCAGCTCATTCCATACTCACACTGCCTTCTATGTGAAAATGTTGCCCCTCTCACATTAAACCTACGCCCTCTAGTTTTGGACTCCCTCACCCCATGGAAAAGTTCTTGTCCATTCACCCTATCCATGCCTCTTATGATTTTATAAACTTCTATATAGAGGCCACCCCTCAGCCTCGGACACTCCAGGGAAAATAGCCCCAGCCTATTCAGCCTCTCCCTATAGCTCAAACCCTCCAACCTTGGCAACATTCTTACAAATATTTTCTGAATCCTTTCAAGTTTCACAATATCTTTCTTATAGTAGGGAGACCAGAATTGAACGCAGTATTCTAAAAGTGGCCTAACTGATGCCCTGTACAAAACGACCTCCCAACTCTTACACTCAATGTACTGACCAAAAAAGGCAAGCGTACCAACTGCCTTCTTCACTATACTAGCTACCTGCGACTCCGGTTTTAAGGATCTATCAACCTGCACCCCAAGGTTTCTTTGTTTAGTAACACTCCGTGGGACCTTACCATTGTATAATTCTGCGCTCATCTGCCCTACCAAAATGCAGCACCACACATTAAATCTAAATTAAACTCCATCTGCCACTCCTCAGCCATTTGCCCAGACGATCAGGGTCCCATTGTACTCTGAGGTAACCTTCTTCACTGTCCACTATACCACAAACTATACCTCCTATATTCACATCCAAATCATTCATATAAATGACTAAAAGCGCTGGACCCAGCATCGAACATTATGGCATACTGCTGGTTACAGTTCTCCAGTCTGAAAACAACCCTCGACCACTACCCTCTTTCTCCTGCCTTCAAGCCAATTTTGCATCCAAAAGGTTTGTTCTCCCTGATTCCATGTGATCTAATTTTGTTAACTCACCTACCATGTGGACCAAAATATAATATTCAACCCCTTCTCTCTTTCTCCATCTTACTTTGCTCTGAAGGAAAAAAAAACTGTCAAAGATTAAGTTTATTCCTATTATTACATAACTTAAACTCCTGGCTCCTGTCCAACCCAAATTTCTAAACCAAATTTGTTCATCAAAGCAAGATTTGATACTAAATTCAAATCTCTTGGATTGTTTCATCTCACCAAGGATAATAGATTTTCAACTATTAATTCACAACTGATATATAATTCCAATATCATTTATTTATCAAATTATTCATGATCTAACTCAGCTGCTTCTAATTTTTTAGCATAAAGCAAGCTCTGATATTATTGCTACCACGTTTCTAAACAGGGAGTCTTGCAGAAGTATTCGATAAGTGAAACGAATCATCAAGTCAGTTGCTGGGAGAGAAATACAAACAATCTTCAATGTAGAGAATCATCTGTTGGCAGAAACTCAAAGCAGCAGTTCCCTATAGCAACCTAATGGGCAAGAATTTGGCTCAATTGTAATACCCACTGCACAGAGTTGCAGTGCATCACAGGTGCATAGAATGAAGCATGTAATTTAGCACACTAGACCCTTAACAAGCAATTAAACAATTATGTACAACACAGCACCATCAGAGCAATTCTGACCAGTTGGAAAACAGATTGTTGGTAAGCATTCTGTTCACATTGCAAGCCATTGTTTTGTACTTGGTCTGGCATGAAGGTTTACACCAGATACCCTTTGTCAGCTTTAATTCTACCAGTGCAACATAAGAGGTTATGTGAATGGATTTAAATGAGGATGTTAATTTTGTTGTGTTAACCTTTTAATCCTGACAGCAAATAAAATTAATTTTGAGTGCCACATTACTTCAGATAATCTCCTGGCTTGCATCACACCAACATAAACAGCAACAGATTCATTCAGACGATTCAAATTTGCTTTAACATAGTTGATGTGATATCAAATCTTAATAAGCATCAACTCGCATAGACGGTACAACATTAGAGCAGGAAAACATACAAGGTGCGTCATAGGAGTCTGATGGTGAGTCTCATAAGGAGATGTTAGAAAATGTGGCAAAATGTTTGGTCAAAAAAATATTGGTTTTCAGGAGTATATTAAAAGAGGGAAGTGAGGTAGGGATTTAAACTGGGTGCACTTCAAAAATAGGCTTGAGAAATGTGATGTTTAAATTAACAGCACTGCTTCAGTGTGATGCAGGGAAAAAAAACTTCAACATTGTGCTACTGGCAGAAATCAGATATTTCTGCATGTTCCCTGCACTCTGTGCCGTTTGCTAGCTACAAACTTTAACAGGGAGCCCAATGTAGTTAATACTTAATGTTGGCCTCTTTTGCTGTGGAAAACGTTGTCCCTTAGGTCCCTTTTAAATCATACCCCTCTCACCTTAGACTTATGCCCTCCAGTTTTGCACTCCCCTTCCCTGGGGGAAAGACCTTGGCTATTCACCCTAACCATGCACCTCATTATTTAGTTATTCTCTATGAGGGCACCCCCCAGTTTCTGATCTGCTGCGTAAAACCATTAGAGCACTGGAGCAACTTTATGATGACATCATGGAGCTGTTCCTCATTGAGCATAAGTGGCGTAGCATGGGCTGAGGTTGGAAAAAAAATAAAAAAAACAGCTAGACAGAGTCGTAGCATTGTTGCTGTGCACAGGAGTTCATGCAGATTACCGAGTCAGCGTCACCTGTCCGAACATTTTGGCTTGATGCCAAATTCCTGCCTTATTCTCATAACCCTGCCTGATGCTTCTATTTACATAATACCTCAATACCTTCATGAAGACATCAAATGAACCTGCCTCCACCATTCTTCCAAGCAGTTGTTCTCCAGACACTAACTACACATTGCATGAAAAAGCTTTAATTCATCATATATTTGCTTCTTTAGCAAAACACTTTAAATCTGTACACACTGGTTCTCAATCTTCTTAAAAGCAGAAATAATTTCTGTCTACTTACTCTGTTGAGGCCTCTCATGGTTTTGAAAACTTTTGTAAGAGCTCCTCAATCTTGTTCTCTCCAAGGAAAACTGTCCCAACTTCTCTAACCTGCCCTTACTTCTAACGGACGTTTCTCATCCCTGGAATCATTCTAATTAACTTTATCCACACTCTACATGCCCTTCTCACAGTTTACAAATCTCCCAAGTTTTGTACCATCTAAAAACTATGAAACTGCCCCTCACACACCAAGAATCACATGATATAAGAAAGGCAAGGGTACACCATACTGAGCCTTGGGGAATTTTATTACAAACCTTCCAGCCTGAAAAGTACCTATTAACTATTACACTCTATTGTTTTCTTCCTCAGACAATTTTCTATCTCCACTGCTGCTGTCCCCTTTATTCCATGAGTTAATGCCTCCGAAAATGTTGTAAAGCTATGAACAACATTCCACATTTTCTCCATCTTCAGAGTGTTATGAAATAGTATGATTCAGTAAGAAGTGAAACTGCAAATGCTGTTTAAAAGATAGATTCATTTGTTTTCTCTTTCCAGACTTGCTGTGCTGGTACATGTGTAAGGTAGACTTTAAGTGGGCAAAATGCACAATGCAATTCTTAATATATTACTGTACTTTTGACTGTCCCTCATGAAACTGACACAAATTCCCTGCCTGATTCTCCAACCAGTCAGCAAGATCTTCATTGTACTGATTAAATCCAGCCTAGTATGTTAAATGTGGTATCCCTCATCCTTTGGTAATGCCAAATCGTTGAATCATTTGGGCAATTTTGGTAGCTCTCTGATAGGTATGGACAGACTGCTTAATGGCATAATATGTAATTACATGGACCTGTTCTTGATTAATTGTTTCTATTTGAATTTATTGAAGGCAAAATAGAGGATGAAAAGAGCAGATGGACTGTACATATCCCTCCTTGTCCAGCCATGTCTGAAGACCCAGAGATTCTTTTTTTCTTTAATCTTAGGATAACAGTCTTCAAACAGTTTGCTCTATCAAGATGTTAGGCTGACTGTTGAATCCCAACCAGCAGAAAGGCAATTCTCTGCAAGGAATCTAGTGCCAGCATTAATTAAAGAGAACACAGCTTTGAGCTTTTAAGCATCTATCCCATTCCAAATGCATCAGAGTGCATATTGCACAGCTATCTCAAGCCAGTCATTGATGTATTGTGATATTTAAAACCTTAATCTAAATGTCTCACCTTCAAATCGACGGACAGTTGAGTGAAAATCTGCACCATGAAATGGCCCAATATGCTTTCATCTAGACACCTTCAAATATCGCAACTATTATGGCTGCCCCAGTCTTCCAGATTTCTCTCTCTGTGAACGTTGTTTTTCCACTCTCGCACCTGTTTGCTCTGTATCATTGGAACAAATGTAAATACAATTGAAATAAAGGACAAAACCAGAGATGCTGGAAAAGATCAGCGGGTCTGGCAGCATCTGTGAAGAAAAAAATCAGAGTTAACGTTTCGGGTCCAATGATCCTTCCTTAGAACTGTTGGTGGCTGGGAAAATGTCGGTTCATATGCAGAAAATAGGGAAGGGAATGGGGTAGCAGGTGAACCCTGTTTTAATACCTTTCAGGTGATTTTCTTGAATTTTCTATCGTTCTGGCCAAACAGGGAGATACACTTATTAGTTTGAAACAGAGTTAATCATTTGGATGACATGCTATTATTTTCTTTGTGTAGCAGGACTCAGTGCGTTTCTATCTGGGCCCTCCTTTGTTCAGTGGATAATTATACTTGTCCAGGGTAACTGCTGCTTTTTACATTGTGTTAATGTAATTAGCACCTTGCTCCTGTGTTTGCATGGGTTTTGTGATTTCAGAGATTTACTTGGCCAATGTACCCAGCATCCTTTGCTGTTTGTCCAAGTTAGCAATCTCTCTGTACTTTAGCAGCCAGGAGGCTGTTACATTTGTTTTTACAGCGGTTCTTTTCCCATTGTAGTACACAGTTAAAAATACAGAAAAATAAAAAGATGTGGTCTTCACATAAATTAGGGAGTGTCTACCAGTAAAATAAGGTGGATTTGGAAGCCAGAGAGCACAGCATTTGGTCTGCTTCATACCTTGCGTTTGGATAGTGAAGAACATCGAGCTGTTTTCCAGACTACACTCAAGATAAATGTTATTAACTGCGTGGAAGAGTCATCAGGGAACTTTTGTTGCCATTTATCTTGTTACATAACTTATTTTTGGCAGCATATATGAGTTACAATTACACGGAACCTTTGAAACTGAATGGTAAAGGTAAGTTATTTCATTCACTTACATTCAGCCTTTGTTTCATTGCCAGCATGTTCTGAATATTTAAGAAACAACTAGTATTCATTCAGCAAATTTCAGAATGTCCCAAATGTTTTACAGCCAATTAAATACTTTGACTCATAGAATCAGTGTTGTTATGTAGGAAACAAGCCAATTTCCTTACTGCAAAGCCCTACAAAGAGGGCTAAGATAAATGACCAGATCATCTGCATTAGGGTTGTTGACTGAAGGATAAAGATTAGCTAAGACACCAGGGAGATTCCACTGCTCTTTCATCAAATAGAGCTATGGGATCTTTTATATCCACTTGAAAAAGAAAAAATTGCATTTGTACAGCACCACTCGTAACATCAGCACTTTACGGTCAATGGAGGATAAAATTGAAAGGTGCTCACTGGAGTAATGTAGGAAACATGGTAACCACCTGATGCACAGCAAGTGCCCAAAAACTCAAACGTTTTAATCGTTCACCCCTTACCCCCTATCGCTATCCTATCTTCTGCATTAAAAACACATTTACCTAGCTACCATCAGTTCTGGGGAAGGGTCACTGGACCCGAAACGTTAACTCTGCTTTCTCTCCACAGATGCTGCCCGACCTGCGTAGCTTTTCCTGCAATTTTTGTTTTTGTTTCTGATTTCCAGCGTCTGCAGTTCTTTCTGCATTTATAAATGGTTTAATGGCAGGAATGCATTTTTATGATCTTGGTTGAGAGGCAAACGTTAGTCAGAACATTGAGGATAACACTCCTGCTCTTTCCCAAAGTGGTGTCATGAGATCTTTTGTGTCCACTTGAGAGAATAAATAGTGCCTCATTTTAATATCTCATCCAATGTCTGGCAGCGCAGGATGAAGCAGCACCTGTACTGTATATGGTTTTAAAGACTCAGGGTCTGTACTCAAATGAAGTTTAGAAGAATGAGGGGAATCTGATTGGAACTTCCAGGATACTGAGAGGCCTGGGTAGAGTGGACGTGGAGAAGATGGTTCCACTAGTAGGAAAGACCAGACCTTGAAGGCACAGCCTCAGAATGAAGGGATGACCCTTAGAACTGAGATGCAGAATAATTTCTTCAGCCAGAGGGTGGTTAGTCTGTGGAATTAGCCATTGCCACAAAAGGTTGTGGAATCCAAGTCATTGGGTGTACTTAAGACAGACACAGATATGTTCTTTATTGAGGTTGGTTGGCTCACCGAGCTGGTTTGTTGTTCCGCAAAAGTTTCATTACCATGCTGGGGAACATCATCAGTGCAGCCTCCGATGAAGCATCAGTGTGTTTTCCTGCCTGGTTTTTAAACTCTGGAGTCCGTTGAGCCGGATTGCCTCACTTCCGGAAGTGAGGTAATCCAGCTCAACAGACTCCAGAGTTTAAAAACCAGGCGGGAAAACAGACCAGAGATAATAGGAACTGCAAATGCTGGAGAATCCAAGATAACAAGGTGTGGAGCTGGATGAACGCAGCAGGCCAAGCAGCATCAGAGGAGCAGGAAAGCTTGACATTTTGGGCCTAGACCCTTCATCAGAAATGGGCGAGGGGAAGAGGGTTCTGAAATAAATAGGGAGAGAGGGGGAGGCGGATAGAAGATAGATAGAGGAGAGGATAGGTGGAGAGGAGGCAGACAAGTCAAAGAGGTGGGGATGGAGCCAGTAAAGGTGAGTGTAGGTGGGGAGGTAGGGAGGAGCTAGGTCAGTCCAGGGAGGATGAACAGGTCAAGGGGGCGGGATGAGGTTAGTAGATAGGAGATGGGGGTGGGGCTTGAGGTGGGAGGAGGCCTCCTCTACATCAGGGAAACCAAGCGGAGGCTTGGGGACCGCTTTGCAGAACACCTGCGCTCAGTTCGCAACAAACAACTGCACCTCCCGGTCGCGAACCATTTCAACTCCCCCTCCCATTCCTCAGATGACATGTCCATCCTGGGCCTCCTGCAATACCACAATGATGTCACCCGAAGGCTGCAGGAACAGCAAATCATATTCAGCCTGGGAACCCTGCAGCCCAATGATATCAATGTGGATTTCACAAGCTTCAAAATCTCCCCTCCCCCAACCGCATCCCAAAACCAGCCCAGCTCGTCCCTGCCTCCCTAACCTGTTCTTCCTCTCACCTATCCCCTCCTCCCACCTCAAGCTGCACCCCCATCTCCTATCTACTAACCTCATCCCGCCCCCTTGACCTGTCCGTCCTCCCTGAACTGACCTATCTCCTCCCTACCTCCCCACCTGCACTCACCTTTACTGGCTCCACCCCCACCTCTTTGACTTGTCTGCCTCCTCTCCACCTATCCTCTCCTCTATCTATCTTCTATCCGCCTCCCCCTCTCTCCCTATTTATTTCAGAACCCTCTTCCCCTCGCCCATTTCTGATGAAGGGTCTAGGCCCAAAATGTCAAGCTTTCCTGCTCCTCTGATGCTGCTTGGCCTGCTGCGTTCATCCGGCTCCACACCTTGTTATCTTGGATTCTCCAGCATTTGCAGTTCCTATTATCTCTGGTCTGTTTTCCCGCCTGGTTTTTAAACTCTGGAGTCTGTTGAGCTGGATTACCTCACTTCCGGAAGTGAGGCAATCCGGCTCAACGGACTCCAGAGTTTAAAAACCAGGCAGGAAAACACACTGATGCTTCATTGGAGGCTGCACTGATGATGTTCTCCTCTCCACCTATCCTCTCCTCTATCCATCTTCTATCCGCCTCTCCCTCTCTCCCTATTTATTTCAGAACCCTCTTCCCCTCCCCCATTTCTGATGAAGGGTCTAGGCCCAAAACGTCAAGCTTTCCTGCTCCTGTGATGCTGCTTGGCCTGCTGTGTTCATCCAGCTCCACACCTTGTTATCTCATTCTTCCAGTTAGTTTGATTCAATAGGCTTTACTGGCTTGGAATATCTTGGGTTATGGGTACCTGCACATACACTGCCCCTGAGGGTGCTTGCTCCTCATCTCAAAGTAAGGCTCTTCAATTTTCATCTACTGGTACAATCTTCTATTTACATCTGCACATAGTGCGTTAAATACAGCTCTCAGGTTTAGGGTCGAAGATATGTCCCTACACACGCTCATTCTAGGGTAGTGTTTTCAATCATACTAATGTCAGAGTCATGTCATCAGTTTCATAAATCTCAATGCACCACACAAATACTGACACATTTGCTTGGTGTCACCAACAAAGTCCTCTGGGACTATTACAACGGTAATTTTCTGGGTTATAAATGTCATTCTGCCAGAATTACTGCTGGAACCTGGAAATAATTGCAAGTTTTAACAACCTGAGACCTATTGAAATCAGCAGCCTTGGCCAATTTGCTACATTGTGTCCCATTTATAAAAGCTTTTGGGAAAACTATTTTAGAAAGGTACCAGAGATGCGTGCTTTGTCTAAATCTGCTATGATTGGGAAAGAAAATGAAGATATAACTAATGAAATATATCATGTAATACATTGACATTTGCCACAGCAACACACAATGACAAGGTGCCAGAATTTTGGGCAGCACGCTGGCTCAGTGAAGCAGCAGTGCTAACTACCATGCCAGGGACACAGGCTCAATTCCACCCTCGGGCTACTATCTGTGTGGAGTTTGCACATTCTATCCATGTCTATGCAGGTTTCCTTCGGGTGTTCTGGATTCCTCTCACAGTCCAAAGATGTGCAGGCCATGTTAAATTGCCCATATTGTTCAGGAATGCGTAGGTTAGGTGGGTTATAGTGAGATGGGTCTGGGTGGGATACACTGAGGATCAGTGTAGACTTGTTGGGCCGAAGGGCCCGTTTCTACACTGCAGGGATTCTATGATTCAATTAATCCGATACCTTTTGAATACTTCAAGCATGAAAAGAATAAAAAGATAAAACTGAAGCAAAGTCCGTCTTTTGTTCCTCCATGAGTCCTGATCCCTGGGCCGATTGACCAACAGCACCAGCACGGTCTCCTATGCCACACTCACCAATGTCAGAGTTGCCATTCTTCAGCTGCCATCTCTTTGTCACTGTGTCCACCCTGCCAATGGGATGCTGATGCCAGGTCCCATGTTGGACCCACACTCACCTGCAAACAGGAGTCCCTGGACCCGCTGCTGCCACCAATTCACCAGCATCTGGGGTTCCATGGTCTGGGCCCACCACAACCAAGTGTCTTTTGTTCTGCTGAAGTAACTGCCTCGCCGACACCTGGAGTGTGAGCCATCAGCAGCCAGCTCCAACCCATCAGCTGGGAGTCTGTCCCTGTGCATAACGTGTTCTTGTAGCAACATCGCTGTGAGAAGTGCTGGTCCACTCCAAGGTGCAGCGTGACTGTACAGAAATGCCACATGTTGACTGTGTGTGGACACTGCTCATGGACCAGCGCCCCGAAATGTTAATGCTGGGTGTCCAAGATGAATGTTTTGAAGGAACAAGCGCCGAGCTGGAGTCTCTAGGTACCCATTCAGGCATACATCAGGAATCCTAAACATCTAGTTTCTATCTAGCGGTCGGGAGAATGCAAGCCTGCATGTTAATGAGGTGAGATTAGGTAGCGATCCAGGTGATGATGAGCATGTTAATCAGTTGCTCAAAACTGTGAACCACGTCTCAAAGTCCACAATTTGTTTGGAAAATGCAACATTTTGTTCTTAATGTCAAGAAGGTGTTACTCAACACCTCACCCACTTTTCCAAAAATTCTCACTGTGCAGATCTAGGAAAACTCCCCATATTGTTAACCATGATGCTGTAAGACATGAGCATGCAATCACTGTCCACTTCTCTGAACTTTTGCGGATTTACCATCAGAACTGTAGAATTAATATTAAAAAGGTTTCTCATGAAAGGTCATTGATCAGAACAATTTACTTTGTATGGCCTAAAGTACCTGCTAAAGAATTTTCCAAGTATTCTGTTTTTATTTCAGACTCCCTGCATCCCCAGAATTTTTTACTTTCATGGCAGAAAGGTATATTCTAAAATTTAAATTGTAATTTAGTTTGTGATGTGGTCACACTCTCTGAAGATTTGTGAGCTAACAATGTCATGCAGGAGATGACTGCAAAGAAACAAGAGTATGTACGTCAGCATTGCGTGTGTTATTTTGCTGTTTTCCTCTATGTGTTATAAACAACATGAGGAGCTCCATTTACCAGCAGCTCCATTGTTTCTAAACAAGCCTAACTTGTGTATATAGTTTAATGTGGTGCTGTTGCTCAGCAACAGGCAAAGTCCACTGTCATTAATGATCATGGCAATAAGTTTCTCCAGAAATTGTGTGTTGTCAGAGGAGGATCAAGAAAACTATGGTTTCACTCAAGATGATTGTTAATTATACTAGTGCCACCAACTCCAGTCAGTGGTTTGTGAATTATTACAGTTAAAATAACAAGTTGTGACAGCACAGTGTGGAGCTGGAGGAACAAAGCAGGCCAGGCAGAGTCAGAGGAGCAGGAAAGTTGACATTTTGGATCAGGACACTTCTTCAGAAAAACATCATTTTTTTCTGTAGGGTCCAGACGCAAAGCGTCAACTTTCCTGCCCCTCTGACACTGCTTGGCCTGCTTTGTTCCTCCAGCTTCACACTGTCCTGTCTCTGACTCCAACATCTGCAGTTCTTGCTATCTCCAAGTTGCATTCATGTGGCACTTTTAATGTAAATGTCACACAGCATTTAACAAGATTGTTGTCAGAAAAAAAAATGTTGATACCACCTCAAAGCACATTAGAAAAAGTCACCAAAAGGTGGTTAATTTTGTTTTGCACAGAGAATGGTTTGTGTGTGGAATGAACTTTCAGAGGAAGTGGTGGATATAGGTACTATGTTTAGTTTGGGAACATGGTCAGCATGGACTGGTTGGACCGAAGGGTCTGTTTCTGTGCTGTATGACTCTATGAGACAGAAGGAGATGTTAAAGAGAATTCTAAAAGAAAGAAAAGAGGTAGAGAGGCCAAAAAGCGGGTTTAGGGAGTGAATTCCAGAGTTTAGGATTAAGGTGGCTATAATGAATAACCATCTGTGGGGAGAAGGAATTTGGGGGAGCCCATGAGGCCAGAAGTGTAGGAACACACAGTAAATACTCAGTTCTAAACAATCTTCATAACTTACATGAGTGGTAGCACACATACCATTGATGCCAAATGTCAGGGGTTCAAGCCCATCTCCAGATACCCGAATAAGGAAACTAGACTGATTCCTCAGCGTACTGTTAAGGTGAGGGATATTGTGTCACCTTTTGGAGGAGATATAAAACCAAAGCCACATCGCCCCCCTCAGAGGAAAAACAAACAGCAATCTGAAAAATGCAAGAGAAGCTTTTTTTTGTTTCCTGGCCAGCACTTAACCCTCAAAGAACATCACAAAATTATCTTGTCATTTATGATATTTACTGCACTTTGTGGTTCACAGATTGTACTTCACCTGCTATGTTTTCCCACATTGTAAAGTGGATGCACTTCATAAAAGCACATCATTTATTTTAAATTTTATTTCATTCATGAGATGTGGGCATTGCTGGCTAGACAGCATCTATTGCTCATCCCTAATTGCCCAGAGGGCAGTTAAAAGTCAACCACTTTGATGTGGGTTGGAGTCACAATTAGGCCAGGACAGGTAAGGATGACAGATTTCCTTCCTCAAAGAACCTTAATGTGTTAGATGGTTTTTTCCAACAATCAACAATGGATTCATAGTCATCGTTGGACTCTTAATTCCAGACCTTTTTTCAAAATTGAGTTCAAGTTCCACTGTCTGCTGTGGGGGGATTTGAACCCAGGTCCCCAGAACATTAACTGGTTCTCTGGATTAACAGGCCAGCAGTAACACAACTAGGCCATCGCCTCCCATCATTTCAAAAAACAATCACCACAGCAACACTTGCTAACCAAACCATTGCTTTTGACAGGAGTTCCAACCATCATTCTCTCTAAATAAAAACCAAAAGAACTGCGGATGCTGTAAATCAGGAACAAAAACAAAGTTGCTGAAAAAGCTCAGCAGGTCTGGCAGCATCTGTGAAGGGAAAAATCAGAGTTAACATCTTGGGTCGGGTTTTGAGGAAAGGTCACCAGACTCGAAACGTTAACTCTGTTTTTTCCTTCACAGAACTGCTACCAGATCGGCTGAACTTTTCCAGCGACTTTGTTTTTGTTCCATCATTCTCTCTCATCTTCTTTTCTTCCACATGGTTCTTCAAGATCCGTATGCAAAAGTAACTTTGCGAGCTCGGAGCCAATGCTGCGTAACACATTGGTACACCAATCACCATGTTTACACAGCCAACAATTTAGAGGGAACAAAGAAATGGCTGAGGAACTGGATAAGTACCCTCCATCAATCTTCACAGGCATGAGTAATATCCCAAAATTTCAAGAATGTCAGGGGGACGAGCTGAGTATGGTGGCCATCACCAACGAGAAGGTACTAGAAAAACTGAAAGGTCTGAAAGTGGATAAATCACCTAGACCTGATGGACTACACCCCAGAGTTCTGAAGGAGATTGCTGAAGAGACAGTGGAGGTGTTAGTGGTGATCTTTCAGGAATCCTACAGCCAGGGAGGATCCCAGAGGACTGGAAAATCACTAATGTAACTCCCCTGTTTAAGAAGGGAGTAAGGCAACACCAAGAAGATTACAAGCAAATTAGCCTGATCTCAGTCATTGGTAAGATTTCTGAGTTCATTGTGAAGGATGAGATTTCAGAATACTTGGAATTGCATGGTAAAATAGTGCAAAGTCAGCATGGCCTCATCAAGGCGAGGTCATGCTTGACAAATCTGCTAGAATTCTATGAGAAGGTAATGAACAGGTTAGACCAAGGAGAGCCGATGGATGTTATCTACCTGGACTTCCAGAAGGCCTTTGGCAAGGTACTGCACAGGAGGCTGTTGAGTAAGATAAGGGCCCATAGTGTTAGAGGCAAGGTGCTAGCATGAATAGAAGATTGGCTCTCTGGCAAAAGCAGAGTAGGGAATAAAAGGTCCTTCTCAGGATGGCAGCTGGTGACTAGTAATGTTCCACCAGGGTCAGTCTTGGGACCACAACTTTTCACTTTATAAATTAATAATCTAGATGAAGGAACTGTGGGAATTTTGGCTAAGTTTTCAGATGATACAAACGTAGGTGGAGGGACAAGTGGTATGGAGGAGATGGGGAGGCTGTAGAAGGATTTAGGTAGGTTAGGAGAGTAGACAAAGAAGTGGCAGATGGAAAGTGTGAGGTCATGCACTTTGATAGGAAGAATAGCAGCATAGTTATTTTCTAAACGGGGAGAAAATTCAGAAATCTGAAATGCAAAGGCATTTGGGAGTCTTAGTGCAGGATTCTCTTAAAGTAAGCTTGAAGGTTGAGTCGGTAGTTAAGAAGGAAAATACAATGTTGGCGTTTATTTTGAGAAGCCTAGAATAGAAAAGCAGGGATGTACTTCTGATGCTTTCTAAAGCTCTGGTCAGACAACATTTAGAGTATTGTGAGCAACTTTGGGCCCCATACTTCAGGAAGGATGTACTGGCCCTGGAGCAGGTCCAGAGGATGTCCTCAGGAATGATCTCAGGAATGAAGCGTTTAACATGAGGAATGTTTGAGAACTCTGGGTCTAGACTCAATAGAGTTTAGACGGATGAGGTGGAATCTAATTGAAGCTTACAGAATAATGAATACCCTGGACAGAGTGGATGTTGGGAAGATGTTTCCATTGGCAGGAGAGACTAAGACCTGAGGGCACAGCCTTGGAGTAAAGGGAAGACCCTTTAGATTGGAGATCAGGAGAAACTTCTTCCTATCAAAGTGCATGACCTTACGCTTTCCATCTGCTACTTCTTTGTCTACTCTGTTAACCTGTCTAAATCCTTCTACAGACTCCTCACCTCCTTCTTCAGCCAGAGAGTGGTGAATCTATGGAATTTGCCACCACACAGGGCTGTGGAGGCCAGGTTTTTGAGTATATTTAAGACAGGGATAGATAAGTTCTTGATTGTCAAGGGGATCCAGGGTTACAGGGTAAAAGTGGGAGAATGGGTTGAGAAGCTTATCAGCCATGTTTGAATGGTGGATTAGATTTAATGGGCTGAATGACCTAATTTCTGCTCTTGCCTCTTATGGTCTTATGGATCATGTGTTGTATCAATAGAAAAGATGTAAAAATATTTCTAGAGCAGGTGGGACTTGAACCAGGGCTCTAGTGGGAACCATTCTGACAAGGATCTTCTCATCCTTGGCTACTCTTGTTTTCTGGTCATTGGAAGTGGCATCAAGCAACACTTAAAACTGACCTGCTCACCAATGTTTAATTTGAATCTTGGCAAGGCAGAATTCAATGCAGCTTGATCCAAACAAAGAACAATAGAGCTCAGTTCCAGAGGTGAGCTGAGAATGACTGCCCCTGATATCAAGGCAACATTTGATCAAGTATGTCAGTGAGAAGTCCTCAGAAATTTGAAGTCAATTCAACTCAAGGGGAAATCTTTCCACTGATGGGACTCATACTTAGCACAAGAGAAGATTGTTGGAGACCAATCACTGCAGGAACTCCTCAGGTAAGGGATGTAACTCCAATCACTTTCATCTGCTTCATTGAGGATCTTCCCTCCAAAATCAATTCACATGCTCTCCCCATGTTTACACAGATTTCCTCCTGGTGCTCTGGTTTCCTCCCACAGTACAAAGATGTGCAGATTAGGTGGAATGGCCATGCTAAGTTGTCCATAGTGTCCAGGGATGTGCAGGTTGGGTGGGTTAGCCAAGGGAAACACAGGGTTACAGAGATAGGGTAGGGGGTTGGGTATGGGTGGGATGCTGTAAGGGTCAGTTCGGACTTGATGGGCCGAATGGCCTGATTCCACATTGTAGGGATTCTATGATTCAATGAAGCAGGGACTTGCAAAATGTTCAGCAACATTCATAACCCTGCAAATCCTGAAACAGTCCATGTCCCTATCCATTTCCATACGCAGCAAGCTCTGGACGTCATTCAGACTGTGGCTATTTTTAATAGCTTTACCTATGACCCTCCCTCTATCAAAATCGGAACCAGGGATGTTTGCTGATGATTGTGGTGTTCCGTTCTGCTCCCAGTTCCTTAGGTAATGAAACCATTCCCTTACTCCTTACGCCCAAACCTTGGATAATATCCAAGCTTGTATTGTTACATTGGAAGAAAAGCTGACACCATACTATTCCATTTCCAAAGAGCCTCTTACGACCAAGATCTGTGGGTTTGTGGAGGGTGGCATGACTTGTTGGGGGAGATGGAAGAGGTGATAAAAAAAATTACTAGGCTAACCAACGTAACGTTGTGGTTTCTACAGCAGATCAGAACTTTGATATTCTGCGGCAAATGTCTCCCCTCCTTGTCCCCAAAGCATATCTCCCAACTTCAAGTCACCAGCCAGGAGTTTGACAGAATGCTCTCCGCCTCCGTGGCTGGATGTGGCTCCAACAACACTTGAGACATGTCGCTCAATCCAAAATACGGCAGAGCATTTGATTGGCACTACAGCCACAAGTACAATATGTATTCCCTCCATCAACCACATTTCATGATTGCAGTGTTTCCTATCTGCAGAATGGATGGCAGTAACTCAGCAATACTTAGTCTGCAGCACCTCCTAAATTCACAAATCAATCAATCCTGACTTGGACGTATTTCACAGTTCCCCTCATCAACACGCCTTATCTGACAATGCAGTGCGCTTTCACTGCGTGGACCGTAATATTTCAAGAAGATGGCTCAACATTGCCATCTCAAGGACAACTAGTGATGAGCAATGAATGCCAGCCTTACCAGTAACACTGGCACCTAAGAACAAAAATATTCACAAAGCCCACAAGCCTGAATGAGAGAGGAACAGACCTGTGTGTGGAAGAATTCCTGGGGATATAGCTAGAACACAATGATTTCATCATTGTGTGTTATTTTCTTTCAAAATTAAATAATGTGTTTCCAAATAGGATTCATGTGGCTATATGCTAAGGGAAATCATAAAATTAAAATACTAACTGAAAATGGTTTAAAAAAATAATCTTGTAGATTTATGGTAGCTATTCTTCAAAGAACAAAAAAACTGAAACTTTTATTAAAAAGTGCCTGTTTTCTTTTTCAATCTAAGTAGCTTTTTACTCCTATCCAATTTGACAATATTAGTAAATTCAAGAGGAAGTGATTACTTGGTACATTTGGAACCATATGCTGAGTGATTTTATGCACCTTATGCAGAATTAATTTTGCATTTTTATGTTGGTAATTAGTTGTGAGGTAAGAGGTAAACAATACAGATAAAGAGATTGCACTCTGATTGGTAAGATGTAAAAATTAGTGCAGCTCAAGATCGTAGGTCATACTATAGGAGCAGAATTAGGCAACTTACCCCATCGCATGTGCTCTACCGTTCTCCTGCCTTCTCCATGTAACCCTTGCTCCACTTACTAATTAAGAATCAATCCATTTCTGCCTTAAATATACTCAATTACTCCACCTTGGCAATGAGTTCTGTTGATTCACCACCCTCTAGCTGAAGAAATTCTTCCTCATCTCAGTTCTAAAGGGTCATCCCATCACTCTGGGGCTGTGGCCTTCAGTCCCTGTCTCTCCTACGAATGGAAACATCTTCTCCACATTCACTCTATCTAGGCCTCTCAGTATTCTGTAAGTTTCAATGAGATCCCCTCTCATCCTTCTAAGCTCCATCGAGTATAGACCCAGACTCCAAAACCACACCTCAGATGAGAAGCTCTTCATCTCTGGGGCCATTCTTGTAAACCTCATCTGGAACCCCACCCCAGCATATCCTTCCTTAAATAAGGTGCCCAGTACTGCTCATAATATTCCAAATTTGGTCTGAGCCTTGTACTGCTAACATTGTATATCTCTGTTTTTACATTATAGCCCTCTTGAAATGAATACTACCATTGCACTTGCCCTCCTAACTGCCAACTGAACCTGCATGTTAACTTTAAGATTTTGAAACCTTTCCCGTTTCAAAAATAGTCTATGCCTGTCTTCTTCCTACCAAAGTGCATAACCTCATGTTTTCCCACATTGTATTTCAAATGCCACTTCTTTCCCCACTATGCTAGCCTGCCCAAGTTATTCTGCAATCTGCCCACTTCCTCAACACTACCTGTCCCTCGAGCTATCTCTGTGGCATCTGCAAACTTAGCAATGGTGCCATTAGTTCTTTTGCCCTAGTTATTAATAGACACCATGAATACCAACACGGACCCCATGGAACTCCACTCGTCATCAGCTGCCATCCTTTATCCCTCCTCTCAAGGCATTTTCCAATCCTCTGGCATCCTCCCTGACTCCAGTGTTTCCTGAAAGATCACCACCAATGTTTCCACAGTCTCCTTAGCTATCTCCTTCTGAAGTCTGTGATGTAGCCCATCTGGCCTGATTTAACCACCTTCAGATCTTTCAGCCTCCCCAGTCCTTTCTCCGTAGTGATGACCACTATACTGACCTCTGCCTCCTGACTCTCTTGAAGTTCTGGCATACTGCTGGTGTCCTTCACTGTGAAAACTGATGAAAAGTACCTATTCAGTTCCTCTGCCATTTCAATGTTCCCCATTACTACTTCTCCAGCCTCATTTTCCAGCAGTCCAATGTTAACCCTCGTCTCTCTCTCTTACCTGTTATACATATTAAAATAAAACTCTTTCAATCCTCTTTTATACTACAGGCTTGCTTACCATGGTATTTCATCTTCCCCCACCCTTACTGCTTCTTTATTTGCCCACTGTTGGTTTTTAAAGGCTTCCCAATCCATTGGCTTCTCGCTAATCTTCACCACATTGTATGCTTTTTCTTTTGCTTTTATGCTGTCCTTGACTTCCTTTGTCAGCCACAGTTCACACATCAACCTGTTAGCATGCTTCTTCCTCCTTGGGATGAATTTCTGCTGTGCCTTCCAAATGACTCCCAGAAACTCCTGCCATTGATGTTCCACCATCTTCCCTGCTAGGCTCCCCTTCCATACAATTCTGTCCAGCTCCTCCCTCATGTCTTTGTAGTTGCCTTCACTCAGTTGTAATACTGCTACATCCTGATTCCAGCTCCTGCCTCTCAAACTGCAGGGTGAATTTGATCACAGGGTAGCTCCTTCACCTTAAGCTCCCTAATTAAGTCTGTCTCATAATAACACATCGCCAAATCCAGAACTGCCTGATCCCTAGTGAACTCTACCACAAAACACTCCAAAATAAATCTTGTAGATATTCTACAAATTCCTTTTCTTGAAATCTGCTATCAATCTGATTTTACCAGAAAGCCTACGTATAGAAGTCCCCCATGATTATTGTAAATAGTATCTTATTTGCTTTTCTATCTCCTGATTTATTTTCTTAACCTCACATCCTGACTACAGCTAGGAGGCCTGCACACAACTCCCATCAGGATTCTACACCTTCTATCTCACTTCTTGCTGTTAATTAAATTTCTTACTAGCAAGACAACCCTGACCTCTCTGCCCATCTGTGAGTCCTTTTAAAAAGTGGCGAATCTTTGGATATTTAGTTTGCAGCCCTGACCTCCCTGAAACCACATTTATGTGATACTCACAGTTTCATTCCTGCTAATTTCAATCTGCGCAACAAGCTCATTTACCTGATTTCATATACCACTTGCATTTAAGAATAACACCCTCAGTCCTACGCTGACTGTCCCCCTTCTCATCATTGTCCCCTTATCTGCTCTGCCTGAGGTTAGATTCCTGACTCATACTCAATCCTTTTACTCGTTCTGGAAATTTTAATAGCCCCTGCTGTGTCCTCACGCCCCCTCCCCACCTTTAACTTTTTCCCATAATTTTCTATGCAACTTAACACCACCCCCCAACAGCATCCACGCCACTCCCAACCCCCACATAGATCTGCATGTGTCCTCAAGAGTTTTACCATATATATAAAAACATATATACCTAAAAATGTATCAGAGATAAAAGGTACTGCAGATGCTGGAGAATCCGAGATAATAAGCATGGGGCTGGATGAACACAGCAGGTCAAGCAGCATCATAGGAGCAGGAAAACTTGACGTTTCGGGCCTAAACCCTTCATCAGAAATGGGGGAGGGGAAGAGGGTTCTGAAATAAATAGGGAGAGAGGGGGAGATGGATAGAGGATGGATAGAGGAGAGGATAGGTGGAGAGGAGGCAGACAAGTCGAAGAGGCGGGGATGGAGCCAGTAAAGGTGAGTGTAGGTAGGGGGGTAGGGAGGAGATAGGTCAGTCCAGGGAGGACGGACAGGTCAAGGGGGCCGGATGATGTTAGTAGATAGGAGATGGGGGTGTGGCTTGAGGTGAGAGGAAAAACAGGTTAGGGAGGTGGAGATGAGCTGGGCTGGTTTTGGGATGCGGTTGGGGGAGGGGAGATTTTGAAGCTTGTGAAATCCACATTGATGCCATTGGGCTGCAGGGTTCCCAGGCTGAATATGATTTGCTGTTACCTAAAAATGGGCTGTCAACTTCTAATTTCCATCATCTGATTTGATATCTATGCCCTCACCTGGATGAAAATGGTTATAGGGAAGCGGGAAAATACTGAATAAGAAGGACATAGTGATTGCCTGACCAGGTTAAGCCAGTTTGTAAAACCATCAATAGACAAAACTCTGTCTGAAATTAAGTTAATGTCATCAGAATGACTGAAGTCATCACTCAGCTCTATATCTTCTATTTGATTTACCTCTTTCTGGAAGTTTCACATATTCGAATAATGGTCACTCACAGATTACCCAGCTTGGGAAAAGGTAATTAAATCAGACAGAATACAGGGAATACAGAAACAAACTGTATTACAGCTGGCTGCTTTTAAGAAGAGTGAAGGGAGAAAAGTATGAATTCTGAATGGCAGAACTTGGAAGCTTGCTTTTTCTCTCTGTTTCCATCAGTATCTCTTGAAAAGCAAAGCCTGGTTATAAAGCAAATTGGACAATTCAAAGATATCTACTAATTTTGCTATTGTTGAGGATACAAGTCAACAATTAAGTAACCATGGTCTCATGTTAAAGCTAACACCATAGGAAATGACACTAAGAATTTTTTAAACTGTATATTCTTCATTTTTTTTGCATTTGATACTCACCCCTTTTTTTAAACTTTATACCTGCGTCTGTTTGATGTTGTATGTTATTATTTTTCTCAGGGTTAGGTAAACAATAAAACTCCTTTCTGTTTCACTCCAGAAAACCTTGTTATTGGATCCATAATTTTGAACAAGTGGATTATGTTTTCATTGAAGTGTGACATAGCTACATGCTAAAAAATCATTTTAAAAATCTTTGTAGCCAACAAGGGGCTTAAAATCTCTAATCAGCTGTTCACAGATGTTATTACACATTACCGCAGCAAGTTGAGCTTGAACCTAAGCCTCCTGGCTCAGCATAAGAGGGTTAAAATATTTTCTAACCAATTGTTCAGAGAGGTTCACACATGTCTCTAGGGTTGGTAGGACTTGAACCTGGGTCTCCTTGCCCAGGGATAGGGGCTATAACGCTGCACCACAAGACAGGTTTAGAAGCGCAAAGAGGTGATTGTATTCTATTACTATCATGTGTTGTCAGAGTTGTACAGCTACATTTCTGGGGACCTCTTGTGGGTCAGTGGTAGTGTCTCTAACCCCGGACTGGGAGGTCCAGGTTCAAGTCCCATCTGCTCCAATGGTAATAACATCTCTGAACAGGTTGAGTTGGAGATGAAAAGCCACATTTGCAGGGTCATCTTGTGGTGTAGAGGTAGTGTCCTTACCCCACCCCCCACCCAGACTGAGAGGTGTGGGTTCAAGAACTACCTGTTCCAGAGGTGTGCAATAACATAGAAAGATAGATTAAAATTGAAAACATTATAGCTGCATTTGAAAAAGGATTTGTGGTACAGTGATAATGTCCCTACTTCTGAGCTAGGAGACCTGGGTTTAAATCCCACCTGCTCCAGCGATGTGTAATGACAATGCTGAACAGGTTGATTAGCATTTATATCCATAAGGTGATACTCATGTTCCAGGAGCAGGTTATAACAAGACATAGATTGGTTGTAATCTTAGATACTCAGAGGCATAACAAACATTGAGCCTCAGAACTCATCATCCACAACAATATCAACTGCACCACTAACAGGTGTGAATATCTGCATAATGTCTTTAATGTTGCAAAATGCCCCAAGGCAAGATTATTATCAAACATAAATTAGCACTCACACTCGACATAGGAGAGCAAATGAGCAAAAGTTTGGTCAAACAGGTAGATTTTTACAAAACATCTTGAAGGAAGTAAAAGCGAAAGAGAGGCAGAGGAGTTTTATGTGCTCAGTTACAGATTATTAAGTGTTCACATTTGTGTTTGCATGGTCACAGATTATTTAAGCGTTTGAGTGTGAAAATGAGGATATTGATTCCGGAATGTGTATTCTTGAGTAAGGGAAGTAATAGCGATTAAGGATCCTCAGATACGTGAGAATGCTTAGTGGCTTTGAATGATTACATTTTGTACAATAAACCACATTTCCACTGAACACATTAATCTTTCAGTCCTTCATTGTCATTTGTGCAGGTTGTAACCGTGCCAGGTACTTCTTCCTCATTTAATGCTGTGATTGTTGCTATAGCAGCCATTCGTTCACGCTTAACTCCTTTATTTACTTGTCAATTATAATTTGAGGCGTTTTGGATAATCAGAAGCATGGCATTGCTTGCAAATGTGTCAGCGTCCAAAATTATTGGTAAGTACTCAATAATACATTCACATTTTTTCTCAGCGTATCACTATTTAAGAGCTAAGAAGCCAGAAATACAACATAATTAACACAGTTGGGAGGACTTAAAGACTGTTGCATGATCCAACATGATTGTTTTCAATTTAACATAAATCTCCATAATTCAGACGCAGATGAAATTTTAAAAGTCTGTCTTACAATTTAGTGCAAAATCTAATGTGTTTTTATGTCGGTTAGTAGAGTATTTAATTCTTCAGTATATTATAGATTAAAGGATAACAGTCCAATGGATAGGTTTTTGAAGTACGCTCAATGAAGTTGATTACATTGTCTAAAAGATGAATTGTGCCACATTCAGGTATTAGATTTACCACAAGCCTGTGTCAGTTCCGATGGATTTGCGACTTTACCTGACAGTGCAGTAGAGTTAAACACTTCAAAACACTGCCAGCTGCTTGTGTGTTCAACAGCGAGCCACACAGTCATTGTGTTGATGCCACACAGTGTCCTAAAAGGTATCTCTCCCATTTGCAGGGAATCAACATTGAATGCAACTATAGCAGTCAAATCTAAATAAAGAAAATGTAACACCAGTGCATAGAGACAGGTTCCAGATCCACAGACCGCTCGTGATGGAGCTGAGCAGGAGGAGAGACAGAGTGATTTCACAAGGGCCAGGAGTCTCCCTGAGTCAATAGCCCAGAGTCAATGAGATCCAAGTGATCAGTGGGGTCAATCACCAATGTCTGAAGCTTCAATGACACAAGAAATATCATGAATCTGCATAGGTGGTCAAAGTCAGTGAACGCATCTTCACGTGGCTTTTCACATTGATGGCTAATAACACTTGATTTCTCTGCCTAACACGAATCTATCAACTCCGGCTTAAACGTACTCAATGACTCTGCCTCCAACCCTCTAAAGAGAGAGGGTTCCAAAATCGCACTACTCTTTCAGTTTAAAAATTTACCCCTCTCCTGAAGGGTGACCCTGAATTTTAAATAAGTGCCTCACCAACATGAGAAAGCATCCTTTTTCACATCCACCTTGTCAAGACTATTCTGGATCTAATACACTTCAATTAAGTCACCTCTTGTTCTTCTAAACTCCAGAGGAAAGACGCTCAGGTTGTTAAACCTGCCTTAATAAGACAACTCAGTCATTCCAAGCACAAACCCAATAAACCTCCTCTGAATTGCCTCAAATGCATTTACATCCTTCCTTACATAAGGAGGCCAAAATTGCACACTGTATTTGGGCTATAGTCTCACCAATGTCCAGTACAAATGAAACATAATCTCCTTACTTTTATGTTCAGTTCCTCTCGGAATAAAGTATAGATTCCTATTATGCTTCCTAATTACTTTTTGTACCTGCATACTAACTTTTTGTGACTCATACACTAGAACAACTAAATACCTCCACAACAAAAACTAAGTTTTTGGAAAAGCTCAGCAGGTCTGGCAGCATCTGTGAAGGAAAAAACAGAGTTAACATTTCAGGTCCGGTGACCCTTCCTCAGAACTGATGGTGGCTGGGAAAACTTCAGTTTACATGCAGAAAATAGGGAGGTAGGTGGTGTAAGGAGTAACCAATAGGATAGAGAGGCAAAAACAAAATTGGACAGACAAAGGAGTTGTTAACAATCAGGCTGGGAGGGTATAGATCGGGGTATAGGCTGATTGTTAGCAACTCCTTTGTCTTTCAAAATTTTTTTTGCTTCTCTTTGGGCTCTATCCTATTGGTTTCTCTTTACCCCACCTACTTCCCTATTTTCTGCATATAAACTGATGTTTTCCCAGCCACCATCAGTTCTGAGGAAGTTCCCAGATCTGTCAACTCAGCCTATCTGAATCTGTCTGAATCTGTCTCTCTTGGTGTCATCAATGGATTTTGCTTCCATGTTTTTGTGCCCCTCACTTCAGTCACTGATGTAAATTCTAAAATTGTAGAGAGACCCCAGTGGAACTTGACTTATTACAGCCTGCAGCCGGACAAAGATCTATTTCCGTACACGCTCTGTTCTCTGCCAACTAACCAATCTTTTATCCAGCAAGTACGTGATCCCCGACTTCACAATATTTTATTTTCCACAATAGCCTTTGATATGACACCTTATCAAATGCCTTCCACCCTCAGGCAACTGTCCGTGTGGAGTTTGCACTTTCTCCTTGTGTCTGTGTAGGTTTCCTCCAGGTGCTCCAATTTCATCCCACAGTCCAAAGATGTGCAGGTTAGGTGGACTGACCATGCTAAATTGCCCATAGTATCTAGGGGTTTGCAGGCTAGGTGGATTAGCCATGGGAAATGCAGGGACACTGGGATAGTGTCGGAAGGTGGGTCTGTTGTTCAGAGGGTCAGTGTGGACTCGATGGGCCAATTGACCTGTCTCCACACTGTCGGGATTCTATGATTCTAAGATTCTGACGATCTATATTTAGGACAGCCTTTGATATGCAGAAGCTAAAGCTTTTCATCCTGAAGACATTTCTCCATTTGACTATCAGACCATATTTACTTACTTCAATGTACATTGTCAACTCATTTAATATGTTATGAATACTGCACACATTCAGATGCAGAGGCTTTATTGTTGTCTTTTTGTGATCTTTGTAACATCTAGTCTTGATTGTTGGTGTCCTTTTAATTTTTTTTTCTATCTACCCCTTCCGACTATGCTAACTTTTATTCTCCATATCACTAATTTACTTTCTTACCTTGTCTCTACTCTCAGGATTTACTATGGATTTTATTGTCAGGTGTACCAAAATATAGTGAAAAACTTTGTTTATGCTTTGATACACCACATATTTTCACATTTGATCTCTTTCACCCTATTTCATTTATAACTTTACCCATTTCCCTAGTTATGCAGATCACAAGAGCATCAATCTCAGCATGGTTCAGATATAGACTCTTCCATTGGCCCAACACCCTCGCTGTCTAGAACTGGTGACAGTGTTCTATGAACCAGAACGCAGTATTTGAGCTATTTCAAATTTTCTGCAACCGATGTCACTTTGCATCCAGAGATTATAACCTTTCAGTTTCCGCATTTTTTCTAATTTTTGCACCATTTGACATTCAGAATATCGTGATTCCTTTACTGTCACTGGGTCAAATCCTGGAACTCTCTCCCTAATGGTGCTGTGAATATAGCAACATTACATGGATGACAGTGATTCAAAAAGACACCTTGCTCTTATCTTCTCAAATGCAATTAGAGATTGTCAATAAATATTGGTCTAGCCAGCATGACCCACTTTCAGAGAATGAATATTAAAAAAAGATGTAAAATTACTTCTTGCCTGTCTTTATAGAATAACAAATAACGTATAAGTTATAAATAATACACAACAACTACAAGGCACAAGTCAGGAGCTGGATCGACTATTTGTCTGGATGGCTGCAGCTCCAGCAAAACTCAAGCAACTTGATATCATCCAGAACAAAACAGCCATTTGATTTGCACCCCATCCACAAGCGTCCACTCCCTTCACCATTGATGCTCAATAGCAACAGTGCACACTATCAACAAGATACACTGAAGAAATTCACCAAAGGTCCATAGACTGCACCTTCCAAAGCCACAGCCACTTCCATCTGGAAGTACAAGAGCAGCACGTACATGGGAACACAACCCCCTTCAAGTTTCCCTCCAAGCCACTCACCATCCTGAATTGGAAATATATCGCCACTCCTTCATAGTCTCTGGACCAGAATTCCTTCACTAATCACATTGTGGGTCTATCTACTGCAGGTAGACTGCAGCAGTTCAAGGCAGCTCACCAGACCTTCTCAAGAGCAATTAAGGATGGGCAATGAATGCTGGTCACCTCATAAGAATCCCTGTTTTAATCACTCCATCACTGGTTGCTGTATCTTCATCTACTAAAGTCTCAAGCTTTACAATTCCCTTTCTAAATCCCTCTGCATCCTTCTACCTCTTTCCTTCCATAAAGACTCGCCTTAAAAGCTAACTATTTTGGCCAAGATTATGGCTATCTGATTAATATCACCTTATTTGGCTCAATGTCAAATTTGGCATTTCAATGCTCCTGTGAAGTAGATTTGCATATTGCATTATATTAAGGGTGCCACATAAACAGAAATTCTTGTTGTTACTGATCAGTAGATTGTGGTCATTCATGTGTAAAATTACTCAGGATAACTGAGTAATTGATTGGCTCAGCTCAAACGTTTGGGCAAGAATAATTTGTGACCTGATACACAAAATGACTTGCAATGCAAGCCTGCACTAATGTATCAATCTGTCACATCTTTTAAAACACAATTACTCTATTTCACTTAAGAAATCAGTTCTGTGTAAATCTGCATTGCACCTATTGTAGATAAATCATTCAAATAAACACACTTCCTGTAGTTCTAGCTCCCGGTGCAAGAATGAAAACAACATGGTCTGCCTTGAGCCTCAGATTGTTCCTTTGGGATAAGGCCCCCTCACAATAATGGCAGTCACTCATAATCCAAAGTAACCAGTTGCCAGCATGAAAGTACAGAGCAGGTATTCTTTTTTGTTCAACTAAAATTGTTCAGAACATACAGAAATCTACATTATTCTCTCTTGAATAATTCACTAACAATGTTGTGTAAGCTTTGTGTAAGTTAACAATCAGACATTGGAGTAGAGATTGCCTTTGTATGACCATGGAAAATGGATGACAGTAAGTCAGCAGAAATATTACATCTCTCGTGGTTTTTACTTTATTGACTTCAAATCATAAGAGATATGAAACAGGTTGCTGACTCATGTGGTATTACACAAAATCATGACCGACCCTAGTAATGAATAGATTCTGCTGGTGCAAGTGAGTTCATTTAAATGTCTGTGGCTTGGGCTAAAAAGCCTGTCAATTTGTTACAGACTCGACAGTTCTTATTAAATTCTGAAGAATATTCTGACTGACCATTTGATTCGGGTTTGTGCATTTTGAATAATTCCATCGCTGAGAGGTAAAAGAATGACCCATTCATCTTCATATTAGCACCTTGGCTTCTACCAGGAACTAAGGAAACGAAGAAAAACAGGGACTCTAACTCTAACTCTAACATGCCCTCACTCAAACAAGTCGAATTAGGCACCAAACTGACTGCGCTCTAGGCTTCAAGGAAAAGAATTGAACAATATTTTGATGAGTGAAGATATATAAATTCTTTGTGCTAAAGACCTATAGAAGTGTATTGTGTATTATTTAATATTTGATCAGTATGAAGTGCTTGAGTGTAGAAGAGACTTACATAGAAACGGAGATATTTGTTTTGATAAAAGTGAAGCATCAAGCTTGTTGTTGGTGAGCTGGCCCATCATTCACAAATCTCCAATTCAAATTCCAACCACAGCTGAAGCATCTCTCCTTTGCTGGGAATGTTTTGCTACTTGGTAGCATCCCTGTTAAACTGGGTGCATTGCTTTCGTGACAAATCCCATCTTAGCTAAAGGAATGGCTAAGTACCGCAGATGCACACTAAAATATGGCAGACTGCTATGGTCCCCTGGGAGTTGATTGGTTGGAAGGTTAGTTGGGAACATAAAATTTGACACACTCTGCTCAATTTTGAGTGATGGGGTAGGCAGTGGGTGGGCCTCCTGCCCATGCACCAATTGAGGCTCAAGCAACGCAATAAGAACCTCTTAAGGACCCCTTCCAACTTGCACCAAAAATCTCCCTTGCTAGGGAGCTCAGGATCAAGTGGGAAAGCAGACAGCCATCACTGCTTGGGCTGTTGAAAGGATTTGGGGTGGGACAATCTCCTGTAGGCCCGTGTAACCATATTCCCCACCCCCTGGACTGCACCCCCTCTGTCTGTCCATCCCAGTATGCTGCGTCTTCCGCATTCCTCACCAGAGCTTGCTAGGTAGGCCCCCTGAAGCTCCCATTACTGGCTCCAGTGAAAATCCCCTTTAGACACTAGATACAATACCAGCAAGAGGCACTGCTGAAATAAGTGAGCTGTCAGCACCCAGAGGTGGAAGCATTGCTCTGAGTCAATTAATGTCTCACTGAGTGTTGAATAGCTACAGGCGGCTCACCAGAATAGGATCATGGGAGAACACGCTCACAAAAATTACACTGGTGGGGGTGGAGAGGGTGGGAGTATCTCATTGTAACTCTGAAAATGTAAAATTCTGGCCAGATCCCTGGTATCTTATAAACAAATTGAGAATAAGAGATACCTCTCTCCCCTCTTTCGGCACATTGCGTTATCATAGTGATGGTCTAAGTGTGAAATGACGATACATCTTGTAATTCCTGTAAATTCGATTTTTTTATGGAATTTCTTAGCTGGGTATTGATAGTTGCTAAGTCACAGACTGAGAGGCTAGTTACAGCAGAGGTTTGGAAATGGCTACAGTTCACAATATTTTAAAATAACATTAAATTCACTGAGTAATCTTACTGAACTGTTAACATTTTATTTAAGTGGACAATATGCCTGGTGATTAATACTTGATAGAGCTGGTAATGGAATGTCTTAAAAAAATTACATACTTTAGGTTTGTATTACATATGGTATTGATGTTGAACCAAAGTTTGTGTTACATTACTCTTAATAGTTCTGTAAAAAAATTCACATGATCCTTAATTATTAAGAAAAATACTCATATAAATAAACTCTCCTCTAGGTTACAGAAGTCAAAAGCTGAGTTTAAGAGATTAATGTTTGCCCTGAGACTCTCTGCTTGATTCTTCATAGTTTTCTACCTGGATAAAAAGCTAATGTGAAGCATTCAATTACAAAGAGTTTTATTGTTCTGGTCCATGACATTTTAACTAATGGTTATATTTTCTAAGTTTACTATAAGGATTTGTCTTCTGATTTAAGGGAAAGTTGCAATGACCTAATTTCTTTAAAACCCCTACAGTGTGGAAACAGACCATCCAGCCCAAAAGTCCACACTAACTCTCTGAGGAACATCCCACCCAGACTCAACCCACTAACCAATCCCTGCAAACCCCATGGTTAATCCACCTAGCCTGCGCACTACAGGCAATTTAGCATGGCCAATCCACCCAACCAGCGCATCTTTGGACTGTGGGAGGAAACCAGAGTAAACCCACACAGACTTGGAGAGAATATGCAAACTCCACATAGATAGTCACCCAAGGCTGGAATTAAACCCTGGTCACTGCCGCTCTGATGTAGCAGTGCTAGCCACTGATCCACTGTTCTGCTGACATTTTGAAATGACACCACACTGAATTTTCCTTTTTCACAGACTACTTGAAGGCTACTTTCTGTATTGATGGGAAGACCCATTTTAAAGGTGTAGGGCACCATGATGTTTATCTTACAGAGCCATTAATTCAGAAACCTCGACTAAGCAATCAGTCAAGGCAACTGATGTTCAACTAAATTTAATCATGTAAGCTTCAGGATGTAAAGGTACTGATGTAGCCTCACAGTGTTCTGGCCCTCAAATAATTACTTAACTGATGAAATATGTGTGCACTTCAGTATTTGTAATGTAAAAATTGTGCATTTTAATTTTAAATGTATTCTTAATTTAATTTCACTCTTCTTTTAATCTGCTACTCAACATTTCCCTGTTAACTTGTTCACTTTGTCTATTTTTATTATAACATGAATGTTACATGTTTTTTAATTTGCCTGATTACTTTGCCTTTATATGAACTTTTCAGTGGAATTTGCACTGCAATTCAGCCTGAAGGCTGAAAGCATTTTTTTTGGAGTAAAATGTCATTAAAATCATAATATTAATAATGATAACAACAATAATAATGAATCAGAGCCACAAGTTCAAATCTTACCTCAGCAGCTGGAGAATTTAAATTAAATTGATGTAAGATACAAAGCTCAAGTCAGCAATGTTGACTAAGAAACTGTCATAGAGTCATAGAATTCCTACAGTGTGGAAGCAGGCCATTTGGCCCATCAAGTCCGCAGCAACCCTCTGAAGAGCATCCCACCCAGACTCACCCTTCCCTGTAACCCTGCCTTTCCCATGGCTAATCCACCTACTCTGCGTTTCCCTGAAAACGATGGGAAATTCAACATGGCCAATCTACACAACCTGCACATCTTTGGATGATGGGAGGAAACCTGCCCACCCAGAGGAAACCCATGCAGATGCAGAGAGAATGTGTAAACTCCACGCAAACAGTTGCTATAGAGGTCCCTGGCACTGTGAGGCAACAGTGCTAACCACTGAGCCACCATGTTGGAATACCATAAACACCCATCTTCTTAAGGAAAGAAGATTTGATCTCTATTCATTCTGGCCATATATGACTTCAGAACATACAGTTGGGACTTAACTATAGTCTGAAATGGCCTAGCAAGTCATACAGTTGAATTAGGAAAGGTAGTTCACCATTGCTTCTCAAGGGCAATCAGGGATGGATAATAAATGCTTATTTTGTTATTCATGCCTGAATCCTGTAAATGGATTTAAAAATAATAAACAGTTCATGCTCAGGTAGTGAGAGCAACAGCAGTGTTTCTTTGTGTAGTGCTGTTAAGACAGAGTATACAGGTTTACTGCAGCCAGTTGTAACCCATGAGCCTTGTTACTTGTAGAAAGGGAAACTTTCATGGTACTCTGGCAACCTGCCATGGGTGGGACTGTTCCATGAGAAGGGAGATCTGTCAGGCATGCAGTTCTTTATAGCCATGTTTTGCCCTTCAGGTACAGTCCCAAATGTTTGTACCATCCATGTTCATGTCAATATGATTCTCTCATTTTATTTTGTGAACGATGAGTGACCAAAATACTTCAAAAACACAGAATCTCATTGAACAATTGCTGCTTCTCATTGTTAGCAGTTGAATTCAAAGTTTTTAAACCATTAAAATAATCACATTTGAACAAGGTACAAAAAGCTTGAAATCAGCGTGACTTTTTAAAACCAATGTTTAAGGTAGATCCATGTTGAAATGTCCAAAATAATTGGTAGCAATGATTAACACCTTTGCAACCAACATCTATGATAATAGTTAACACCATTTCCCTGATGCATGTGGCGGTGTGTGATGAGTCTGTAAATATTGAAGAATGAATTAACAATGTAATGTCTACCTATACTGCACTACACCATCTCCTCAAAGTCATCAATCGTCATCCTCCTCATCCAAAACAGTAATGGAGTCTTCATCCCAAGATCCAGTCATTAACTGAAATATAGATGAGAAATATGCCTATAAAATCATTTTGGATTGATCTGTTGTTTGAAAAATATATTAAAATTTCATCTCCTTTAAAGAACCATTTCAGATCACTTTTTTGACAATGCTTTAGGTTCTAAAACACCTCAGAGTTTAGAAATGTAGGATCTTGACCTACATTGCCAGTTAAACTTGAGCTTAGTGCAAGATTCACATCTTTGATTTGATTCATTTATTGTCACATGTAATTTGTTACAAAATATGGTGAAAAGTTTTGCGTTGCCAGTCCCCGATGCCATCTTAGAACACAAAAGTAAACAAAACTAGAGAATATAAAAGATAGAAAAATAAAGAAATTCTATTGTCAAAATGGAGCTCATGCTGGGAATGAGAGATAAAAGGTACTGCAGATGCTGGAGAATCCGAGATAACAAGCATGGGGCTGGATGAACACAGCAGGTCAAGCAGCATCATAGGAGCAGGAAAACTTGACGTTTCGGGCCTAAACCCTCTGATGAAGGGTTTAGGCCCGAAACGTCAAGTTTTCCTGCTCCTATGATGCTGCTTGACCTGCTGTGTTCATCCAGCCCCATGCTTGTTATCTCTTCTTCATGCTGGGAATGGTTGCCTGGAGGTTTGTTAGACAACTGATTGACATTCAAATTGCCTCCTGGTGCTCATTCAAAAGGCTGACATGAATTAGTTGAGAAAATAGCATAACTGCATTTAAGAAGTGGAAGGATACGTCCATTGAGTAATCTGAAACAGAGTGCGGGATGATGGGTGTGGAGGATGAATACTGACATACATCTGTTGGGCTGAATAGTCGCTTGCTGAGCTACACCGAACTCAACATAATCTATGGATTTAGTGATTAAAATATTAGTTTCTCTTAGAATGATAAAAATGTACAGCACGACCCCACTTCTATCATGCTTCTACCTCTCTCCATCTCTTATTTCCCTTCCACACCATTTCTCATCCATTCATGGCTCAAAGCCCATGTCTAATATTTGCCTTACTTTTCTGAAACGTATTGTGATTCATGCCTTTCAGCATTACATAATCCTCAGCACCTCCGGTACTAGCAGTCATGTTGTTTATTTTTGGTCATGCTTGTCTAATCATTTCAATATACAGAATTTGTGGCTATGTCATCTTTGTGTATAAAATGGCTTAAATGCGCGTAGGCTTTCTCTGAGGAACAGATAATCCTTTCCTGTTACTGAGAGTTTGGGTACTACTTCTGCAAAAGTGTCTGCCCGCTTTAAGATAAGCACATTAAAAAGGTCAAATGACTCATTAAAAGCTATTAAAATAGTAAGTTAATATTGCTTCATTTAACTTAATTGTGGAGCTTAACTTACCATGCCAAAGTGTGGACAATGTTGAACCTGTCTTGGGGCCTTTTGTAGTGGGGTTAGATAGAAGCGGGCGGTGCGGGGTTGGGGAACGATAAGGTTGGAGGAGGTGGGTGGGAGGTCACCTGACGTGATGAGGTTGTGGGAGATAATGGTTTGGTGTTCGGGGGTGGGGTCATGATCCAGGTGGCAGTAGGAGGAGGTGTCGGAGAGTTGGCACCTGGCCTAATTTCTGATGAAGGGTCTAGGCCCGAAACGTCAAGCTTTCCTGCTCCTAAGATGCTGCTTGGCCTGTTGTGTTCATCCAGCCCCACACCTTGTTATCTTGGGGCCTTTTGTAGATCTTCTTCAGACATTCTTTTTGTGCTTAACATTTATTTAAAAATCCAATAAATTGACTTCAAATTTGAGACACAGGCCACAAAATACATAACCTTTCAGTGTTATGAATTGCATATTGCTCACAAAATGGCAGCAGTAGTACATGCACACAGCTACACGGAACTTAACCGATAGTGCACTCCATTTCTGGTGGTGGAACATGAAATGAACATTATCTTCTGCTGCTTCTCACATGACCATAACTAAAATTATCTACAGATTAGCTAGGAAGGATTTAAAGAGAGAGTTAAGAAGAGCAAGGAGGGGACATGAGCAGTCATTAGCAGGTAGAATTAAGGAGAACCCTAAAGCTTTCTATAGGTATGTGGGGAATAAAAGGATGACTAGGGTAAGAATAGGGCCAGTCAAAGACAGAAGTGGGAAGTTGTGTGTGGACCCTGTGGAGATCGGAGAGGTGCTAAACAAATATTTCTCATCTGTTTTCACTCAGGAAAAGGAGAGTACTGTAGAGGAGAAGACTGAGATACGGGCTATTAGACTTGAAAGGATTGAGGTTAGTAAGGAGGACGTGTTATCAATCCTAGAAGGTGTGAAGGTAGATAAATCCCCTGGGCCGGATGGGATTTTTCCGAGGATTCTCTGGGAAGCTAGGGAGGAGATGGCAGAGCTTTTGGCCTTGATCTTTGAGTCGTCATTGTCTACAGGTTTAGTACCAGAGGACTGGAGGATTGCAAATGTTGTGCCCTTGTTCAAGAAAGGCAGTAGAGATGACCCAGGTAATTATAGACCAGTGAGCCTTACATCTGTTGTAGGAAAAGTTTTGGAAAGGATTATAAGAGATAGGATTTATAATCATCTAGCAAGCAACAATTTGATTGGAGATAGTCAACATGGATTCGTCAAGGGCAGGTCGTGTCTCACAAACCTCATTGAGTTTTTTGAGAAGGTGACCAAGCATGTGGATGAGGGTAGGGCAGTTGACGTGGTGTACTTGGACTTCAGTAAAGCCTTTGATAAGGTTCCACATGGTAGGCTATTGGAGAAAATGCGGAGGCATGGGATTGAGGGAGATTTAGCAGTTTGGATTAGAAACTGGCTTTCTGAAAGAAGGCAAAGAGTGGTGGTTGATGGAAAATATTCAGCCTGGAGTCTGGTTACTAGTGGTGTGCCACAAGGATCTGTTTTGGGACCACTGCTGTTTGTCATTTCTATAAATGACTTGGATGCAGGCATAGGTGGATGGGTTAGTAAGTTTGCAGATGACACTAAAGTCGGTGGAGTGGTGGACAGTGTGGAAGAATGTTGCAGGTTGCAGGGAGACTTGGATAAACTGCAGAATTGGGCTGAAAGGTGGCAAATGGAGTTCAATGCAGATAAATGTGAGGTGATGCACTTTGGGAAGAATAATACGAAGGCAGAATACTGGGTCAATGGAAAGATTCTTGGTAGTGTGGATGTGCAGAGGGATCTTGGTGTCCAGGTACATAGATCCCTGAAAGTTGCCACCCAGGTTGATAGTGCTGTTAAGAAGGCATACGGTGTGTTAGGTTTCATTGGTAGAGGGACTGAGTTCTGGAGCCGTGATGTCATGCTGCAACTGTACAAAACGCTAGTGTGGCCTCACTTGGAATATTGCGTACAGTTCTGGTCGCCCCATTACAGGAAGGATGTGGAAGCATTGGAAAAGGTGCAGAGGAGATTTACCAGGATGTTGCTTGGTCTGGAGTGAAGGTCTTATGAGGAAAGGCTGAGGGACTTGGGTCTGTTCTCATTGGAGAGAAGAAGGCTAAGAGGGGAATTAATAGAGACATACAAAATGATCAGAGGATTAGATAGGGTGTACAGTGAGAGTCTTTTTCCTAGGATGATGACATCGGCTAGTACGAGGGGGCATAGCTGCAAATTGAGGGGTGATAGATTTAAGACAGATGTCAGAGACAGGTTCTTTACTCAGAGAGTGGTAAGGGTGTGGAATGCCCTGCCTGCCAATGTAGTTAACTCAGCCACATTAGGGGCATTTAAACAGTCCTTGGATAAGCATATGGATGATGATGGGATAGTGTAGGGGGATGGGCTTAGATTAGTTCACAGGTCGGCGCAACATCGAGGGCCGAAGGGCCTGTTCTGCGCTGTATTGTTCTATGTTCTATGTTTTATGTTTTAAAATTTAAAATGGCAACCATGTATGTGTGATCACACTTTTCATTGGTGAAACTGGCCTTCAGCTGACTGTGCAGCAGCTGTGGGGGATCAATGAAAGAGCCTCTTGGACAAATTGGGACACTCTTCATCATGATATCAAATTTCCTGTTCAAATTCATTGCTTTTTACAAGACTAATTGAGAATCCAAAGACAGTGTGAGTGTTTTAAACTTCACTTTAAGTATTTCACATTATTTCAGGGTTCAAGGAAAGGTGTGACACACTCCAAAGGACTCTGATTTTACCAATTCTGTATTAATCACCGGCACCAAGACAGGGCATATATGAAATCTCCTTGGAGTAATTTATGGTTGAGGGAATAAGCAGACAGAAAGTGGAAGTATCTGCCAAAAAAGAAAGGAGTCTCAACATAACTTAATTCTTTAATTCTGTTCCCTCTTCTTTACAAGTGGGATCAGTTTCTCCACATCTACTCCGTCCGGACCCTTCATGAATTTAAACGTTTCTAACAAATCTCCTTTCAGCCTTCTTTCCTTCAAGTAAAACAGTCCTAACTTCTGAAATTTATCTCCATAAGAGAAGTTCATCATCCCAAGAATTTTCTCCTGCTCTCTCTCTCAAATGGCTTTGCATACTAGCTAAAGTATAGCACCCAGAATTGGATACAACATTCCAGCTGAGATCAAACTACCCCTGTATACAAGTTCAACATAACTTCTAACATTCTGTGCTCTGTGTACTGTATTAATAAGACCTAAGGTGTGACAAACTTTATCAAACACTTTTTCAATATGCCCTGCCCCTTCAACGACTTATGCATATATATGAAACCGGGGATAAATATTGACCAGGATGCTTGAGATGATTCACCCATTCTTTCAAATGGTATCATGGGATTTACCTGATCAGGCAGATAGAGCCTTGATTTAAAATTTCATTTGAAAGACAGCATCCCTACCAGTGCAATGCTCCCTCAACACTGCAGTATCAGCTTTGATTTTTATGGTTACACCCTGGAGGGAGACTTGAACACAAATCTTATCATTCAAATGTAAGTGTGCTACCAATTGAGCCACAGCTAATAGTTTACCAGGTTCCTATTGATGACATGACTCATAAACACATGCACAATCCAATTTCATAGCAATAATCATTGTGTATGTTTAGTGCCAATCGTGTCTTTCTTTCTCCGCTGGGTGCAGTTTCTAACTTAAATTCTATACAACATTACATCGACTCACTTGTGACTGAAGATTTCACCATGGTAAAACTGTAATTGAAGTTTCCATGTACATATTTACATTTAATTACAAATTGTAAATGGAGATAAGGTGGGGTCGGGAGTGCTCCTTTTTTAAACCCCTGAATCATTACAATATTTGTCGATCTGCACCATACTATGTAGCTGAACTGAATACTGTGCATTTTTGCTCTTTTTGTTCTGATGCAAATGAATTTTACACTGAAGTTGCTACATGAATGTTTTCGAATACAGAAGTGTACTATTATTAATCATGATTTCAACAATGCTCACTGAAATGAATTTTGCCTTTGGCAATAATACAAAAGGACCAAATAGTATTTTAGCACCAATTTGGAGAATGGAAAAGAAAATCGAGCTGTGTTAAATAGGTTGTCATTCATTAATTCATTAATCACAATCATTGGAGACCAATGTCACCTCCATTTTATGTTTTTAAGAATACGATATTTACCAAAGATATGTAGAAGATGGACACATGAATGGTTATTATAAGTTTCTGAATCTTCAGCTATGAGCAATCTGGGGATACTATTGACCAGAAACTGAAATGAACTTGTCATATAAATAGTGTGGCTGCAAGAAAAGGCCATAGCATTGGAATTCTGCAGTGAGTAACTAATCTCCTGTCTCTCCAATGCCAATCCACAGGGCACAAATCAGTACTGTGATGGAATACGCCCCACTGGCCTGGTTGAATACAGTTTCAACAACACTCAAGAATTTTGACACCATCGAGGACAAAGCAATGTACTTTATTGACACCACATCCACCACCTTCAACATTCACTCCCTTCACCATTGACACGCAATTACTGCTGTGTTTACAATGTACAACATGTGCTACAGCAGCTGCTCAGTAGACTCCTTTGACAGCATCTTCTAAACATGCAAACGTTACTAACTAGAAAGACAATTAAAGCTGCAGATGGATGAACACCACCACCTGGTCTGTTTCCTCCAAGGTACATACCATCCTGACTTGGAACTTAATCAACATTCCTTCATTGTTCCCAGGTCAATATACTGGAACAGCTTTCCTAATGACACCTAGGCTGTACCATTACCCCTAAAAATTGCAACAGTTGAAGGAGACAGATCTCCATCACTTTGTCAATAACAATTCACTTTTGCCACCAATGTGCACATAACATGAATATTTTCTAAGAATGCGTCATTTTCCACAGAGAGACATTTGTCTTAAAGGACTGGCAGGCAGAAATAAACAATAGGATCTCTCCTAGTTACCTTTCACTCTGATGCTTCCAAATCCATATCAAGGTCAGCTTGAAGCACTAACTCTCACTGAAATGGATGGAACTGGTCCAAGATACATAGAGCTGTCCTGTAATATTAATCACTAGAATAAGTCAGGATACAAGCAGAAGCCCAAAGTATTGGATCTCTAGGGAACAGAAAATATGCTAATGAAACTAAGACATTTCCCAACAGATAGGAGATAAATTCATTAAAAAATACAAATAGGGGAATACTTTGTGTAGCAAGTTCTGCTGTTATCTTTCTACTTTCCTTTAGGGAATGCCATTATGGATGTGTGTGCCAATTACTGCAGTTTGAGCAATGACTCATTCACAATGACTGCTTCTAGCTGAGGTAGGTGGTTTCAGGGAATAGAGATGGTTGGTGTTGGCTTCTAGGTAGATATCTATTCTAGGCTGCCTCTTTAATTCTGTCTGTATTCCTTGCAATTAATACTAGCTATTGGTAAAAAGCCAAGGCTCATGATTTCAGTGCTAAGTCCATAAATTTGAGTCACAAAGGAAGAGACAGAGAGAGAGAGAGAGATGGGAGCAAACCTACCTGCTTGAAGAAGAACAGCCATGCACTTAAGATTCTTGCATGTATTTTTGTTTTAAAATTTACAGGGGAAAGGTCACAGCACAACCTTCGTAGGATTTGTGAATATTTACAGTTCACCATAACAGCTCTCTGCTGCACTGGCATTCTAAACATCAGAAGAATAATTAGCATTCCTGGCAGACCACATTCCTTAGAAGAGGCTTCGCAGTGGGGTTAAAATTGTATTCCTATTGTGCGCAGGCAACAGAGAGGTAGTTGCTCCTTCAACTCTTTCTGCAACTTTTTCATTTCAATGTGCATTTAAATTCCTGTAATATTTACAATGCCAAGAGTCACAAAGCTAAAATTTTAAATTCTCCCCGTGTCAAATTATTAAAATATACCACTTTTGCAGGTATGACTAAAGTAGGTCTAAAAACCAAAAAAGGAATGGGGAAGGAATTGAACTACTGCAACTTAATAAGTAACAATAGTTCAATAACAGCAATAAAAATTTGCAAAATCTTCTCTACAGTTGCAATCCATTAATGTCAGGGAAAGCTGCTGTGTCATTACAATGATCAAAGTGTAATACTTTGTGAAGCAGTCAATACAGAACTATGAATGTTTTGTAATAAGTTGAGTGTGTTATTAATTTGGAATAAGTGCTAGTGATGCATCACATCGTGCCACATTTGGTACCTATCATGCATCTAAAAATGGTCTATTTATTCTAAACTCTGTCTAATGCTTGTTCAATGTATTAACTTTACTGCATATTTGAGAATTAAAATTAAATTCCTTGAATATCAATACACATGTACACGATTGATATGCCATTAAATTTGTTTGTGTGTGAGTGGACGTGGCAAACTATATAAAATGAAAAGGTTAAAAGCTCTTTAAAAGTAACAGGAAAAGGATTTTGCATTTACATTCAAAGTGGTCCAGTTCAAGACATTGGCATCATTGTGTTACATCCTCTAGCTCTGCATTAACATCAATAACTTACATTTACTCCAGTTCTTGATTTCTTAAAGGAAAGACGATCACAAGGTAATTCTTAGTTATAGAATGAATAAGAAAAAGACTCAGCTAGGAATATGGAGATCAAGAAAAACAATTAATAACTAGAAGCAGTTTTTAATAGATGAAATGGAGCTGGGAGGATTTAGAGAGGGTAACTGGAGAGTTGCACTGAGATAGCTAATACATCTGGCATCAACACTGAGGCGAAGGGAATTGATGAAGCAGGATGCATCAGTTTAGTCCTGGTGAAGTATCGAGTCTCTGTCAGGTGAATAGCTGAGTTGATTGCCAGAGGAAGCATTTGAGCAGGTATGCTTTTTACTACAG
The DNA here is from genome assembly GCA_024137785.1 of Ginglymostoma cirratum. Classification (NCBI taxonomy): domain Eukaryota; kingdom Metazoa; phylum Chordata; class Chondrichthyes; order Orectolobiformes; family Ginglymostomatidae; genus Ginglymostoma; species Ginglymostoma cirratum. The sequence continues at coordinate 5,967,203 of JAHRHZ010000009.1, forward strand.
GATGCAGGAAATGGCAGGAGCACACATGTCAGGGATATAGAGAAGATTAAGCACAGGTAATTTCCAACACTCAGCAGCCTTGTTGCCGCAAGAAATTGTCTGAGGTTTGCTTCTGGAATCATTTCTCCAATGTTGACCTCTATGACCCTAAGCCTGTATATCACATTGAATTTTTACAAATATTCTTTTAAAATTTCAGAGCTTACTTCGAGTCTTTTTAGGCAATCACTGGTAGGTTTGAAACTGAAACTAAGCTTTATGTTCCCTTTAATAGAAAAGTTCTTTGTTTTCTGCTCATCACACACTGGTCAAACTTTTTACATCCCATTCAGTTGCCAGACAACTTTGCTTCTTGGGCACTTTGCTGTTTGCCAATCTCTTCCTTTAGATAGCAGTGGAAATGCAATGGTACTTCTCTCAGGTCAAAGTCAGAAGGTTACAACTTCAAACCCCACTCCAGAGATAGGCCCAGATCTTCCAATGGGAAGACAGATGTTGCAATGGAATAGGCAGAGGCTATGAGGAGAGAACATGCAGAAGACAACAATTTCTCCCTCAATGTCAGCAAAATAAAGGAGCTGGTCATCAACTTCAGGAAGTGGAGCAGAGGACATGCCCCTATCTTTATCAGTGGTGCTGAGGTAGAGGCTGTCGAGAGCTTCAAGTTGCTAGAAGTAAATATCAACAACAATCCATCCTGGCCCAACCACATTGATGCTACAGTCAAGAAAACACACCAATGCCTCTACTTCGTCAGAAGACTAAGAAAATGGGGCATGTTTACAATGACTCTTAAAAATTCCTATAGGTACACCATAGAAAGCAACTATCTGGATGCATCACAGCTTGGTATGGTAACTGCACTGCCCCAGACTGCAAGAAATTACAGACAGTTGTGAATGCAGGCCAGTCCAACATGCAAACCAGCCTTCCTTCCATTGACTCCATCTACATTTCCCACTACTTCAGGAAAGCAGCCAACATATTTAAAGAACCCTCCCAGTCTGATTATACTCTCTTCCATCTCCTTCCATTGGACAGAAGATAAACTAGTTTGAAAATAGATTTAAGATCAGCTTCTTCCCCACTTATATCAGACTTATGAACAGACCTCTCATACATTAGAATTGATCTTTCTCTGCACCCTCTTTATCGCTGTAACTCTGTATTCTGCATTCTGTTCTACGACCCTATTGTATTTATGTAAGGTATGATTTGCCTGGATAGGATGCAATATAGTGTTTCTCACTGTATCTCAGTATATGAGACAACAATAAATCAAATCAAAAACCCAAAGTGGCTGGATCTGCAAGATGGCCCTGGAAGTTGGACAGTTATCTGGAGCCTTCCAAAAAAACACTCCTAACTTGAGTTAGAGTTTGAGATTGTGGACAGTTATTTTTGATTGACCCAAATAATTAGTCAGGAGAATTTAGATGGATTAAAATCTGTTTCAAATATTGGCTAGCTGTATAACTGATGCCTGCTGACTCACCATTGATCCCCTTCACTACCCCACCAACCTCAAACAAACATCTGACACCTCTCATAGACTCAAAGCCCCCCTCCCTCCACATGTAAGCCAAATGGCCAACCTCTCAGGACCTAACAACCCTTCCAGCCCTTTTCCCAACACCCCCCAACCCTCCTCTGCAACTAACATAAACATAAGCATAAAAAACGTCTCTATCCAAAAACCATACACTCAGTTCTAATTTAACCTAATCCCTGAAACCCTTAGACCCAACGATCCTAATCCCTGATTTGATAGACCACTCCCCCCTCCAATCCATAACACTTCCTGAGGGAATATAAGAATCCAGTTTTCAGATTTCGGCTTGATTGACACATCAGTGTTAACAACATAGCATTGTTCTCAAAATAATTATTTCTGCTGGGCTCTTTTCTGTAAAATTTGAAAATCAAGACAACTAAGTAGAGTAGAGAAATGAAAATTTAAAAACACACAATAGGTTCTTACGTAGTAATTTTAGGCTTCCTGTATATGCAGTAAACTCCACATTTAAGGACCATTTCCTTAAAAGACAACTATCAAAATGTCTACAGTTGGTCAACATGTCAATTAGTTGGTCAGGAGGCAATTCCTCACAATGAGATAAAATGCTATCCATTTTATATAATAGGGTGATTCATTGTTGTTGACTTGGTTTGCAAATTGCAAATTTTATCTTGACTAACTCACCAGAGCATTATGAGATTTACAGTTGCATTTTTAGAAGTGCTAGCATATTAATAGACCATTTCTACTCATAATGAAATGATATGGCTGCCTAAATGGTGTTACATTGCTTGTTGCTTGCAGCTGTTCAGCTTTTTCCATTATATATGGGTTTCCAGATCCTGGTGAAATTGTGTGATGATGTCATATGGCTGCACATCTCTGATCATAAATAACATGGTGTGGGCAGAGTTAGAACTCTCTAGAAGAGTCTACCAGTTTACTACACTAGACTAGCACCTTAGAAAGTCTAAAAGCACATGGACATGAACACATAAAAAAAGATTGATTAGTCCTTTCCTAAAGTAACTCTAAAATCAGACCTGGTATATGTATCACTACCAAAGTGTAGGAGTATTTAATTAAAATGTGACAAATAGTGTTACTTTGAAGTCTACATAGAAAGAGAGATTGTCTTTGTATTTTTCTTGATTAGTCTGTTTTGATCCCAGACTCATAGTGTGGCATTAAACCATCAATAAAAGATGGTAACAGTAATGGGATATGCTATTCAGAGAATCATGGCAATAAAGATCACAAAACAGGTATAAGGAAAAAAGAAACAGAAACTGCTAGAGAAACTCGACCGTTCTGGTAGCATCTATGCAGGGAAAGCTGCCACACTTGCTGAGTTTCTTGAGCAATTTCTGTTTTGGTTTCAGATTTACAGCATCCACAGTTCATTGTTTTATTACAGAGCTGAGATTGTCCGGAACGAAGAACAAAAAATCATTTGTCACGAAATTGTTGGTGCAGCTTCCAGACCAGCTAACAACCAAAAAAGTCGCAATGCTGAAGTGCTGCTGTGAAAGAAACATCTCTGAAGAGAAAACTCCTCCAGATAAATGACCAAAATGTTAAGTCACAACAAGTCTTTTATAACTATTAAAAGGAAGACAAGATTTTGTTTTTAAAAAGTGAGAGTAGGAAGAACCCAATAGCAGATAAGGGGAGAAATAGAAATTGAGCACCCATGGAAAGAAACCAATTACTGATTACCCAAAGCAGATTCAATCCCTTAAGAGACAGAACAAAATACTTTATTTTCTCAGCTAAGGAGCAAAGTTAAGAATTCTAACAGTGAGTTAACAATGTTTCCCTGCTATAGGAAGGATATCGTGAAACTTGAAAGGGTTCAGAAAAGATTTGCAAGGATGTTGCCAGGGTTTGAGGATTTGAGTTATAGGGAGAGACTGAATAGACTGGAGCTATTTTCCCTGGAGTGTCAGAAGCTGAGGGGTGACCACATCAAGGTTTGTAAAATCATGAGGGACATGGATAAGGTGAATAGTCAAGCACTTTTCCCTGGGTGGAGGTGTCCAAAACTCGAGTGCGTAGGTTTAAGTTGAGAGGGGAAATACTTAAAAGAGACAGAAGGGGCAACTGTTTCCACACAGAGGGTAGTGCGTGTATGGAATGAGCTGCCAGAGGAAGTGATGGAGTCTGGTACAATTACAACATTTGAAATGCATCTGGATGTGTAAATGAGTAGGAATAGATACGGGCCAAATACTAGCAAATTGGACAAGATTAATTTTGCATACCTGGTTGGCATGGAAGAGTTGGACCAAAGGGTCTGTTTCCATGCTGTACATCTCTATGACTCTATTTACTTGATGATAAAGTTAACAACAGCAAATTAAAATAATTCTTCAGGTCCAAACCTAAAGAACATTGATTGAAAAATTAAAATGAAAGCGGGAAAAAGAATCATCATTGCATTTTGAAGTAACAATTTAACAATAATGACAATGATTCTTTCAATAGTTTGAATGACAAATTCAAAGGTTTATTTGACAACAGAGAAGTTTTATTGCTTTTATTCATTAAAATACACAAAGGAATGTAAACAACAGCTAATGCAATCATCAAATAGAAATACTTTGATTGAGACAGAGGGAAGCTCTGGACCTAGTTAGTGACATCAATTGTAACCAGGTGACAGGATCTACCTACAGAGTGTGTGCAGCAAAGGCTGTTATGAAGGGGCCTGTCGCTGACTTGAGGGAAAGAACGCAAAAGTGATGCAAGAGCCAAACTTAGGCAATGTGCATAATCCACTGCAAGAAGCCCAGCTCCCAAACGTTTTCAGAATAAAATAAAACTTTTGACTTCTGTTTGCTTTGACCCTTATAGCTGTGAACTAGAGTGTTTTGGTTCAGTGATTTACAAACTGAAAATCATCTTTTTTTTCCTTTTGTGGTGGATTAATGTGTTTCTCAAGAATTAATTAGAGATAAGTAGGCTCCCGACTCTCCTCTTCTCCTCTGCCATCACTTTGAAAATTCCAGCCACCCAAAAATGCCGGGACACTGCCAACCCATTGTGACGTTTTATTTTCAAAGCACACTCATTCCTGTTTCACTCACCGTGGACAGCTAGTAATCTGGCACAGGTCTTAATGTCTCCAGATAAGCGGTCCACCATTAAGGACTGAGGTAAATGTCTTCAATTAGAATATTGTGGATCATTCAATTCCTTCACCCAGGAGGGCTGTTGATGTCATTCGATGAGAATATTCAGAACTGAGGTCAATAGATTTTCTTCTGTGCTAAGGGAAATAAGGGACATGGAACAGGACGGGAAATTGAGTTGATGTTAAAGTTTAGCCTTGACATAATTTATAGATCAGGCTTGATTGATGTGTGGCTCCTACTCCCACTCCTAGTCCTTATAATCTTGAAAGGTTTTTGGACAATTGGAAGTGGTGCTATATAATTGTGAGTGCCTTCTTTTAAGTTAGCAGTTGACAAATCTATTCATTCTATAGCTCAAGTGAACTAGGTTACCAAGAAGTTTCCTTCTGCTGGTGTTGCTTAGCAACACACTATTCTTTGTTTAATAATGTAACATTTACACCTCCAGTATCATCCGTAACTTCAAAAATCACACAAACAAGCTGCTTTGGATTGTACAGAAGTAAAACTTTTTAATGGAAACTTATGGCATTGGTAATTTACAAATCATTTCAAAGGTACAATACAGAATATCGTCACACAATTTGGACATGGGGAACATTGAATAACAATGACATTTTATTTTAAGTACTTGATTATATTTTCAAAGAAGACCTATTTTTCTGTGTTGTTAGCAATAATTTCACAAGCTTTCCAGTATCATTTAGAAAAAAAAACTTCAAGAAGCATCTGGATGCGTACTTAAAATGCCACAGCCTAGTTGGCTAGGATGCAAGTGAAAATAAATGGGATTAATGTAGCTTGGTGCTTCATGGTCGGCATAGACATGGTGGGCTGAAGGGCCTATTTCTATGCTGTATGACACTATGTCTAATTTGTTTCATAGATTTTGCTGCTATAGTGTCTCAGTGGTTAGCACTGCTGCCTCAGGGACCCAGGTTCAATTCTACCCTCAGGCAACTGTCTGTGTGGAGCTTGCACATTCTCCCCGTCTCTGCGAGAGTTTCCTTTGGATGCTCCAGTTTCCTCCCATAGTCCAAAGATGTGCAGACAAAATGGATTAGCCATGGGAAACACAGGGATAGGGTGGGATGCTCTTTGGAGGATTGATGGGCTGAATAGCCTGCTTCCATGCTGTAAGGATTCTACTATGTCTGCTCCTGGGTGGTGCACATACTGCCAACGGTTGCTGATATGCTTTATGTACAACAATTAGTTTTCTGCTAATTTAGAGTCCTCTGCTTGGAATATATCAGTCTGTTTAAGCACTGAAAATATATTAGACCTTCATATCTTCTGTTATTACGAGGGTATGCATTGGATAACACAAAAATAGTACATCAAAGCAGTGATTATTTCATTCATTTATCTGTCACCAATTAGCAAAAATGTTATGTGTCCAGGTCCTGGCTATTTTACACCAGTTTTGAGAAATTATATTTAAAATATGGAAATGAACCATGGGTGATTTGGGAAACATGTAAAAAAAGCAAGATGGACCCCCCTTGCGGCACAGTGGTGGGAAAAACCAGAATAGCATAAGGGTGGGCCCTCTTGTGGTGCAAAAAGTTTTTTTTAAAAATAGTGGTTCCTAGAGAGATCTGGTGGCACAGTGGTAGTGTCCCTCCCTTTGACAAAGGAGGTACAGGTTCAAGTCCCACTTGCCCCAGGAGATGGGTCATAACATCCTTGAACAGAATTGATTAAAGAAATCTATGTAGCAAAGCAAGAAAAACATTATGTTTTAGGGGCTCTTGTGGCACTGTGGCATTGTCCCTACCTCTGAGCTAAGAGGCCTGGGCTGAAGTCCAACAGCTTGAGAGGTTAGCTATAACATCGCTGAACAGGTTCGTTAAAAATACCAAGAAGTTATATGTTCCGCAGAAATACACAATTTCCACCTTCAACTCCATTGTGATTTAGCCCTCCTCTCTTTCCCTCTGTGCCCCTCACTTTTGATGGTTTGCACTTAGATATTTAATTGGCTACGCAGATAATAACTGGTGGTGGTTAGTAGTTAAAAAATAAAAAATAACAAAAAAGGTCGGTGTTTTTGGTGATGGGAAAGTCACTCAGTTGTGTATGACAGCACTTCTGGGTATTACAAAAAAAGAGAAGTTATATTTTTGATATGATATGTCATCTCAATTTAGAAAGTAGTTTGGCCTTATTAGGCCATGGGTAGGATCATGAAAGATTGGTCCTCCTAGGGAGTAATGCAAGTTGTTGGAAAAGTTAGCTTTCATGCTGTGGGGTTGGGGATGGTCAAATCGGAGAGCTAATAGTGGCACCATCCACTGGCTTCCAGGCAAGTCAATGTCACCTGATGGCAGATATCCAACTGGAACAGAGTAGGTAATGGCCGACCATGATCCACAGTGTTTATCGTGGATTTCTTAAGAGCAGACCTGCACTTCCAAGCACCAAAATTTAATAAAGAAAGAAAAACCCTTTTGTGCTGTGGCCTCCTGCAGTTCTATTCAAAATAATTTTGTGTTGTTTGTACCTATTTATCCTCTCTCAGACTGATACAGAAATTGCTGGCTGGCACAGCAAGAACATAAAGAAAACGTATGCATTGATAACTCCTGGTATGATGGCAATGGAGTAGAGCTTCTGAGCTCCGGGGCTTGTCATCTCTGTCTGCATTTCTTTTCATTACTTTTGTTCTTTTCTCTCAACATTTTCTCTTTTTTTTACTCTTTTATTGTACTAATCTCTTGCGTCGAACTTGGTCACGGTGACAGCATCCAGTAGAGAGTGGGCCCATCTGAATGGACTGGAATAGGCCCAGCAAGCGGCGGTTTCGGAGGCAAGTTTGGGCCCTTGTCAAGGTAGTCCGAGCACCATCTCATGGCCGCTGCAACGGAAGCAAATTTGGGTTCCAGGTGGTGTCTGCATCCGGCGCAGAATCATGGACACGGTGGCGGAGGTGAGTTTGGGCCCAACACGAGGCCTGGCAGCAGCATCATCAGCAGATGCCTCAGTGAGGGTGGGCACAAAGCAGACTCATGGTGGCAGTGGAGTCGGGTTTGGGCCACTGCAGTACCCAACAGCATCGATGGCATCTGCATTGGCGAGGTCCAGCAAGGACTCATAGCAGTGAGGACATCAGCAGTGGCCAGATGGTGCTGAAGATTGGCAACTTTCATTCCAATGGCAGCAGTGCGGCAAAGGGGTCTCATGCCTGGCCACCAGGCCCGTGGCCCATGACGGAGCACTTAACAAGAAGGACTCTCAAGTTGAACAATTTTTCTTTATTTCTTAATTTTTCTGCCTTTATATTCTATGTTCTGGTTTATTTTTCTGTGTTTTAAGATGGCACCAGAGAGTGGCAACACGATACAAAAATTTTCACTGTGTTTTGTAACAAAATACACGCAACAATAAGACAATCAAATCGAATTAAATCAAATTGGGGCACTGAACCTTTACATTCAAGAGGCCTCATTTCTTCTTCATTCTCACTCACTGGGCTGGTGATGGATAGATCATAAGGGTTTCCTCTTGAAAAGCTGGTATGATTGGGGGACAATGGGAATAGGGTGGCTGGGGTGTGGTGTAGGTGTGGGGGTAGGAGTGGGGAATAATGGAGAAGAGAAAGTGTTGCACGAACAAGGGAAGAGAGTTTGTTGCTAACCATGAGAGAGAAGCTGTAGGTGAACAGCAGGGGTGAGTGGTGATGTTGGACAACTGTAGGGGTAGGTGTCATTATTAAATAATGTGCTGGAGTTGGGTGTAGTTAAAGTCACAATGTTACAGAGTCATAGAATCATACAACATAGAAATGGGCCCTTTGATGCACCAAATCTACACCAACCACCAAAACTAAACTGTACTAATCTCATTAACCTGCACTTTGTCCATAGCCGACTGTGTCCTGGCATTTTAAGTCCACATGCTTCTTAAATGTTATGTGTTGTGTTCTGTACTTTGTGTCTAAGAGATTTCACATTTAAGGACTCTATTGACTCTGAGTATACATTGTTGCAACTCTGCTTGTCAATGTGTCTGTTATGGATTTGAAAGCTGCACACTTGGAATTCAGAGGTAACAAGGCGTAGAGCTGGATGAACACAGCAGGCCAAGCAGCATCAGAGGAGCAGGAAAGCTGACATTTCGGGTCTACACCCTTCTTCAGAAATGGAATTCACTTGGAATTCACTTGCCTTGTAATGTCTGCTTTATAATTGTGTTTTGCTATTTTAAATAAACTAACCCATTGAATTAATCAACCCTCGCAAAGTCATCAGGTCTTCAATCTGACCCAGAAAAACTCCTCTCCAGGATTGACACCCCACCGACCTGACCTGAAATGATCAGGTGTCATGGTGGCTCAGTGCCTGCTGCCACACAGCGCCAGGGACCCAGGTTCAATTCCATTCCCTGGCGACTGTCTGAGTGGAGTTTGCACATTCTCCCTGTATCTGCGTAGGTTTCCTTTGGGAGCTCCAGTCTACTCCCACAATCCAAAGATGTGCACGGTGGGTAGATTGGCCATGTTAGATTGCTTATAGTCTCCAGGGGTGTGCAGGTTATGTGGGTTAGCTATGGGAAATGCAAGGTTACAGGGTTGGGTCTGGATTGGCTGCTCTCTGGAGGGTCAGTGCAGACTTGATGGGACAAATGGCCTACTCCCACATTGTAGGAATTCTAAGATATTCATCACTAGTTTGACACCCACATTGCCCCACTAGACCTCACATTCCTACCTGGCAACAAATGCCCAATTACTGATACTAATAGCCACATTGGCTTGATCCAACAGCATCTCCTTATATAAGTGGTGGAGGCTGGTAGCGTTACAACATTTAAAAGGCTGGATGGGTACATGAATTGGAAGGGTTTAGAGGGATATGGGCCAAATTTTGGCAAATGGTACTAGATTAATTTAAGACATCCAGCCACTCCTACCCCTGCTGGACCCTCCTCACCCACCTGTTACCCCAACGCTCTCACACATCTTACAAACTTACCCTTTCACAGGATCTTTCAAAGTGATTGGCAGTGCTGCTGGACAAGACTCTATACGACATTTAAAAGGCATCTGGAGAGTGTGATGATGCTGTCACCTTACAAGGTTATTTTGTCCTTGGTTTTCTTTTAAGAGAGGTTGTAAGAATGGAGGCACCAAAGAGTCGAGGGAGTAGCAGTTTTACAATGTAAGGGGAGTGGCCAGTTCTCCCAGTTCAGGTTTTTCCTGTTTTTTTTAGCTGCAGCAATGGGTACATGAATAGGAAGGATTTAGAGGGATATGGGCCAAATGCTGGCAAATGGGACTAAATTAATTTGGATATCTGGTCAGCATGAACGAGTTGGACTGAAGAGTCTGTTTCTGTGTTGTACAACTGTATGTCTCGCTGTAAACCACAGTGTACCACACATTGACCACTGCAAAAGGGCGTATTCATTCTACAAGGTCTTCTCAAGGGAAGTGGATATTTTGCAATTCCATCAAGGTCAGAATTAAGATATCTGCCTTGGATCAGAGTATCTAGGCCAATATGTTATAGTATTTTAAATAAACTAATTCAGAGAGTTAATGAACCTCTAAGGAGTGATTGTTAGACCACTATCATTGAGATGGCAGGAATTGTTGGTGAACAATGGAGTTTGGAGGAGATGGGATGGATCTAGGACTAAGAGACCTAAGGGGCAATTTTTTCATGCAGAGGGCGGTGCGTGCATGCAATGAGCTGCCGGAGGAAGTGGTGGAGGCTGGTACCGTTACAACATTTAAAAGGCTGGATGGGTACTTGAATTAGAAGGGTTTAGAGAGATATGGGCCAAATTTTGGCAAAAGGTACTAGATAAATTTAGGATATCCAGCCAGCACGGGACATATTGGACCAAAGGGTCTGTTTCTGTCTGTACAACTCTATCACTTATGGCTGCTGACTAATGGCTAGCAGGGGACATGATAGACACCGACTGGTGGAAAGTGAGTACATATCCTGTGCATCACAAGCAGGTCAGATTGTGAGTCTAGAAATAGCCAAAGGGCATGACCTATAAGTCTGAACCAAGGAAGAGATGCCAGGGTTTTTGACTAAAGGGAAAGAGAGAAACAAACCCTAGGTCTCTAGAAGGCAACAAACAGGGGAGAAGAGAAGAAGAGGCCAATGTACAGTTCAGGCAGTACTGTTACAGGCTCGTCCTGTCACATGGGTGTTTATCAGAAGGTATGTTGGGATATCTCCCAAAGGCTGGATGGTCCACTAAATACCTGGTGACTAGGTCACTTACAATTAACTATTTGAATCGAGTCAAGTTGGGATAGAAACCATGGCACACTGGCCTGGCGCCCACTGGGCATGTTGGACAATCTTGATTCAACAGCTTTCACATTGTTAGGAAGTTTCAAAGTGCTCCATCGCCAATCATCAACTTTTGAAGTGTAATTATTTGTGCTATCTGGACAAATCTACCATCCAATTAAATTTTGCATGATCCGATAAACAACAAAATGATGAACATTAGTGTTAACTATATTGAAAGCATTGGTTTAGGGACAAATAGGGCCAGGCCAAGTAGAAATCTTTCCTTCTCGCAAAATGGATCTTTAAAATCCATTGAAACAGGCAGAGAGATTATTTTGGTACGATACTGGTTATAGGCAAAGCGATCAACTTCCCTTTGTTTTCTTCATTCTAAATTTTCTGAAGAAAAATGATAACATGCCTGCGTCCATATACCTATTAGACAAACAAGAAAACAGAGTGATTTTGGCACAAACTACCTTGCACTTAATGGGAACATATATTTCAATCACAAGACAGAATTCACAAGGGAATTTCAGGATCTAATGACCTTAAAAAACGACGTGCGTTTCCTGCTATCCAGAATTGTTATTTGTTGAAATAACATGCAGCATTTGCCCAGCAAATCATCCAAGGTATATCCGGTAAAAACATTATTGAATCGTGGATTTGGTTCCACAACTGAATCCCTGCAGTCAGTTATTTCACGCATGAAGTGCCCACAGTCTAAGGCCAACATCTCAATCAATAACCCGTTAGTATGCTTCTCCTCCATTTCACAATTCAATGATCCATTGTAAAAATTTTTAAAGGCCCAGAGCCTGTTGAAATTCTTTTCCTCATTCTTATTTAGAATGTTTTAAATCTTCTTGCATTATGCTGAGCATAATGCAGGGTATGGTTTGACTCATGGAGGGCTTTGCAGGCATCATAGCAGAGGGTTTGAGTCTCCGCCACTCCATGGTGCTTACTCTCGCTAGATTGGACTACACAGAGGAGAGCGCACAGTCCAGTGTGTACATCACTGACACTGACTCACAGTTGGTGGAGGAAAAATAGCAGCTAACATCATTGGCACTTGGAGGACTGTCAGGAGCAAGGCTTCTGGCAGAGGAAGTATCCTGCGCTGAGCCATATGAGTTGGTCAATTTGCAGACAGAGGTGGGAACATCTGACAGGTCTAGCAAAGACCTTCCAGCAGATTGGACTAAAAGGTGGAGGACTCCATCCATACTCTTGCTACTATGATAGCTCCAGCAGTGAGGGCTTGGCTGTATCATTGGAAAGATTGGTGGGTGTCTTGGAGACGCAGGTCTACAGAGTACTTAGTGGGTTCTGGATACATGCTTGGCCCTGCACTCCATTGCCCAAGTCACATGCACTCAGCACTAATGGCAAGGCGACAGCATGAATGAGATACCTCAACCAAGCCATCCTTCTTTTCAAAGGGGCAGGCTGGTGCCAGCAGGAATTCAGTTTTTATGGTCTTATAGTCAGACGAGCAGAAGCGATAGAAAGACACGCAGATCAAGTCACATTAGAGGTGTCTGTTCCCTCCACCTTCTATCTGCCAGTGGCCCCATTGCCTCCAGCAGCTCAGGCCAAGGAATGAAAGCTTGTACCTATGCAGGGGAATCTCTAGAGCCAGGACCACCTTGGTCCAGAGCCCTGGGCGATGACTGCCAATGTCTTCCAAGTTTCAAGGTAATCCAAGTTGACAGAATTCCTCTGTGCCAGCTACAAAGCCCAAGTATCCAGAAGTACTTTCCCAGATGGAAAGGAAAGAGTAAATTGTCTAGGATCACATCAATGGAATGGGTATTCAGTCGTCATATATAATCTGTACTTTGGTTAATATATATATTAAATTTCACCATTCTAACATTGGTTGTGGTTTTTATTCTACCAACAGGATGTAAGGGCATTCTCCAAAGTGAAAGATGTGGAGCAGCCTCAACCAGGACAGACACGAGCTGTACTAAACCAGACCTGAAATCTCTCTTGTAATCAGCAACATGTGGGACTCAAGACAGCTTCATTCTTCAGAGTACCGCACACCTACAAATTGAGGATTACAATCAAGGCACTAAAGATTACTCTGAGGGGAATTAAAAACAACAGTAAGATCCAGGGGAACAGGCAGAACCTGTGATGTCCAGTTGGTTGTCTCCACGTATGATGTTTGTAGTAGCATCAGCAGTATCCAGGTCATGTACTTACATTCCTCAGGGAAGAGAATATGTCCCATTTCTGCAGTTCTCAAGACCACACCATCACATTTAGGGCTGTGAGGTAGATAATGGTCAAAATGCAATTCACCATAATTATGGATCTGAGTGGAAGGAACAGATCCTAATTTTTTACACATAGTGTTGGAGGAATTGTCAGTGAGATTGGTCAGGCATTGTAAGATTCGGTGAAGTCTCGTCGTATTCTGTAGCAATATAGCAATAGTGTGCATGTAAGGTACATGAGAAGCAGTCTAAGGATGTGGGACGACTCAATCGGATCTGTCAGGGAGTGGCATATCTAATGTGACTCATATATTTTTGACAAAAGTACCATTTTATTGCAATTCTCAAGGAGAATAAGGTAGTGGAAATGCTTAGTAAACCACAATTGCTTTAACTCTGACTTTGGCTGAGGGCAAGGTCTGAAAACAGACTTTTTAAGCATTCACAAAGCTAAGCAGATCAAAAGCACAATTGAAAGAAAAAAGGTAACATTTTGTTGCAAGGATATATCAAACTGAAAGTCAACTCAATCCTTGTGGATTATGGCAAATAACAAGCAGAGGGCTGACAGTCAACTGGGCAAATGAAATACTAACATAAACAGAAAATGTTGGTCACTACAAGGTTGTCTCTGGCCTCTCTGTCTCAATACAACTTTGTTCTGTTTTCATTTCTTTGGTAGTTGTCCTGGCCCATCTTAGGGTTCAAACGATATCTTCCTGCTCAGAGGTTTCCACTCAATCCTGAATCTTACTTGTTCTGTCAGCGTGACTACATATGATTTATTTCCAGTAAATATCTGCATTGGCTTGATCTTCTTAAGTATATGCCTCTTCTTTAGACCCTTAAACAAACTGCAAATACAACACACTTACGCCACTAGGGAGCATATTTTTAAGGTGAGAGGAGAGAGATTTGAAAAAGACAAGAGGCAATTTTTTTACACAGAGGGTTGTTCGTGCATAGAATGAACTTCCTGAGGAAGTGGTGAATGTAGATACAATTACAACATTTAAAAGATATTTGGATAGGTACATGAATAGGAACGGTTTGGAAGAATATGAGCCAGGAGCAGAAAGGTGGGACTAATTTAGTTTGGGATTATGTTCGGCAGGGACTGGTGAGACGAAAGGGTCTGCTTCCCTGCTGCGTGACTCTATGATTCTATGTGTTCTTTAAATACATGTATTCAACAGCTTTGTCAGATGTGTCCCTCTCTGACAACTTAAAATCTTGTTTTACTGGATCTTCTGTCTTACTAACTTTGAAGTCACCCAGGACTTTCTTGCTTCTGTACTTTCTGTTTTGAAGGCTGCTAAAATGCACTGCTGCTGGTACAAATTTTTTCTCTCTGATTGGCCTGCTCCTCTTTCTGAAAGAAATCTGCTCACTTATTAACTTTCTGTATGGTTTTGTTTTTCTTGAAAAGTACGCTTTCTGCCTCTGTGCTTGTGTGTCATGGATGACCTGCCCAATTTGATTTCCCTTTATTCTACACTTGTTGCAAGTGAATTAATCACCTTGAGACTTGTCGAAGCCTTATTTAGGTACATGTAAACAAATCTTCACACATCCCAACATAACACAGAGAACGCAAAAAATAATCCATAATTGGTTCCTTATCTTCTTAACCTACAAAATATAGAAATACAAATCAAATTTTAAATTATACACAGTTCTATCCACTTCATAGCCCAAGTTTCCAAAGAGTAATCATTTATTATGAACCTCTATCACGGCAAGAAGGCCTGACTTGACATCAGTATTCTTGAAATGGCAGAGTAAGTTAAGTAATGTCAAAGAACAACCAATCAAGGAGCAGGTGACTGAGGAGCAACCTGATGGAAGCCAATGAATAACAGATTTGATAGGGCTCCCTAGACTCCCTAGAAGAATGAGGGAGCATCTTATAGAACCATATAAAATCTTGATGGGACGGACAGGCTTGATGTGGGAAGAGTGTTCTCGATGTTGGGGAAGTCCAGAACCAGGGGTCACAGTCTAAGAAAAGGGGGCGAGCCATTCGGGACTGAGATGAGGGAACATTTCTCCATTCGTAGAGTTGTGAACCTGTGGAATTCTCTCCCACAGGAAGTTGTTGGGGCTGATTCAATACTTATATTCAAGAGGGATCTGGATGTGGCTCTCGTAGCTAAAGGGATCTAGGGATGTGGAGAGAAAGTGTGAATGGGATACTGAGATTGCATGGTTAGCCATGATCATATTGAATGGTGGCATAGGCTTGAAGGGTTGAATGACCTACTCCTGCACCTATTTTCTAGGTTTCTATTTTTTCTATGTTTCTTAGCAGAACTTAACCAAAAAAAATCTATTGAGATTAGGTATGCTGACATAATAAATTTATTTGATACTGCCAATAAGATGGGAACCTGTATCTATCTGGATTGGCAGAAATGTTTTTCATTACTAACATCATTAAGCATTAGTTTGCAAGAGTCAACAGAGTTTGTGAGGAAAAACAAGCAGTTATACAATCAATGAACATCATTTCCATCAAGCCAATTGACAATTTTATTACTGATGTAACACTGATATATATCTAACGTTAATAGCTAGGATGACATGCAAGAGAAAGTTCAAGCAGAATAGTTGACTTCCTGGTAGAGTAGAGCCAAATGCAGTCTCAATAGTAACCCTTTCGAACCATTATCTAATATGACATTAACCTCAAGCTTTTTCCCAGTCATTTGTATTTATGCATTCAGTTTTTTTTTACATTTACCTCTGCCCCATTTCCAAGCAAGTCTCTGACTTCACAAACTTATGTAGACTGAAGTTCTCACAATTGTTCCAAACCATGTTACCATTGGACTTGGAAGATTGTTAGGTCTTTGTCTTTGCTGTTGACCTTAATGTGGATCTTCTGTGTAAATCATTTCTCCACAAAAAGACCTATTATATTTCGGATATCCTTGACAGAGGATGCTATGACAGCTGAACTCAGTAGTTGGTCTATTACCTTATATAGAAGGCCCTTAATATCCTGAATTCCTTGCATATGGGAACTGGTCATCGCTAACTCAATTAGTTGTCCCGTAACATTATCTGGTGGACTGTTAATCTCATAAATGTCAATTCAAAGGTTGTAGCTAACTGATTGACTATTCTTAAAGTGGTAAACTCACTAGCCTTTTAATAAATTTTTTTCTTCTGTGTTGAATTCACTTGTTTAAAATGTTGTTCCTATAATGTACCTGATCAGTATTCATCATGTTGAATATATTGCAGAACCAACAGCTGCCAAATGATAGTTGGGGTAATACCACTGCTGAGATCCCCTTTCTGCATTGATTCTAAGGACCTGTTTGATTCAAAGAGGTCGAGGGTGAGCCACAAATGAGTCTTAACAATAGACATTTTCTTCACAACAATATGTAGTTTATTGCATTCCAGCAATATACACTACATTGACTACTTAGATATAGTAATTAGATTATCATAAACCAGAGATTACGTGTCCGAAATGATCAGGATCTCAAGCTAGACTCAATTCTCCATCCAAGACTGTATGATATCATCAGATTAGATGGAATCTAATGCAGACTCCAATATTAACCCTTTAGAGCCATTATCTTATATATCACTGTCCCACTTCTCGAACTCCTGACTTCATTTCAGTACTATTGGCAGTGCAATGGTAATGACACAATCTGGTCTGAGGAGCCAGGTATGATTCAATAGACCACTTCCTGAGCAAATTCCCCAGAACCCTCACCTCTGAATGGACTCTGTTACCACTTCCAATCTTTTATTAAAGAACAGCAAAACCATTTCATAATGTTCATTTATTTGTCAATTAAATGCTGACAATACAAACGCCTGATGTGCTAAAAAAAACACTGCAACACAGAGTCAGTTGTGAAAAGGCTGCTATGTTTGATGTCAAATACAATAATTGTCTTGAATGCCTCTCTCATTTAATTATCGACCCAAACTGTTTTTCTGAAAAGCTTTATTAACTCTACTAAGCCTATGGTGTACAGAGAAGCTATGACCATGCTTACTGATTCCCTTATGGCCTTGTGACTTCTGAGCACTGCAGAGGCACAGTCTGGCTCAGCTGGTTTTCTGGCACCATGACAGCTATTGGTTGAGAGGTAGATGAGAGAGCAGAAATGCTGACAGCACACTAGAAGGCAAGAAGTGTTGCTCCTGTTTCACTACTGCTGTTCCCGTAGAGCTGCAGTTCACCAGTCACACTGATTTGCAGGATAACAGATGCACAAGCTGATAGAAGGTGCAATTTGGATGCAGTTGTTTGATACCCACCCTCCCCCAAAGTTTCAAAATGCTGCAATTATCCACTGTTTTGGCAGAGCCCAAATGCAACAACGTGCTGGCAAGAGTGCTGGCCGCACTCTTCAGAGTGAATTGAAGGATGCTGATGCTATGTAAATGCCATGGTCCAGTTTAGAGGCAGGACCCTACTTCCAGCTATAGAAATGAAGTTGTAGGTGAAACAATCCCTGTTTAAACACTTATGCAGAGAGATTCACTACATGCAGTCTCCTTTATCTTCTAAGTCAGTGTCTGTGTTAGTGTTTAAAGGATCTAAGGTTGTGACAGTGCCACCTCAAAAAAGTTGTCCTCTTCAGAATTCTGCAACTGAGAAGTGCATAGAGGGATGCAAAAAAGGAAAAAAAACACTTGGCTGGGCATTAACAGGCCTCACAGTGCTTGATATTGTCCATTGATTTTTCTGAGGTACACCAGTAGATACAGGTAGGCAGACAGGGACCATTTGGGGGAAGCCTAAAGTTTCAAACTTGTCGTTTCACAAGATTCTAGTGGAGCCATTGATCTCTGGGGCATGACACTCACTTCAGAGAAGATCACCAGTTTGGCTGTTACTGACCCTGGTACTTGGAGCCACATTTTCTCCATGGAGAGATGCCAAGACTTACTGAGTGTCAACTGCAAAGAAGAGTTCTCATGCGCTGAGCTTCTGGCTGAGGTGTATATGCTGAGAATTAGAAAACTCAAAATCAGAAGAATGCGTGTTTGTTCAAAGCAAAGAAAAAAGAACAATACCGCACAGGAACAGGCCTTTCGGCCCTCCAAGCCTGCACTAACACATTTTGCCCTTCCGTATTAAAACTGTTTTCGCTGACAGGATCCATATCCCTCGATTCCCTTCCTATTCCTTTATTCATCCAGATGTTTCTTGAATGCTACTGTTGTGTTTGCTTCCACCACCTCCTCTGGCAGCATGTTCCAGGCACTCTCCACCCATTGTCTGAAAACCTTGCTTCGCACATCCTTTTTAAATTTCACCCCAGCCTCCCCGCACCTTGAACCTGTGTCCCCTCGTAACTGACTCCTCCACCCTGGAAAAAACCTCATACTTTTCACTCTAGCCATGCCATTGATAACCTTATGAACTTCTATCATGTCACCCTCTCAGCCTCCTGTGTTCCAATTAAATAAGCCCAACCTAGTTAACCTTTCTTCATAGCTAAAATCCCTCATACCAGGCGACATCCTAGTAAACCTTTTCTGTACCGTCTCCAAAGCATCCATATCCTTCTAGTGTTGTGATGTCCAGAAATATATTCCAAGTGTGGCATAACTAAAGTTCTATAAAGTAGCAGATAACTTGTCTATCCTTAGATTCAATGCCCGTTCCAATGAAGGCAAGCATGCCATGAGCCTTTTTTACTACCTTATTTACCTGTGCTACCACCTTCAGTGATCTGTGGACCTGCACACCCAGACCCCTCTGCTTATCAATACTCCTAAGAGTTCTGCCTTCACTGTATAATTTCCACCTGGACTTGACCTTCCAAAATGCATCACTTCACATTTGTCTGGGCTATACTCCATCTGCCTTTATTCTGCCTATGCCTCCAAATGATCTATATCCTGCTGTAAAGCAAAGTAAGTGGCTGAAATCTGAGGGACAAAAGGAGACAAGAGAGAAATACATGATCCTGCAAAGGCTACTGCTCGAGAAGAAAATGTAGCAACTGGTTGCTGTGAAGGGAACAAGGAAGAAGCAA
Source organism: Ginglymostoma cirratum (assembly GCA_024137785.1). NCBI lineage: Eukaryota > Metazoa > Chordata > Chondrichthyes > Orectolobiformes > Ginglymostomatidae > Ginglymostoma > Ginglymostoma cirratum. Next base: position 5,986,373 of record JAHRHZ010000009.1, read on the forward strand.
ATGTATGTTTGGTGTCAGGTTAGGACGTAATTAAATGTGACCGTGTGATGGATGGTGGAGGACATGATGCAGGGGAGGAAAGGCTTCAGTGCACTTGAAACACTACTGTAAGTCAGCCCACATGAAGGAAAGGTGTCTCTCTTCATTGTATCTCACAAAATCATGAAAACAACTTATTCCAAAACTATTCATGATTTCAGCAGAAATAGAACAAAGAGGAAATCTTCCTGCAATGTTTACCATGTCACTAACACCAACATATGTAAAATTAATATAATTTATAATATAATATAACCAATATAATATATAATTATTAAAACTAAACAAAAATAATATCGTTAGAAAATAACGTAATATATACCTATTTTACATTAGGATTAGAGTTAGCCTCTATTGTCACATATACTCAATGAGTATAGTGAAAAGTTTACAGGTAGGCACTTAAAGCACCAACTTAGGTACAAGATACCGAGGTACAGCTTCTCTAGTTACAAGATCTTAGACAATAGAGAAATAAAATGTCCAGCACTGCAGAAATAAAAGTTCAGAACAACAGACCACTGAGATTTAATAGGGAGGAGCAAGAAGAAGGAGAGGGGTCCCAACCCAGAGCATCAAGTTCCCTGGTCCTCTGATGCTGCATGACTTGCTGCTTTCCTCCAGCTCCACACTGTGTTGTCTTTAAAATTAACATGTTGCTTGACTCTGAGACAATATATGTCAGTGAGCACAGAGTTGATGAGTGAATGGAATTTGGTGTGAGTTAAATGGTTTAGGATGACTTGAAATTGATAGAAGGCTTTTTTTAACCAATATTCTATCTCCTCTTTCTCAGCCACAAAACTATTTGAAACAATCAGCTTTTGGATAACATTCCACAGTTATTAGTAGTTATCCATCACTTGGGTATGGTGGCCATTCTTTACATGCACAACAGACTGTATTTCACCTCATTAGAGGGATATTGAATCAGGGAGGACATCATAATCTTTTCTCATGCAATGCCATGAACACATTTATCCAACTACTGTGTGCCTGAGATCAGATAACAGCAACATTTTAAACATTTCTAACTGAACACACATTCTCAATGGCACCTGCAAATAAGATGGGCAAAAAAATCACCTAAAGCTGCCCAAATTTTCCTGAATTACACCGTAAGGCTTTGTGACTTTTATTGAATAAAAGATGCTACTTTTCTCCAAATTTCAACATTTTAAGATGATCATCACATTTTTTAGTTAAAGACTGAATTCCAGAGGTTAGATCATAATTGTGAGATAGACAGATAGAGATGCAGTGGAAGGCAATATTTCAGATTTCTCAGTATAAATGTTTACCTGCTGTGGAGAAAAATTCCAAGATGACAACTTGAGACAGCCATCCACGGCTAACTAATGAAGTTGAGGAAAACGTCATATTTAAGGAAATTGTACAAAGCTGGGTGCAGGTCAGACAATTGGTTAGAACATAAAGAACAGTAGTAATGCATAAAAAGTAAATCGGGAGAAATAATTTAAAGCACGAGAGGAAGTTAGCTTGGAACGTAACAATCTATAGCAACATTTTCTATATGTAACTAAAAAAGAAACGAGCAAAGCAAGTGGGTATTGGTCATTCAGACTGCGACAATGAAGATTTGACAGTGGAAAATAGGAAAGTGGAGGACAAAATAAACTAATATTTTGCTTCTGACTTTAATATAGGTGGTGGCATTCCCATGTATCTGCTGCCCTTGTCCTTCTAGAGAGCAATGGTTATGGGTTTAGAAGGTATTGTCTTAAGAGCCATAGTGAATTTCTGCAGTGTATCTTGTACATGGTAGACACTACAGCCACTGTACTTTAGTGGTGGACGGAGTGAATGTATGTTAATATAATGTCAATCAACTGGGTTGCTTTGTCCGGGATGGTGCCAAGCTTCTTGATTGTTGCACTCATTAGGCAAGTTGGGAATATTTATTTCATCCAGATAGTGGACAAGCTTTGTGGAGACAGGATGTGAGTTATTGTCTGCAGGATTCCTAGTTTGTGACCTACTCAATTAGCCACGGTATTTATATGGCTGGTCCCGTTCAGTTTTTAGTTATCATTGAAAAACTCCAAGATGCTGATAATTGTGGATTCAGTGATGGTAATGGCATTGAATTTCAAGGAGAGATGGATAGATTCTTCATTAGAAATGGTCATTGCCTGGCAATTAATGTTGCTTGGCATTTGTTAGCTAGATATTATTCAGATCTTGTTGCTCTTGAATACGGACTGCTTCAGTATTTTAGGAATTGCAAATGGTGCTGAACGTTGTGCAATCACCGGCAAACATCCCCATTTCTCACAGAAATCACAGATTCCCTACAGTGTGGAAACAGGCCATTCGGACCCACAAGTCCATACTACCCCTCCGAAGAGCATCCCACCCAGACCCATTCCCAGACTCCTGCATTTCCCATGTCTAACCCACCTATCCTAAACATCCCTGGACACTATGGGCAATTTAGCATAGCCAATCCACCTACACTGCACATCTTTGGACTGTGGGAGGAAACTGGAGCACCTGGAGGAAACCCACACGGACACGGGGAGAATGTGCAAACTGCACACAGGCAGTCGCCTGAGAGTGGAATTGAACCCGGGTCCCTGGCACTGAGAGGCAGCAGGGCTAACCACTGGGCCACTGTACCAAGCTTTTATGACCTTATGTGTAGAGAAGATTATTGATGAAGCTGCTGAAAGGTTGGGCCTAGGACACTACCTCATGGAATTCCTGGTGCTGACTGACCTCCAACAATCCCAGCATTATTCCTTTTTGCCTGGTATGACTCCAATCAGCAGAGGGTTTTCCCTCGATTCCAGTTGTGCCAGGCTCGCTGATGCCAAACTTGGTCAAATATGGCCATGGATAAAAGGTACTGCAGATGCTGGAGAATCCGAGACAACAAGCATGGGGCTGGATGAACACAGCAGGCCAAGCAGCATCACAGGAGCAGGAAAACTTGACGCTTCGGGCCTAAACCCTTCATCAGAAAATGAAAATCAGAAAAACATTTTCTGATGAAGGGTTTAGGCCCGAAGCGTCAAGTTTTCCTGCT
>JAHRHZ010000009.1:5989560-6026333 GCA_024137785.1 Ginglymostoma cirratum
CATTTTCTGATGAAGGGTTTAGGCCCGAAGCGTCAAGTTTTCCTGCTCCTGTGATGCTGCTTGGCCTGCTGTGTTCATCCAGCCCCATGCTTGTTGTCTCAAATATGGCCATGATGTCAGGCGCAGTCAGTCTCACCTTACCTCTGGAATTTAACTCTTTCGTACATGATTAAACCAAGATTGTAGTGAGGTCAAGAATTGAGTGACCCTGGCAGAATGCAAACTAAACATCTGTGAGCAGCTTATGGATAAACAAGTGCTTAGGGCATGATGACATCTTCTATCAATTTCCTGATGCGTGGTTTGGTTGTATTTGTCCTGTTCTTTTTCATACAGGACATACTTGGACTATTTTTCCCAATTGTCATTTAGATGCCAATGTTGATGGCAATGGTAGAATCTGAGGTATGCTGGACAATGCTGGTAGAATCCAATTCTGCCCATGCTAATGCCCCACAGTGCTTCATGAATGCCTGCTTGACGTCTACCTTATTTAGTACTGTGGTAGTGTCACATGACATGATGGGAGGTATTCTCAACGTGAAAAGGAGAATTCTGTACAAGGATTGTGCAGTGATCACTCTTACTGATGCTGTCATGGACAGATGCACCTGCAGCAGGCAGATTAGTGAGAATGAGGTCAAGTGTATTTTCCCCTTCTCCAGACCCAGACTGGGAACAATGTCCTTTAAAACATAACCAGGTCAATGCTGCAGAACCACTCCTGGTGATAGAAGTTAAAGGCCCGCACCTAGAACAAATTCTGCACCCTTCCCACCCTCAGTCCCTTCTCCAAGAGGTGACCAACACAGAGGAATACTGATTCAACAGTGGATTGTTTGGAAAAGTCAGGTGGTGGTGGTAATCATCAGGAAGTGTTTGAACTGATGCCATGGTTCTTACCACTATACCATTACATTCCTGTCGTTTTAATATTGTGGCAATGGTGTGCCTTTAAGAGATTTTTTTTTGTCCTGCTTTCTTTAAGAGAGAAATTGAACAAGAGGTAATGAGCTGGGTAGTGAATAGCACTTGACTAAACCTCTTGAGAGACCTTGTGTTTTTCTTTTAAGAGCCTCAATTAATGTGGCCAGCTCTCACAGATCAGGATTTCTGGGTTTTGGTTTTTCAGTATCATCTGAAGCTGTTAGAATCTCAGCAGAGTTGGAAGCTTGAGTAAATGTCTCCTGGCTGCTACTCTCTCTAAATTTTCTCTTGATGTTTCTTCCTGGACTAGATAACTGCCTGCGAGAATTTATGTCTGAGTTTGCCTTTTGCCAAGGGATGTGTTTATCAAATGTTACTATATTGGAACAGTTAATTAATAATAGTTACTGTATCTATTATTCTGTTAAGTTTTCCAATAGAGTTAAGTTATTCTAGGTTCTTCTTTCTTTTGAATTTTAACTGCAGTGATTACATAAATTATGTTTTTTTTAATTAACATCAAGTAGTTTGAACTGCCGCATTGCATCTGGAACATGGCTCTTCATATTTGCCTTTAAAATAAGAAATTGTTAGGTCTAGGCTACCTTCTTAAAATATTTTGAGGGGATCTGGTCTGGTCCACAACAATATCATCTTGTCTTTTGCACCAGTTTGCTACGCATAAACGAGGGCTTAACAGCAAAGACACAATTATGTTCCGCTAGGCACCCACGCCATTTTAATTCTAGAAAAAGTAAAGTCTGTCTGCACTATGACACTCTGAGTAAGATGTGCTGCAGGCAGGCAGGTACATAACCAGCAAAGGCAGTTGTCTCATCAGGTTCTTCCTGTCCGGTTTAACTAATTGAGGAAATTATCCCCTTGGTTCCCCCTGCTCCCTGCCCATTATATTGCATTACCACCCACTGATCTCCATATATTTCTCACCATCTCCTTGCAGGAGTTCCATTTAAATTAGAATTGGGAGTTATAATCTCCTGAATCTTACTTCCAGAGATGGGCAGATAAAAATAGACCTTAAAAATTTAAACAAATCAAATTCTTGAAACAGAGATAGTAGGAACTGCAGATGCTGGAGAATCTGAGTTCATCCTCAGTTCATCCTGCTCTACACCTTGTTATCTCAAATTCTTGAAACAGGTTTTTTTTTACATTTACTTCTGAATATATTTGTCTGAACAATTGTTACAGAAGGTTTCTGGACATCAATCAATAACATAAATGATAAAAGGTAATTCAGTCCAACTGGCTCATGATATGATTCAGGTACATGCGTAGATCTTGTCCAAACTATTTGACCCCTATCCTGTTCTAGAGATCTCTTTTCCTCTTCAATCAGCAATCTTGTGCCATCTGACCACTTTGATAAAGTCTGTGTTAACTCTGCTGTTTTGCTCTTTCATTTCTCAAGATAGTCAGTGCAATTCTTCTTAAATTATATTTAACTGTTTGCTCCCCCAAATAATGAGATTTGTGCAGATCATGATAATATAGCTGATCACATGACCCTGACATCAGTAAGAAGGAAGATACCAGTTTAAAATGAGTATCTGAAAGGAGATATCTTCGACATTACACCAGAATTCTCCAGTCCCTTAACAATGTGGGTAATGCCAAGTCATTTGGGAAAATGTGCTAAGATCAGAAAATGAGATTCTTGAAAAAAAGTCTGATTTTATAGCCAAGATTCAACCAGTGGAATGAGAATCTTGCCAGTGAGTGGTGAAAGGCTATTTGCATGCATTTACATCTCCTTACTATCTAATCCCATCTCAGTTGGTTTGTTATTCCCCCATTGGCAGAGAGAACTGGACAGTAACAATTCCTCACACAAAAGTCAGAGTGGATACTTGGCAGCTCCATTCTGCTCCCTCCTCCACTTAACCTCCATCGTGGATACAGTCCAGGGAGTGTACCATGGTCAGCCCTGCAGCTCCCACGCAACCAGTTCAGGGAGACAAGTAAATCATTCAGGGAGTTCCACAGAGATCACTCAACTATAGAGAAGCACTGAAAGGTGAATTTCACCCCCCTTATACCCCCTCTGGGAGTTGCAAAACTGTAGAAAGTTCATCAATTCTATTATAATAAAAGCAACATACTGTGGATGCTGGAAATCTGAAATAAAAGCAGATGTGCTGAAACAACTCAGCCAGTCAGACAGCATCTGTGGAGAGAAACTAAGTAAATATTTTGAATCAAATGTGACTCTTCTTCAGAACTGAAAGAGCACAGAAATGTATCATTTCTCATGTTATTATCAGAAGTTATTGGATAACATTTAGAAACAATGTTAATTGCTGTACCAACTGACAAAATATTTTAATAAGATTTTTTTTTCAAATAGTCATCTGGTTAATCACAAGCAACCTTCTAGAAAGGATTTTTTATTTTTGGCTTTGTTCCCAATTATAGTTATTCTGAATAATTATTCGTAATAGTCAAGCAGCTGTCCTTGATGCACTTGTCTCCATCTGACTGTTTTCTGTTACCTATTAAGCAGGTTGATCAAGGATCATGAGTAATAAGGACCTTTGAAAAATACCGCAAATGGAGCAGCCTGATACAAATTGTCATTTTGTCACATGGTGAGTTTCTGATGAATTTGTGAAGTTTAAAGTCAATCTAATAAATGAAAGATTACCCAGAGGCTGAAAATGTGCTCCATTGCCAAAATTTGGTCAGGGGTAAAGTTACCAGTATTGTCCTCATATCGATAAAACTCACAAGTTTGTACTGAGAAAGACTAAAAATTTCATACAAATCAAAACAGACTAAGATTAGAAAAATGTGTATGTAAATGATGTCTAATTAACGGGGATGAATGTGTGAACATTGATAGCATAACAATTATACTCTTCAAGACAGGAATCATACTTTGAATTATGGGAAGTTCTATTTTTAATTAATGTAATATGCAGACTTAATTTCTCCCTTAATCAGTATAATTCATTAATCTGTTTTTCCTAATGGCATAATAATCCTGTTTTAGAAGTGACATAAAGTTAGAATTTAGGAGATTTTCAGTTTTAGCACAAACAGTTCCCTCATTTATCTAATTTGCATGTGAAAATTGGATTTAATGAACATAATCAATGTGTTAATTATCCCTAATGCCATAGCACTTTATCCTTGAAGTTGTGTAAAGATCTGAGTTGATAGTTACTGGCATAAAAATATGATGAGTTTACAAGATTAGCTTCACACCTAGCCCAATGTTCATTAGAAGACTTTAATATACATAAAAACAAACGGCTTTTTTTTCTTCCTATTCTAACATTAAGAACTAATGAGATAGAATTGTTTCTACATTGCAGCAGGAGACCTTTTCTGTGAGTGACCTATTATCTCATAAAGAAGATTAAAATTCATTATAAGTTCCCTAATTCCCTCCATGAGCATCAGCCCCATTTTCTGTGAATTGTAAGGGCATAGGATGGAGGTATTCCAAAATAATTTCAAAGGAATCGAATCCTGATGTTTCAGTGAGAGATCGATGCATGACATCGTCCATGCAATTTGGGAACACAAAGAGATGTTAAATTGAGCTCGTGCTTGTCAGGTGGAGATGGAGGACCAGCGCTCCTGAAGCTCCTGATTTCAAATAAACCCATTGGGCTATAACCTGGTGTCGTGTGAGTTCTGACTTTGACCACAGAAACCAGCAGCCTATTCCTGAGGTCCAAGATTTTATAGAAAAGGAAGAATCTTCTAAAATCTTGCCAAGGCCAGAGTTTAGTCCGTCTGGTTCTCCTTAACAAATTTTGTTAAACAGATTAAATAAAAATGTTGAAGGACTGGAACTGAAGCAACTCCATACAGGCTGGTGACCCATCACCAAGTCAACATTTATTTACACATGGAAAATCCTTGACACTGATCCAACTCCCTCTGAGCCAGCTCTCAGAGTGAACAGAAACTCTAACACTCCTGTTTATATCTGTCAGCCAGGCCTCCCTGATTGGACCAGGTTAACAGCCCCAGTCAGGGTACTCATATTCTATGAGGTCCACCTGGCTGACCTCATTACAATCACTACAGAAGCATCTTTGGTTCATTTCTTTAATTCTTAGGAATTTTCATCCAGTGGAGGCTTAGGAATGAGTAATGCCTGACTTCACTGGTAACTCAACTCCATGTGTATGGACATCCTTAAATAGCTTACAGAATATTTTCCTTGTGAGTCAGGCTATTTTACAGAACACTGCCTCTGCATATCATAATCCTATCTGATAGTTTCTGAGTGTGTATCTGAGGGCACTGTCATTTTAATGTAACATTGAACTGAGACCTGTAGGCTAATTCAGAAAGACTTACGTGTTGCATTTTGGTAATACAAACAAGGGCGGGACTTATACAATTAGTGGTAGGGCTGTGGGTAGAGTTGTAGAATAGAAAGACAAACGTGTTCACTTACATAATTCTTTGAAATGTTACATTACAGGTAGACAGGGTGGTTAAGAAGGCATTTAGCATGCTTGCCTTCATTGCTCAAACCTTCGAGTATTGGAGTTGGGACATCATGTTGACGTTGAATTTTGATGAGTCCCCTTCTGGCGTACAGTGCGCAGATCTGGTCACCCAGTCATAGGAAGAATATTATTAAACTGAAGACGGTTCAGAAAAGATTTACCAGGATGTTGCCGGGAATGGAGGGTTTGGCATATAAAGATAGAATGGAAAGACAAGGACTTTTTTCATTGGATTTAAGAGATGACCTTATTGAGGTTTATAAAATCATGAGGGGTGGAGATAAGGTGAATAGCAAGGGATTTTCCCTCGGGAGGGGGCATATTTTTAAGGTGAGAAGAGAAAGATTTAAAAAGAACATGAGGGACAACCTTTTTACACAGAGAGTGGTTCGTATGTGGAATGAACAGCCAGAGGAAGTGATGGATGCAGGTACCATTGCAACATTTAAAAGATGTTTGGATAATTACATGAATAGGAAAGGTTTGGAGGGATATGGGCCAAGCACAGGCAAGTGGGGCTAGTTTAGTTTGGGAACATGGTCAGCAAGGACTGGTTTGACTGAAAGGTCTTTTCCCATGGTGTATGACTGTATGACCCTAAGGATGTCTTTCAGTCGATTCTATCTTTACCCACTAAAAAAAAGACTGCCTATTGCTATTTTATCCATATAGCTACTACTTTTTCTGTGTTGTATGGAAAATGATCTCACCCAGCATGAACAACCTGAAATGCCAAATACAGTCCTGCATGGCTGATCCCAGTATGTCTATATTTATACATTAGGTACACGCACACAAGAGGTCATTTTGACTCTGGCTAATATAAAAAGAGGGAAAGTGAATCAGCATGTCATGTTACATCTCTTTCAATTTTGAATTGAAATTACTTCTGTTCTCCCGCGCTCCTTTCACATCATCAGCCATAGCAACATGAAACCCCGTAAAGTATTATTTTAATTAAGTTTGATCCTCACTACTGGCATTCAGTTTTTTGATTATTCATGGATTTTTTTCGTCTTACGCTTATGAAAAGTCCTGTTCTTTAGTTCAAATGTAATTTGTTATTGTGTGAGCAGACCTCCTGTAACCTGTGTTGTATTCAGAACAGGTCTAATTAATTTATTCAGTCAGCCAATGCCTATTATGATACATACAATGCATTGTTCTGGTGTTACTGTAGAACAAAAATCCCTCAAAATCTGTAAGGTCTAATTGTAACAAAGTTAAATCTTGGACTGATCAGATTTTCATTGCAGTTTGGTGAAGGAATAGTACAGATGAGAACATTTTTATATTGCTTCAGATAAAAAAAAACTGACTAATCTTGGTTCTCATTTTTAACATATTGGCTACAGTCCATCATTGCACTATCGTGCTTTCAAATAGTGACAGAAAGTGAGGATTGTTGAGAAGCGAGATGCCCAACTGTGACAAACAATAGAAGCAATAAATAATAGATGGAATAAATAAATTAGAATTCTCAACAAAATAATGAGACCACATATCCAGAGTTCCATTGAAGAGGTTAATGCCCTTTGAGTAATTTCCCATTCGTAAATTAGTGGATGAATTCTTTACCTCAGACAAGAGGTTCTGCAATGGAAGCTGTAATTGGTTGAATTCGCTGCAGTATAAATACTTAATTTGCCTTTCTGTGCATCTATCATGTTATTTGTGAGAAGTGAGTTTCTGGCCAAGACGTAACTGACCATTTAATGCTTTGAGTCTACCAGAGGCATTAGCAGCATTTTAATTATGGTATAGCCCTACCAGAAATGATGGAACTTCTGTGCTGTGGACTGAATTGCATTTAGACCTTCTGATTTTGGTATAAATTCTGATTTTCCTTTAACTGTATTCCAAGTGGTTTTGATGCTGGCTTCTGCTTACAAAGATATGTTTTCCTCCCAATTAATAATCACATAATTTTGTAATTGCCTAATTGTCAACCTGTAAAGCGAACGTAAACAGTTTAATGGATGAATTACACATGATATATAGCAGAGCAGACTAATCAACCTAACAAGTCCATGTTGCTGCACTCAAACATTCTTTCACCTTTCCTCATCTGAATCTTCATCATGAATTCATCATTTCTGGTGTTTTTCTATTAGCTACCCAAAAACAATCAAAAAGCTTGGTCACTTGGTGACATTCTTTATTTTTGGTGCTCTGAAGAAGGGTCACTGAACTCAAAAGGTTAACTCTGTTTTCACTCCATAGATGCTGACAGACCTGCTGAGTTTCTTGAGCAATTTCTGTTTTTGTTTCAGATTTTCAAAGCTCAGAACAGCATTCTGAACAAAGGTCACTGAACCTGAAATGTTAACTTTGCTTTCTCTCCAGTGATGCTGCCAAAGCTGCTGAGTTTCTCCAGCAATTTCTGTTTTTGTTTCAGATCTCCAGCATCCACAGTAATTTTTTCTCCTTTTTTTATCTGCTTCTTTTGCAGATATTCTTCTATTCAATACTTGAAGAAGGATTCCTTTATTTTGTCAAACACTGATACTAAGATGACTGGCTCACAATTTCCTAGGCACATTTTGTCCCCTTCTTAACATAGGAATCAGGATAGCTACCCAGCTTTCTTAAATCCTGCTAAATAGCAACAAAATAGTTATTGTCTCGCTTTTTTGAATGTACGCCTTCCTTCACGGTGTATTCTAGATAAACCTCTCCAAAGTACTCCTTCCCCTCACTTTTGCGACAGAGTTTCTCCAGCATTGGATCATTTTGAGATTTTGCTGTTGTGATAATAGGTGGTGCAGTGGGCTGTAAAGAAGATTATCTCAGAGTACAACAGGACCTTGATCAGATGGGCTGATGGACCAAGGAGTAGCAGGTACAGTAGCTATATTTAGATAAATATAAGGTGTTGCATTTTGCTAAGGCAAATCAGGCAGGACTTCTACACTCAATGATAGGGTCCTGGGGGGTGTTGCCGAATAAAGAAACCCAGGGGTGCAGTTGCATACTTCCTTGAAAGTGGAGTCACAGGTAGACAGGGTGGTGACGAAGATGTTTGGCATGCTTGCCTTCATTGGCCATAACGTTGAATATAGGAGTTAGGACATCATGTTGCAGTTGTACCGGACATTGGTGAGACCATTTTTGGAATACTGAGTTCAGTTCTGGTCTCCGTTCTATAGGAAGGATGTTGTTAAACTTAAGAGGGTGCAGAAAAGATTTACAAGGCTATTACCAGAGCTGGAGGGTTTGAGCTATAGGGAGAGGCTAAATAGAACATAGAAGGGTACAGCGCAGGAACCGGCCCTTCGGCCCACGATGTTGTGCCAAACATACTGCCAAATTAAACTAATCTCTTCTGCCTGTCCTAGGTCCATATCCGTCCATTCTTTACTTATTCATGTGCTTATCTGAAAGTGTCTTAAACGCCCCTATCATATCTGCCTCCATCTCCAATGTGAAAAAACCTGCCCACACATCTCCTTTGAACTTTTCCCCTCTCACCTTAAATGCATGCCTTTAGTTTTAGACATTTGAACTCCGGGAAAAAGATTCTGATTGTTAACCCTGTCCATGGATCTCAGAATTTTATCGACTGCTATCAAGTCTCCCCTCAGCCTCCGCCACTCCAGAGAAAACACTGGAATTTTTCTAGCCTCTCCTTATAGCTCATACCCTCTAATCTAGGCAGCATCTTGGTAAACTTCTTCTGCACCCTCTCTAAAGCCTCCACGTCCTTCCTGTAATGTGGCAACCAGAGCTGAATGCAGTACTCTAAGTGTGGCCTAACCAAAGTCTTATAAAGCTGCAACATGACATCTTGACTCTTGTACCCAATTTCCTGGCCAATAAAGGCAAACATGCCACACGCCTCCTTTACCACCCTGTCTACTTATGTGGCCACTTTCAGGGAGCTATTGAACCCCAAGGTCCCTCTGTACATCAATGTTGTTCAGGGTCCTGTCATTAACTGTATACATTTCCTTAATATTTGATCTCCCAAAGTGTAGTACCTCACACTTAGCCAGATTAAACGCCGTCTGCCATTTCTCTGCACATATCTGCAACTGATCTACACAGGCTGTGTGTCCCTCGTGGGGTCAGGAGAAAGGTCTCAGTCACACAAACAGCACAATCCAGGTCATAGAGTCAGAGAGATGTACAGCATGTAAACTGACCATTTGGTCAAACTTGTCCATGTTGACCACATACCCTAAATAAATCTAATCCCATTTGCCAGAAATTGGTCCGCATCCTTCTAAATCCTTCCTATTCATACACCCATCTAGATGCCTTTTAAATGTTGTAATTGTACCAGCCTCCCACCACTTCCTCTACTATACTCATTTCATACATGTACCACCTTCTGCGTGAAAATGTTGCTCCTCAGGTCCCTTTTAAATCTTTCCCCTCCCACCTTAAACCTATGCCCTTTAGTTTTGGATAGCCCCACACCAGGGAAAAGACCTTCTCTATTCACCCTATCCACGCCCCTCATGGTTTTACAAACATCAAAAAGGCCACCCCTCAGCCTCCGAGGCTCCAAGGAGAATATCCCCAGCCTATTCAGCCTCTCCCTATAGGTCAAACTCTCTGACCCTGGCAACAACCTCGTAAATCTTTTCTGAACCCTTTCAAGTTTCGCAACATCTTTCCAATAGCAGGGAGACTGGAATTGCACACAGTATTCCAGAAGTGGCCTAACCAATGTCCTGTACAGCTGCAACATGACCTTCCAACTCCTGTACTCAATGCACTGACCAATAAAGGCAAGCATAGCAAATGCCTTCTTCACCATGATAGCAAGAACTGCAGGTGTTGGAGTCAGAGATAACAAAGTGTGGAGCTGGAGGAACACAGCAGGCCAAGCAGAAGAAGGGCCCTGGCCTGAAATGTCAGCTTTCCTGCTCCTCTAATGCTGCCTGGCCTGCTGTGTTCCTCCAGCTCCACTCTGTGTTATCACCTCCTCCTTCATTATCCTGTCTATGTGTGACTCTACTTTCAAGGAGCTATGAACCTGCATTCCACAGTCTCCTTGTTCAGCAACACTCCCCAAGACCTTACCATTAAGTGTATAAATCCTGCCCTGATTTGGCTTATCAAAATGCAGCACTTCACATTTATCTCAATTAAACTCCATCTGCCGTTCCTTGGCCCATTGGGCCATCTGATCAAGATCCCATTGTACTCTGAAGTAAACTTCTTCACTGTCCACTACAATTCCAATTTTGGTGTCATCTGCAAACTTACTAACCTTACCTCCTAAGTTCATATCCAAATCATTTAAATATATTATGAAAAACATTGGACTGAGCGCTGATTCTTGAGGCACACCTCTGGTCACAGGCCTCCAGTCTGAAAATCAACGCTCCACCACTTTGTATACACAGCAGAGATGGAGCAAATCCCCAGCAGAGCAGACAGGCAGCAGGAGTACGCATAAATAAGGTGGGGTTTTTCTCCCTGCAGCATCAGAGATCGAGGTGTGGCCTTATACAGATTTATAAAATCATGATGGGTGTGAATCGGGTGAACAGCCACGGTCATTTTCCGAGGCTTGGGGAGTCCAAAGTGAGAGGACATAGGTTTAAGGTGAGAGGGAACAGATTTAAAAAAGACCTGAAGGGTAATCTTCTCACACGAGGTTGGTGCATGTATGGAACGATCTGCCACACAAAGTGGTGGAGGCTGGTACAATTGCAATGTTTAAAAGGCATCTGGATGGGTATATGAATAGGAAGGATTTAGAGGAATATGGGCCAAACGCTGTCAAATGGGACTAGGTCGGACTGGAATGTCTGGTTGGCATGGATGAGTTGGACCAAAGGGTCTGTTTCCATGCTGTACAACTCTATGACTCTATGACCATGAAAACAGCAAGATCCCTGAGTGCTCATGTTTGCACTGGTCAACAAATTTAATTATTGGAGCTTTCTTCTTAGGTCCTCCACCAATGACACAGAGTTGCCTCCTCTGAGTCATGAATATATATTGTAAACAGTTGTGGTCCCAGCAATGATTCCTATAGAATGCTATTGGTTCCTGGTTGCCAACCTGAGAAAAAACACTTTATCCCCACTCACTGTGTCCTGCCCATGAGCCAATTCTCTATCCACGCCAACATATTACCTCCAACAGTGTGGGGTCTTCTCTTGTGATTTAACCTTTAGTCAGGTACCTTGTGAAATGCCTTCTGGAAGTCCAAACACAATACATCCACAGCTCCTTCCAACATTGAAGGGTGGTGACAACAGTGGCAGCAAAACTCTTCCCAGCGATAGGAGTAGGCGGTGGCATCGTCAGCAGCAACAAGAACACAGCCATTCCCAGCAACCGATACAAAACTCACAGGCTGACCTACCCACCAGGCAGTGGCTATGCTCTTGTGCCTACATTAATGGTTCCAAACATCTTTATGGAGATAACACTTAGACATTAAGATCTGGAGGTTTTCTTACCTTTTGGCTCTTTTTTTAAAAAAAGTATTTTTTAATTCTGATTTTGTAACTAAAGTGATAGCAGAAAATGGTGCCTTTGTCCACTTTTCACTCTATTCATGTATTCCTGTTCTTGAGTACATATGACAGTAAAATCTAATTCTAATTCTAGTTCCTATTTCTTATGGTCTAATAGTCTTGGCATCTCTTGCCCATTTGTTTTGATTTCACTATCTGAGTTTTACAATTGGAGGCCCTACATCTAATGGCTGACGTGGCTGTGGAACTAAAAATATTTCAACGGGCGAAGTTCAAATTCTGGTGTATCTTGTGTTTTTAAAAACTGAGAAAAATATTCACTGGAAGCTAAATGGATCTTGACAACACTGTGTACATCGGTCTCCATGTGATTCTGATTGCAGTCAGAGTGAAGTTTCATATTTAGTTATTGTTGGCCAGCTTTGCTTTCGTTGTTAAGAAACATGAGACTTTGACATCTGTCAGAACATTTAAGTGTCATGTTTGGAGACAACAAGCACTCAGTCTCATTCTTTGTCATTTCGAGAATGCATTGTCTATCTTATTTATTTGTTCACTGCTGGCTGTTTGAAACAAATAATTACACAGGAGACCCTGAGGTATTTCATTCTCTAGGTTTGCTGTAGAGTTCAAATTTTAGATTGCTTTGTTTCTTTTGTTCAGCTTCTGGAAGGACTGAGCCTCATTCATACTTGAAATTCTTTGGTAATATAACCGGGGAAGCATATAAAACATAATTGTTTATTCTACTGGTTAAAAAGGAATCCTCATTCACCTTAATACTTTTATTTATTGTGTGAAGAGGATAGAACCATAGAATGGTAAGAGAGAAAGACGCCATTTGATCATTTGTGCCCTGTGAATGATCATCCAGGTAGTCCCACTCCCTGAATTTCCCCTTAGCCTTAAAATTTATCTGCCTTTAAGTAATCCCTTTTGAAAGTTATTTTTGTCTTTGCTTTCACTGGCCTTGCGAGCAATATGCTTCACGATAACTTAATCCATTAAAATAAAATCTCTCCTCATTTCCCTGGTTCTTTTAATTTTCACCGTAGTGTTCTCTGGTCTGTGGAAACAGTTTCTCCACATGTACTCCATCATTACTGTTCATAATATTGAACACGTCTACTAAATCTTCTTTAAACTGTCTCTCCCGTAAGGCGAAAACCTTGGCTTCATCAGTCTTAGCATATTAAGGATGTCATTCCTCTAAGCCTATTTGAATTGACATCCCACTTTATACATGGCCCCAGAAGTGAACCAAGTAGCCTGGCTGTGGCTTTGTTAGTGATTTTTTAGGATAAATTTTGCTACAATATTTTGCATTATACATGTTGTTGTATGATAGATTATCACCACAGCTCATCATGATGTCAGTTCCATCTGGTGGATTTGTTGCCACCATCCTTTTTCCTGGTAGGAAAAAGGATGGTGGCAACCTGAGCCTGAGTTGTCTAGTGTGGTTGAGCAAAAGGACTTGGTAGCCTAACGAGAGAAGGGTCCTATCGTAAACAAGATGTAGTTTACTGAATGATAGTAACCAGTTTCGAATTACATTAACAAGGCTGACATTGACATTCTATAATCATCCAGAGATCTGTGACCTCTTAGGATTGATCTGTGTTGTTTTTAGACTTTTACTTCACTCACCACCTGAATGGCATTTTCTGAAAGCAAATCTTCTTTAGACTGCAATAAATCTGACAAACACTCATCAATTCCAACAACAAATCTATCTGTCATGAATTATGACTTTAAACTCCATTGTCAAATAATCTATGGAGATCATTGACTAAAATGTGTATAAATTCTCCCTAGATGCTGGCCTTTTCTGTTAGA
This sequence comes from Ginglymostoma cirratum, assembly GCA_024137785.1. Lineage (NCBI taxonomy): Eukaryota > Metazoa > Chordata > Chondrichthyes > Orectolobiformes > Ginglymostomatidae > Ginglymostoma > Ginglymostoma cirratum. The sequence goes on from JAHRHZ010000009.1 coordinate 6,003,263, forward strand.
TATTGTTCTTTCAAGAATTATGTTTGTTCTGGAATTAACGTAATTTTCAAAAGTGTTTAGATTTTCATCAAAAATGTCTGTGGCTTCATTCGCACTGAGGTGAGCTATACTAATATCAGCTACAGACCCAACTGAATACAAAAGTGCGTTTTCTTGTTCAGCTTCTGATTTAATATTGTGTTTACCATCAATTACATTTCTTAAAATTGTTTCTCCCTAGATGTCCAATTCTGTGTTCATTTGGCCCATCTTCAAACTTAAATCCTCTGGTAATATTATTTCCTCTACTGTGTTTGCCTAATGTAATTATTTATTTCCACTACTTAAAGACTTTTAATTCTGCAGTATTTCAATGCTGCTGCACTAGATTCTTTTTTTTTCCATGACTTTGCAGTCAAAATGGGGATGATCAGCTTCTGCAAATAAAATGGAGGACATCCACCCTCTGGTCCTTTATTTTGCTGGAAATGTTTCTGTAATAGTCTTGTCAGAAATATCAGTTTTATGTTGTAACAGGCACCAATAAGTCTATCCTTCATGTATTTGGTAGCTATTTGTGTTATTTCATTTTTTTCTTCATAAAAGTGCATCCAGTAGTCATTAAGTGAAGCATTAACAGCTGACTATAAACTGAATTGAATTGAATGGATTGTTGTCATTTGCATTTTGAGGAAAACACAAACACTAGATCAGGTATATTCAATGGAACATATCCAAATTCTTGATTTGTTTTTTCTTTTTGGTTTCAAATCTTTTGTTTTTACTCTGTTTAAAATTTATTCCAACTTAAGTCCTAATTTTATTTTGCAACAGATGGCAGCATTATTATACTTTATAATTAACAATGTGTTTACCAAAACTTTGGGGGAGAGAGGTTTCTGAAACATGCAATTTCTGACATGGAGACTTGTTAGCTGATTGCTTCATCGAAATGAAGGGCAGGAATTCTTTTGTTATTTATCAAAAGAACAAAAGTCTGGTTTATTTACACAAAGACCTGGACCACCTTTGGTCTGTTCATTGTACAGAGTTTCATATTCAGTGTGTACCTTGTTTCTTTCTTTCTCAATTCTGACCCCCAAACTTCATCTCAGCATCTCATCCCACATACTTCTATCACTGTTGCCCTCATAGTCTATTAAGCTATCCAGCATTGGAGGATATTGCATCTAGTGCAGAGTTTTATGTCAACAAAGCTTCATCCAAGATTCACTTTAATGTAAAAATGTTATCCCAGGTTGACAGCTTGGCTGTATCTGCAGATCTCTTCAAGTCTTCAGAAAGCTATCTCAAAGTTACATTTTTTTTTCTGAAGAAGGGTCCCGACCCGAAACGTCAGCTTTCCTGCTCCTCTGATGCTGCATGGCCTGCAGTGTTCCTCTAGCTCCACACTGTGTTGTCAGCTTAACATCCGTCTCGTTTTGTATTATTCCTCTATTCCTCTCAGCATTATTCTGTTCACTCATTCCTCTTCTTCCTTGACCTGAATTATATTCTTAACTTGTACACCAGTGTGTGTCCTAATATAATAAGACATGTTCTTTCAAGACACTGTTTAACCCATTTTATCAAATATTTATTCATCCAAATTAACTGCTGTAGTTCAGGTCATTAGAGATTCATATGGTCATGAGGGTGGAACTGCCTGAAATAAAGCAATTTTGAAGTTTGCTTCCATTTTGCAATGAAAAAAAATTTAAGAAACTTAATAAGCCAGTAAAGCCTATTGAATCAAAGTAACTGGAAGAATGAGATAACAAGGTGTGGAGCTGGATGAACACAGCAGGCCAAGGAGCATCAGAGGAGCAGGAAGGCTGACGTTTCGGGCCTAGACCCTTCTTCAGAAATGGGGGAGGTGAAGGGCGTTCTGAAATAAATAGGGAGAGAGGGGGAGGTGGATGGAAGATGGATAGAGGAGAGGATAGGTGGAGAGGAGGCAGACAGGTCAAAGAGGCAGGGATGGAGCCAGTAAAGGTGAGTGTAGGTGGGGAGTTAGGGAGGGGATAGGTCAGTCAGGGAGGATGGACAGGTCAAGGGGGCTGGATGAGGCTAGTAGGTAGGAGATGGGGGTGGGGCTTGACGTGGGAGGAGGGGATAGATGGGAGGAATGGTTAGGGAGGCAGGGACAAGCTGGGCTGGTTTTGGGATTCGGGAGGTGGAGGGGAGATTTTGAAGCTTGTGATGTCCACATTGATACCGTTGGGCTGCAGGGTTCCCCAGCGGAATATGAGCTGCTGTTCCTGCAACCTTCGGCTGGCATCATTGTAGAACGGTGAGGTTGGAGGCTGTGGTTGGGAGGTCACCTGAGGTGATGAGGTTGTGGATGGTTTGGGAGATGATGGTGGTCGGGGGTGGAGTCATGATCAAGGGGGCGGTAGGAGGAGGTGTTGGAGAGTTGGCCCCTGGCCTCGGCGATGTAGAGGTCAGTGCGCCATACTACAACTGCGCCTCCCTGGTCCGCGGGTTTTATGGTGAAGTTGGGACTGGAGCAGAGGGAACAGAGGGCTGCACATTCCGTGGAGGAGAGGTTGGAGTGGGTGAGGGGGTGGAGAGGTTGAGGCAATTGATGTCACGACAGCAGTTGGAGGTGAAGATGTCGAGGGAGGTTAGGAGGCCTTCGGTTGGTGTCCAGGAGGAGGGGGTGTGTTGGAGGCGGGAGGAGAGGTCAAAAGGAGGAGGGTTAGGCTCACAGTTAAAGAAGTAAGCGCGGAGGCGGAGGCGGCGGAAAAATTGTTCAACGCCCAACCCTCGTCCTCACGTATCACCCCACCAAACTCCGGATCCAACGCATCATCGTCCAACACTTCCGCCATCTGCAATCCGACCCTATCAGCAAAGACATTTTTCCCTCCCCGCCCTTATCTGCTTTCCAGAGGAACCACTCTCTCCGGGACTCCCTTGTCCGCTCCATACTCCCCTCCAGCCCCACCACACCCGGCACTTTTCCCTGCAGCCACAGAAAGTGCTACATCTGCCTCTACACCCCGCCCCCATCACCCCCATCTCAGGCCCCAACAAGACTTTCCACATCAAGCAGATGTTCACCTGCATCTCTGCTAATGTGATATACTGCATCCGCTGTACCCGTTGTGTCCTCCTCTACATCGGGATAACCAAGCAGGGGCTTGGGGACTGCTTTGCGGAACACCTACGCTCAGTTGGCACTAAACCACTGCACCTCCCAGTCGCAAACCATTTCAACTCCCCCTCCCATTCCTCAGATGACATGTCCATCCTGGGCCTCCTGCAGTGCCACAACGATGCCACCCGAAGATTGCAGGAACAGCACCTTATATTCTGCTTGGGAACCCTGCAGCCCAATGGTATCAATGTGGACATCACAAGCTTCAAAATCTCTCCTCCCCCTACCTCATCTCAAAACCAACCCAGCTTGTCCCTGCCTCCCTAGCCTGTCCTTCCTCCCACCTATCCCCTCTTCCCACCTCAAGCCCCACCCCCATCTCCTACCTACTAGCCTCATCCAGCCCCCTTGACTTGTCCGTCCTCCCTAGACTGACCTATCCCCTCCCTAACTCCCCACCTACACTCACCTTTATTGGCTCCATCCCCGCCTCTTTGACCTGTCTGTCTCCTCTCCACCTATCTTCTCCTCTATCCATCTTCCATCCACCTCCCCCTCTCTCCCTATTTATTTCAGATCCTCCTTCCCCTCCCCCATTCCTGAAGAAGGGTCTAGGCCCGAAACATCAGCTTTCCTGCTCCTCTGATGCTGCTTGGCCTGCTGTGTTCATCCAGCTCTACACCCTGTTATCTCAGATTCTTCAGCATCTGCAGTTCCTACTATCTCTATAACTGGAAGAATGCTTTTGTTTAGTGTTACTTTTTCTCATATTTTCTTGAAGATGAAGCATTCTGTAACCTTCATACCCTCCCCTTTTTCCTCCCAGCATTATATCACCTCCTCCACTTAACTCCCATTAATTACAAAACTTCCTACAACAGGAATAGCCTAGCGGGAAAAAATTCAGAGAAGGTTCACTCAATTAATTCCAGAGATAAAAGGCTTGCCTTATGAGATGAAATTATTCATTTTAAACTATTTGGAGTTTTTAAGGATAGGATGAAATTTAATTGAAGTGTATAAAATGCTCAAGGGGATCAGATGCAGAGAAGATATTTCCTCTTGTGAGGCAATCTAGAATGAGAAGCCATAGTTTTAAGATAAGGGGTGACAGATTTAAAACAGATAAGTAGAAATTACTTCTCCCAAAGAGTCATGAATCTGTGGAATTCATTATCCCAGAGTGGGGTAAACATTGGAACAGTGAATAAATTTGAGGAGATGGACAGATTTTTAACCAGTCATGGATTAAAGCATTATGAGGAGTGGACAGGAAGGTAAAGTTGAGGCTGAGATGAAATCAGCCATGATTCTACTAAATGGTGGAATAGGCTCAAGGAGCTGCTCCTGGTTCTTATGGCCTTGTAAATGCCAAATAAAAGTACCTACAAAACACAGAAACCCATGCACATCATCTAATATAATGATACAATTTTCAGTCTCCACTCGGACTATAAAGGATCCTTACCACCACTGAAGATTTTTGGTAAAGTCTTTCACTGTAGTCTGGATGTTGCGACTTTCTGTGGCATGTTTAATACTGTTCACTTTATTGGACCTGTCTCTAAGGGGGGAGCAAAACGTAGTTATTAATGAGACCTTAAAAAATGTAGCATCTCAGATTTGTAATGGCAGCTATAGCATTCACAGTTGTCGAAATGACAACACCAAAACAGGAGCAAGCTATTTCAGGAAACAAGTGAGTCTGAGAAAACTCTTTAGTGCAGGGACTGCTCTCTCTATCTCTCTCTCTCTCTCTCTCTCTCTCTCTCAGCACCAGCCAAAAAAACAATTGAATGGGGGAAGGACGAAATAGGAGCTTAGACCTGCACTGCACCAAAATGTATTTGTGATTGTGAAATAGAGGACAAATTAAATTTTGCTTTGACACAGATTGAATTTTTTCCTTTTCCTCATCTGTCTCAGAGCATAGAAAAGTCATTATCATCCCCGCTTCACAAATCTGGTGTGAAATGAATTTGAATTGAGGCCACACATTTATAAAAAAACATAATTCCAAGTATACTTTATCTTGAACCATCATTTCTTTTTGCTTGTCAAGACAGTTCCTTTTCTTTAAAATTCTATTTCTTTACTGGTCAATTTCCTTTTGCCCCTTACCTTTTGCTATCCCGAGTGACTACCCATTGATCCAAATTCTCAGGCTTTATTCAAGAAAAATAACTTTGAAAATATTAGAAAATTAACAACCACATCCCACACCAGTAAAATATTGGGCTTGAAAATAGGGACGAGGCTGTTGTCTTTAGTATGCATAAAGCATCCAACTTCTTACTAACGCATTTTGATTCAACATTTATTTTACTCTGCAATAAACAGTAATTTTCCCATTAAATAGCTTGCTTTATTTAACCTCATTTAAACAGGAGTTACAGATTTGATTCTGTTAAAAAGAGGCAATTACACATGCCAAACTGAGAAATATTTCCAATATTCAATCTATTTTTCCAGTAAACAAATGATGCTACGTTAAATACCTTCTATAGGCTATTTGATTTGATAGAAGTTCTGGGTGGGATAGTCTTACCCATGTTCCTGCAGTTTAACAATTTCATTGCAGTGGAGTCCAACTTTCTATGAATCTGTAAAATGATTGAAAGTGAATCTGCAGTGCATTTCCGTCTGTTGCACAAAGCTAAAGTAAATCCCTACTGAATTTCACAAAACCCATGTTGCCCACGTGTGCTTAAGTTGCAATGAATTCTAGAACATCATGAACTCTTTATTGCATTAATTCATATGACCAAAACATTTTGACTCAGTACGTCATGAGACTCTGTTAATTGTGCATCAAATGTTTGCATGGCCAAGAAATGTCATCACCATCCAGTAATTGCTTCATGATAATATGACTGCAGACATCATGTGTGGGAGATTTTGAAAGAGTCACCTTCAAAATCCAGACGAGGATCAAGCAAGGCTGTGTGATAGCAGCAAAACTATTTACTGACATCGGCTCTTTACCTTTTTGATGGTCAACTGCCCTCTGGTGGCAGGACTAAATACCATCTGGATGAAAAACCATTTAACCTTTGGGGTCTTGTGTGCCAAAACTAAGCTGAACTCCAAAGATTGAGGTGATGTACTGTTTGCAGATGACTGCAAACCACCCTCGATCTTTCAATTCTACAATAAGAGACTTAGCCTATTCTTCAAAGTTGTCAAAATGAAACTCACACATCAACCCATGCTGTGTCAAGCCAAAAGGCCCACCTGCTATATCTGTTGAAAGAAAGAGTCTGGAATATGTCAAGAACTTCCCATACCTTGACTACCACCTCTCTCAAAGGGTCACTACTGACATGGAGCTCCAACACCAGATCAGTTGTGCCAGCTCAGTCATCTGCAAGCCATTACAATGAGTATTTAGCAGTTCCATAGTAAGATCAGATCTATGGTCAGCCTTCATTGAACATAACTGTACACAAGCAATGCTAAGAGAGGACATACCTGGAACCCTACAAACTCAGATCCAAGTTGCCCCATCTATGATATAACATCATGGTATATCTCCTCACGCACGTGCTCAGTAGCTATTCTTAGGCTAAATAAATAATTGGCAATTCACACCACATCCTCTACCAAGTTTGCTCTTTCCATAACTGTTAGCCTCATAAACTATTTGCAATTTTTATTCAACACTTTCTTCCTCCTTCATCCACCTCCCTTGTCTCTTTCACTGGAGTATTTCATCTCCAACAATGTTTTCAGCTCTCTCAAAAGATACCTAACCAATGTCCATGGTTGACTCTGAGGGTAGCTTCTCACAGTATCTTGTTCCTTGGTTTTTGACACTTACGATTCCTCAATGTAATAACAGTGAAGGTCAATCAAGGAAAAATAGATTCAAGAGAAAACTCTCCAGGAGTTGAATAATGACAATCCTTTGAAAATGTGAGAGAATCATAGATTCATCATAGAATCCCTATGGAGTGGAAGCAGGCCATTTGGCCCATCGAGTCCACATCAACTCTCTGAAGAGCATCCCACTCAGACACAACATTTCCCATGGTTAATCCACCTAGGCTGCACGTCCCTGGACATTATGGGCAATTTTTCATAGCCAATCCACCCTAACCTGCATATCTTTGGACTGTGAAAGGAAACCAGAGCACCTGGAAGAAACCGGGGAAAGTGTGTAAACACCACACAGTCGTCCAAGGGTGCAATGAAACCTGGGCCCCTGGCATGTGAGGCAGCAATGCTAACCTCTAAGCCACCATGCTGCCAATGAAAGGAACAAACTGAAATTCTTCTTCACATTTTCACTGGGTGGCATGGTGGCTCAGTGGTTAGCATTGCTGCCTCACAGTACCAGGGGCCCAGGTTCAATTCCAGCCTCAGGTGACTGTCTGTGTGGAGTTTGCACATTCTCCCTGTATCTGTGTGGGTTTCCTCTGGGTTCTCCAGTTACCTCCCACAGTCCAAGGATGTGTAGGCTAGGTGGAGTGGCTATGCTGTAGTGTCCAGGGATGGAGGGGTCTGGGTGGGATGCTCTTCAGAGGGGCAGTGTAGCCTTGTTGGGCCAAATACCTGTTTCCACACTGAAGGGGTTCTATTTTTCATATTCATTGGCCAGGGATTCAATTGTGAGACTTCCAACTTGTTTTCAGGTTTTTAGCCTCAAGTGATAACTAGTTTGCTATTGCCTGCGCTTAACCTAATGCCTGTAGTATTGCAACAGATTCATTACTATATCAAATTCACTCAAATTTTCTGCAAAGAAATAGTAAATGTAACAATTAAAACATATGATATTGTAAAATATGATGGGCATAATTATAGCTTGAACACAGCTTCTTGTTTTTTATCATGCTCTATTCAAATCTTACCAGGAATATTCACAAAACTAGCTCTGAAGGCTGCAGGAACAGCAAATCATATTCAGCCTGGGAACCCTGCAGCCCAATGGCATCAATGTGGATTTCACAAGCTTCAAAATCTCCCCTCCCCCAACCGCATCCCAAAACCAGGCCAGCTCATCTCCAACTCCCTAACCTGTTTTTCCTCTCACCCCAAGCCACACCCCCATCTCCTATCTACTAACATCATCCCGCCCCCTTGACCTGTCCGTCCTCCCTGGACGGACCTATCTCCTCCCTACCCCCCTACCTACACTCACCTTTACTGGCTCCATCCCCGCCTCTTCGACTTGTCTGCCTCCTCTCCACCTATCCTCTCCTCTATCCATCCTCTATCCGCCTCCCCCCCTCTCCCTATTTATTTCAGAACCATCTTCCCCTCCCCCATTTCTGATGAAGGGTTTAGGCCCAAAACGTCAAGTTTTCCTGCTCCTATGATGCTGCTTGACCTGCTGTGTTCATCCAGCCCCATGCTTGTTATCCCGGATTCTCCAGCATCTGCAGTACCTTTTAGCTCTGACACAGGCACAGTTACAGATTGCCAAAGCAGAGTATGATTCAGGATCTCGAAAATCTTGGTTTTGTGACCAGAGTGTAGTACATTGCATCAATAAAGCAACTATCTTTCACCAATTTGTGACCTGTTGGTGAGCACTATAAGGGCGTTAAAAAACATGTTAAATACAATCTATTTATGGAAAGTAAAGGGAATGAAGAAAACACTAAAAGACTTTTGCACAATTGATTTGAAAATGAAGCTTACCATTTGTCCTCCCAGATCATATTGTTCAGCACAAGGATAAAATAATCACCAAACATGACACAACAGTGGCCACAAAATGTGAAACTCATGGAACTGGACAGGCTTGATGTGGGAAGAATGTTCCCGAAGTTGGGGAAGTCCTGAACAAGGGGTCACAGTCTAAGAAAAAGGGGCGAGCCATTCGGGACTGAGATGAGGGAGCATTTCTTCATTCGTAGAGTTGTGAACCTGTGGAATTCTCTCCCACAGGAAGCTGTCGGGGCCAGTTCATTAAATAGATCCAAGAGGGATCTGGACGTGGCCCTTGTGGCTAAAGGGATCGGCGGTATGGAGAGAGAGGTGAATGGGATACTGAGATTGCGTGATCATATTGAATGGTGTTGCAGTCTCGAAGGGCTAACTGGTCTACTCCTGCATCTATTTTCTACGTTTCCATAGGTGTGTATACAATTCCCCCAAAGCCTACCTGATTCCTTGTTATGCTTATTTAGACTGTATAATGAATAGCAATAATACGTTTTGCTTTATCTTTTCCCTTTCCGGTAAGCAGGAGATTGATTTATATGATTTAATGCGCAATTATTTTTCCATTTTTTGCCTTGTTCTCTGCTGAGTTTTCAAGGTAGGTGCAAATAAAATATAATGATCTGTGTTTACTGGTGAAAGCCTGCCCTCTACAGACTTCAATGGATGAAATGTGTACTGAATACTTTTAGTTAATGTAGTTTATGCACTTTTTTTTAGGTGATAGAGAATAATCAAAGCACCACCATGTGAAGATACACTGTCGTAACATCCGGAAAGATAATCTCCTCATGTGGATCTTAATGTTGTTTGGAAAGTAGCATAAATCTGGCCAATATTACCTCTCCAAGATTAAAATCACAGAAAGGAAATTAGATAGTGCCTGAAAATAGACATAAGTATTACAATGTGTAATTAAACTGCGTACATTGTTTCGGATTTTATTTAGAGTGATTTTGTCAATGTAACATTGCCATCTCTTACAGCTACACCACCCAAAGCCAGCCTGCACCTCTTAAAAGGGAGGTGCATACTGAGAGGAGCAGATGTTGAAACTGGTTTTAGAAGAGAGAATGAACAAGAAAAGCACTGAATGATGGTGCAACAGGGCAAAGACTACGGTATGTTCCAAAGGACACAAACCGAGGCAAACATCAACTGCGCCTGGAGGACCATCAATTCAGTGAAACACACTCTTTGATTTGCCCAAACTTTGTTGGTCTTCCAAAATGAGGAGTTGACTTCAACCTAGTGTTGCAGACTGGCACATTCCAAGGTCCAGGACTACATGCTGAGGGACATACTGAAGCTTGGGATGGCTGCTGCCAAGGCCCAGTGGGGCAAGACCACTGTCTGCAGTCTTTCTGCTGAAGTTAAATTTGGGTCTGTTCAGTTATTGGACCTTCATGGTGCCTCAAATGCATGTAAATATAGTCTTGTTCAAGTAAGAGATGTTGTTGGTTTCTTTGGACAGAGTCAAACTCCAATGTTTGTTCATTTCCTTGATATGCTACTATACAGAACCAAACTGTGTTTGTGACTATGCATTCACATACACATATACATATACACACACATGTGATTTTTTTATTAATAATGTTTAATTTGAAATTAAAATGAAGTGTAGAGATGGAGTTGCAAGATTTTTAGACACTGCAACTGGTACTTCAGGGTTGAGATGGACAGCAGAGGTGTGTGGGTCCTTCACACACACCTAGCTTCAGGCAATGAATGTAAGGGGATGCTCCCCCCCACTGCTTGAGGTGAGGGCCTGGCCACCTCATTCATCAAGGCTTGCCAAATTAAGTGCCAGCCCAACATTTACCTGACTTCTCCAGGAACAAAGATGCCAGGAGAGAGCATCCTGCCTGTGGAGAACTGCTGAGCCTATTAGAGGCCAACGGTCTTCATTGTTCAGCAGCATTGGGTAAGAAAAGGTGGTCACTGCTGGTAATGCCCAACATCGAGGCCCAGGGTCACCACCGAACCAGGCCACAGGTGAGTGCTGGTGGAACAGTGATCACAGTAGGGGCTGGGAGGAGGCTTTCAGTGGTCTCCCCTCCCAAAAACCTGGTCTTTTATAAGACCACAAGACACAAGAGCAGAAATAGGTCATTCAGCCCATCGAGCCTGCTCTGCCATTCAATAAGATTATGGCTGATCTGAGAATCATTCAACTTCACTTTTCTACCTTTTCCCCATAATCACTGATTCCCTAACAATTTGGAAACTCAGCAGGTCAGACAGCATCTGTGGACAAAAAGCAGAGTTAAATTTTCAATTCCAGTACTTCAGGACAATGGACCTGAAATGTTAACTCTGTTTCTCTCTCCACAGATGCTGCCAAAACTAGCGAGCTTTTTGCAGCAATGTCTGTTTTTGTTCCACAGATTCATTACCTTTTGAGAGAAGAAATTCCTCCTCATCTCTGTCCTAAGTGACAACCCCTTATTCTGAGACTACTCTCTCTGGTCCTAGACTATCCCACAAGGGCAAACATCCTCTCAGCCTGCCTTGTCAAGCTCTCTAAGAATCTTGAGTGTTTTAATAAGTTGCCTCTGATTCGTCTAAACTCTAATGAGTATAAACCTAACCTACCCAACCTCTCCTCTTAAGAAAAACCTCCACATCTGGAATCAACCTAGTGAATCTTCTCTGAACTGTCTCTCATGACAGTATATCTTTCTTAACAAAAGCAGACAGAAGCTGTTCATAAAATGTGGAGCTGGATGAACGCAGCAGGCCAAGCAGCATCATAGGAGCAGGAAAGCTTGACGTTTCGGGCCTAGACCCTTCATCAGAAACAAGCCTTCCTGCTGCTATGATGCTGCTTGGCCTGCTGTGTTCATCCAGCTCCACACCTTGTTATCTCGGATTCTCCAGCATCTGCAGTACCTATTATCTCAGAAGCTGTTCATAGTATTCCAGCATAGTCTAGCTGGGGTTAGTTACAGTTGCACGTCCTCATCTCACTTTGGTGTTTTTATTTAAACTAGCTCATGGGACATGGACAGCACCTGCTGAGACAGCATTTATTGATCATCCCTAATTGCTCACAGGGCAATTGAAAGCCAACCACCTTGCTGTAGGTCTAGAGTCACATGGACTAATGAGCAAATTCCTTCCCAAATGATCAGTAGTGAACAAAATCAAAAGTTGCTGGAAAAGCTCAGCAGCTCTGGCAGCATCTGTGAAGAAAAATCAGACTTAACAGATTTAATGTTTCAGGTGCGGTTCTGGGGAAGGGTCATCGGACTCAAAATGTTAACTCTGATTTTTTTTTCCTACAGAGATGCCGCCACACCTACTGATCTTTTCCAGCAACTTCTGGTTTTGTTCCTGATTTACAGCATTTGCAGTTCTTTCAATTTTTATACAGCAATGAACCAGTTGGGTTTTATATGACATTTGGTAGTGCTTACATGGCCAGCAGCTTCTTATTGAATTTATATTTCACAGTATGACATGGTGGGATTTGAACTACCGTTTGTGGAACATTAGCCTCAGGTTCTTAATTTCTAGTCTAGTGACATTACCAGGAGGCCATCACCTTCCCATCATTGACATCATTAGAGTGATCATGGCTACGCTTGTGGCCAGAGGCCAGGCTTAAACTATTTAAAGCTAACTGTATGATTATATTTGAACTTCCTTCTCACATGACACTCTCCTGTGATTCCACAACCCCTTCAAATTCTCAAACTGCAAGTGGTACAAGCATGCAGCTCTTGCTTTCCTCACTAGTCTCTGCCCCTCACTGCAACATCATCCTTGCCTTTTTTTCACTTGCTAGGATCGAAAAGCTACAACCTGCACATGTGGTAATTGAAGAGAAAGAGGTGAAACAACAAGGAGACTGTGGTGAAGAAGAAACACCATTAGCTGCTGAGATGCCTAACACAGCGCGTATCTCATTGGAAAGCGTGCACAGGTGAGGTGGTGATACAATGGGTATGATAAGTGAGCTGTAACCAGGGCACTGAACAAGTATGGCTCAGCAGTCCATTTGCAAAAGGGCAAGGTCACACATGACCTCTGCTGCAGGGGACTCAGATGTGGACTTGGATGGTATTGTCTTTAGAAAATGACTGATCGGTATGTGCACAAAAATACTTGTCGTGTTGGCAGGTTTATCAATGTCAAACAGGATAAGGCATGGTCTGATGCATGATGCTTGGGAATTAGATTTGTGTTTGTTCATCATGTGTGAAGTGCATGATCTTGATGCATATACCAATCATCATATAGTCATAAATCTCCAGTGTTGTATTAAGACCAAAATAAATGCAGATGCTGGAAATCAGAAACAAAATCAGAAATTGCTGCCAAAGCTCAGCAGGTCTGGCTGTGGATAGAAATCAGAGTTAACATTTCGGGTCCAGTGACCCTTCCTCAGAACTATGATCCAAGGAATCAATGTGGTATTCCTTGGATCACATATGTTACAACCAGGGGATAAGATCCCAGCAATGAAGGGCTTGTCATTTGAAGAGTGGTTGAGGACTCTGTGTCTGTACTCAAAAAAGTATAGAAGGATGAGGGGGATCTGATTGAGACTTACACAATACTAAAGGCTTGGATAGAGTGGACATGGAGAAGATGTTTCCACTTGCAGGAGAGATTAAAACCCCAGGGCACAGCCTCAGAGTGAAGGGACGACCCTTCAGAACTGAGATGGGAAGGAATTTCTTCAGCCAGAGAGTGGTCATTCGGTGGAACTCATTTCCACAGGGGCTTGTGGAGGCCAGCTCATTGCGTGACTTTAAGACTGAGGTAGATAGGTTCTTGATTGGTAAGGGGACCAATGGTTTCAGGAAGAAGATAGGAGAACGGGGTTGAGAAACACATCAGCCATGAATGAATGGCAGAGCTGACCTGATGGGCCAAATAGCCTAATTCTGCTCCTATACCTTATTGTCTTATAGTTCTCCTAATGAGGGAGTAACTCTTACAAAAAACACAAATTGCAGAAAGTTTGTGTGCTGTTAGGTGTCCTTAAAATGATTGGCAGCAAAACCTATTGGCTGTATTACTTGAAATTTCCTCTCCCCTGCTGGTAGAACTCTTAACCCAGAAGGTGGAATTGTGTGTTGTTGCTATAATGAAGAGGAGAGGCTTTGCATGTGTTTGAATGAAACATCTATCCTTCTGTGGATAAAGTTCATAAAGACATTGGATGAACCATGAACTTCACAGAAGACGTTAATGGTATCTCTGTTGCTGTTACAAGATGTTGAAAAATTGTCATAATGAGGTACCCCACTGATCGAGAGTGGCAAGTTGAGAAATTACCTCTGAGATTGTTGACTGATTCCCACAGGTTTGCCAGCAGGTGCCACTGACATAAAAGCTCAGCTCTTCCTGAGCATCCGTCAGGATTCATCACACACACAGTCTCCTCTTAACTCTTAAAAGGGTTGCGCTCAGAAATTCTTCTGGAATTAGAATTATTGATCTATAATTTACAGGCCACTAGCAGGCAGGTGAACCATTGTGTAACCCTAACCTAAATCCTATCACAGGCTGTGCAGTCTACAGCAAATTTACAAGCAACAGTGGAGGTATCAGACAGGCAGCTGTCCTGCAGACCAATTCAAGTCCCGAAATTCCGAGAAAGGGTCTCTTGACCTAAAACATTAACTCTGATTTCTCTTCACAGATGCTACCAGACCTGCTGATCTTTTCCAGCAATTTCTATTTTTGCATCCACTTAATAGCTTCAGCCAACCACTCATCTAACTTAACGGGTAGAAGGAGAGGGCTTGCTGAACATGGAGCCTATGTATGGGAATGTCTCCTTTCCGAGTCCTCATTGTCAATCAAAAGTCTCACACAGATTTTCCTCTTCTTCACCACCTTCCATCCCTCTCTCCCACCCCCTACTCCCAACAGTCTATTCCTGCTCCCCCTTCCACCTCACAGGTGCCTGTCAGTCCAGCCCTGGAAGATCCTGAATTGACCTAGGGATCCAGCCCTTTGCTGATCAGCACTCGAATGTCCTTAGTGCAGTACCAGCAGTGGCCACCAGTGACATGGACGCTGCTGATGGGACAGATCTGTCAGCCTCTGATTGGCCAGTTGCTCTGTGGACCTTCTTCTATGATGGTTGTGGAAACCTTGTAGCAAAATAATTAAAGGCCCATTAGTTAAGAAATTGAAGACTAAGAAGCAGACTAGCGAAGGCAGCCTTACTCCCAACATTGCTCAGTGTCTGACCTTAGTGCTGTCCAATTTGGTACGATACATTTTCCCTATACCTGCCAATTGCTTGATGGCAGTTCCTATGGAATCTGATCTAACTCCCTTTCAGGTAGTGAATTCCAGATCCTGACAACCTGCTGTGTGAAAACATCCTTCACTAATTCTTTGACAATTATTTTAGAATCCATGATTTCTAGTTACTGACCATTTGATCAAAGAAAACAGTTTTTCCATCCTTTCTCTTTCAAATGCTGAGTTTTGAATGCTTCCATTCGGGCTGTCCTTGCTTAGCTTTCTCTGCTAAAAGCAAGCAATGCCCATTTCTGCAATCCTACTACTTCACCCCCTCATGCCCGGTATCATCCTGGTAAGCCTGTCCAAGAGCTTGGCATTCTACATAAAATACTGTATCGAGTAATGTTGTCAAGACATCTCATATTCCAGCTGAGGCCTGACCAGTGATATCTAACATGACTTTCTTTTTGTTTTCAACCTTCTGTATGTGGAAGAATTTCATAGCTACCTTATCAGCTTGCATTACTACTTTCAAGAATTTGTTTGACTATGCACTCCAGGGTGTCTTTCTTTTGCAACCCCATTAAAATAATGCTACTAAGCTTAAACTGCCTTGTTATGCTATTTCGCCCAAAGTGCACCGTTTTACACTTATCCATATTAAATTGCATTTTTTGTGTGTCTGCCCATGGCAAAATTGGCAATTTTATTTTGCTGTAAATGTTGCTGTTGTGTTTAATTCCATTTCCTTGCTGATGAAATTATCTTTGCTTCTTCAATGTAATGATAAATCATTTATTATTTGTGTTAGAATGGTTTTCTCAGACTTCAAAGATTACTTTAAAAGTTACAAGCTTGCTGCCTCCAAAGCATCCTGAGTGGAGGCTAAGCAAAAACTACAGAGACTTGATATGTACATGTACATCAAAGGCAGAGATTTCTAACCGGTTTGTGTTTCTAAGCTGTTGTGTGTATTACATAGAGCTTCATTAATCTTAAAAGATTGAACCCTTTTCCCACTAAAGTATCTATATCCCAACTTATTGATAACAACAGATCGTGATGTTAGATTGCAGGATCATTAAGTAATGAGTAATTCTAGATAATTAACTAAAAAATGAATTTTCACCAATTTTCCTCTCAGCAATATTCATAAAGACGACTGCAAAACATTTCATCTTAATTAGACCATGGCAGAGAATTATTTTCAGTTCTTCATTTAATTCCAGCTAAAATCTCAAGAGATGCAAATTAGTAAATATTGTTGGGAAAAAGTACGGTTCATAGGTTAGTGTTTCAAGCAAAGCTTCACATACTGAAGAAGAGACAAGGATTGTGATCAATCAATATTCCTAAAGTTAGAAGTGCCCTTTTAAATTGAATGGTAACTGACATGTATTAACAG
The DNA here is from genome assembly GCA_024137785.1 of Ginglymostoma cirratum. NCBI lineage: Eukaryota > Metazoa > Chordata > Chondrichthyes > Orectolobiformes > Ginglymostomatidae > Ginglymostoma > Ginglymostoma cirratum. The sequence continues at coordinate 6,019,636 of JAHRHZ010000009.1, forward strand.
GAGCTTTGACATAAATACAGCAACGGACACAAGTTCTAAACATCCACTGGTTGCAGGAGGGACTAGAGAATGATTTAGACTGGGAAGTTACAGACATTGTGATGCCAGAATAGAGATTTTCGGCATGAAGTGAATTAGAAAACCAAGCAAAATTGTTTTGATAAATGATGTGAATTCTTTTGTTGAGTTCAAACTTCACCATCTGCCATGGCAGGATTTGTCTCTTCATCCTGGGTCTCCCGATTACTAATATAGTGACATTACTATTACAGCACTGCCTCCTTGTTAACCTCAAGAAAAATGGTAAAGACATATCGTTAAGCATTTGACCTTTGCGGTATCACATGGGCCCTGTCTCACATACATACAATGATACAAGTAACAAAAAATGGGATCATGTTCAGCATAAAGGAAGATAAAGGGAAATAAATTTAAAGTCTTTGAGGTGTCTTTGAGGCTTACAGTTTTAAGCCGAGACCACGGTTGGGTAGTTGGTGAATATTACATTTGTCCTTTATGTTCTCAGCAACCTGACGTTTCCGATCAGCATTGTCACTGGGTGTTTCTTTGAGAGATAAAAAGAGGTCTCAGCATGTGTTCAGTGCTGCACCATTCGTTTCATCCTCATGCTCTGCTGAAAGGAGCTGTTTGAAAAAGAAGGCTTGACTGTGTTTTCCACTGTTGGAAGTTACGTCTTTAAACTTGTTAATTGTGGGCAAAGTTTCATTTTCAACACAAAAGACAATGTGCAGAATGAATTCCTGATGTCTGCTCAACATACACGCTGACGTAGAGGTTCAGCAAAGAGGGACAGGTTTTAATAGGTTCTCAATTGCAACCTAGAACTCAAAAATGGTAGGTACGAAGCTACAGACAGATCTTCTTGGAGCTATTTACCAAAATTGGTAAAGTGGCTATGCTGGCCTCAGGAGCAAACACCAGAACATTCAAAGATGTATTTTTTTCCTCAAAGAGTCATACAGCACTGAAACAAACCCTTCAGTCCAACCAATCCATGCTGACCATAATCCCAAACTAAACTAATCCCACCTGCCTGCCCATAATCTGCCTAATAATGTGATTCTGTACTGACCGTTCAAGTATTGAGTGAAGAACTGAATATTGAAACATGAAGAATGACTTCTACAAGGACCACAACTAAATTTCTGACATTTTTTTTAACACAGAGAGTGGTCAGTGTGTAGAATGAACTTCCTGAGGAAATAATGGATGTGGCTACAGTTACAAAGTTTAAAAGACGTCTAGATAAGTACATGGATAAGAAATGTTTGGAGGCATATTGGCCAAGCGCAGGCAGGTGGGACTAGTTTAGTTTGGGATTATGGTCAGCATGGATTGGTTGGATCGAAGGGTTTGTTTCTGTGCTATATGACTCTATGAAGAAAAAACATATCTTTGAATGTTCCTGGTGTTTGCTCTTGAGGCTAGCACAGCCATGTTACTGATTTTGGTGCATAGCTCTAAGAGGATCTGTCTGCAAGACCCTAATAGCAGCAGACTTTTGGCATTGTCAAACAGTGTGCTAAAACTTGAATTGCTCTGATCACAGCCTCAAGCACACGTCTAAGCATGATGATCAAAGCCAAGATTGTGCAGAGTTAACCTTTTGAGTCCAGCGACCTTCCCTCAGAATAGTTCTGAAGAGGACTCACTGGACCTGAAACATTGACTCAGCTTTCACACAACAGATGCTGATATTAATTTGTCAAATGAATCGAAAAATCATTCTCCTTGACATCCTATTGCTGCTCTAAACTGTGACCTCATTTCACCTCAATATTTGTTATCCTTAGTCTGTTGCTGCACAGAAGTTCTCTGTTTTAACTAAAAACACGAGATATACCAGCATTATTCTCACAGGCCATTTTTGTCACTAGATCCAAATCATTTACATGCATTGAAAATTGTTGCAAATATGAAAATAGCAATTTGTTAGCCAATTTCAGCCCTGTGCACTGAAACAGCTGACAATGCAGGAAGGCACTAGTCTTGTTGGAGCACAGAAACTGCATTCAAAAATTATCCATTCAAGTAGCCCATACACCTTCTTCCACAAAGAAAATACTGACCATCAGTGTGCTTCCGAAATTTATCACTCCCAGTTTCCCATATTGAGGGAGAGTACCTTAATGTGAGGTGTTCACAACACATTAGGTCTGATTGAATTACTGAGACTGCTGTAACTTATGCAAAGAGCTTAGCAATTGCTGCACTTCTGATGTCATGCTGATTCAATTTCTTTACTCACATCCTTCAAGCTATTCAAGGTATTTAACACAAATATATTTGGAAGATCCATACTTTGTCATACAATTCTCCGCATGTGGCCACTTTGTAAATAAGCCAGCACTTTCTGGCCAAAAAGGTGTAGCTCAAATAATTACTGCAGCTTTCTTCAGATGGGATCAGATTGCCTGGGCCTCTTTCCAGCTCAGCTGCTGATAACCCTAAACAAGTTGCACTTCTACTTTCCATTAGTGAGACCCCGCTGTAGTTTCCTATCCTATAAACTATATCCGACTAAACTCCAACCACAACAACATGAATAGCTCTTAAATAGCCTAACAAACAACCTGGAGCACAGCTTCCAGAAGTTCAAGAATTTTCAGTACCCCTCTAGTCAGGGTAACTATGATGGGTGATAAATGATCATTTTAAATAACTGTGCCCTGCAATGATTGAACCAGGAAATATACACAATCTGACCTTTAAGGATCTGGCTTAACTCGATGAGAGATTTTTTAAAGTGTGATACCATCTTAGGATAAAGGAAGGAGAGACAAGCTGAGATTATATGAGAGCACAACATGCAGTGCTCTGACTGAAAATATGGCCTTGATTTTTGTTTTACAGACAGGGTTGGTGTGAAGGGTACATTGGAATCCTTTACAGAATGACTCATCCAGAAAAATCAGAGTCCGAGAGGCCCTATTAACTACAGTCTCATTTATGTAGGGATTCTTAGCATTTTGCTAATATCTTTGAACTCTGACTCTTGAATCCTGCTTTTAGTGTGGATCTTGGTTATCAGCAATAATATAACACTACAGCTTGTTGGAGTTAGGACTTTGACATTTTGTATTTTAATCTCCTATCTAAATTGTTCTTGCATGTCATAAGGTGGGGAATGGTGTTAAGGGAGGATGAGGCATTAAGACCACTCTCTATGTGAATAGATGATAGAGGTGCTGGTCTAGCAGTTCTATCAATTGAACACTAATACAGAGAAGCACATAATTCTCTGGAGGACCCTGGTTTGAATCCTGCCATAGCAAATGGTGAAATTTGAATTCAATGAAAATCTAAAATGAAGAGTCCAAGCAGGATAGCCATGAAACTGTTGTTGATTGTTGTGAAAATCCAACAAAAGGTGACATGTTGAAGTTGTGGCTCATTTCATATTTCTTGAAGCTCACCCTTAGAATGATGTACCCCATCTTCGTCTCTACTGTGACCCAAGTACTGTAGGGTTTTGAAATATCACATTTGTGTGCTTTCACCTAAATGTCATGCTTTTCCAAACATTGGGGAAGTACCTCTCTCAGCTATCATTCAAACGTTAATAAGTATTTCATCCAAATAACACACCACTCCATCAATTTCTTGCAGAGCTTGGTTTGGTTCATTAATTCCGTTGAAATATCCTGGAGTGGAATAAACACTAAATGGCAGGTCATGAAATTGTAATAGGCACTTACGTCTAACGATGGTGAAGTACGGCTCAGATACATCATCTGACTCAATTTGCAGATTGATAGTTGTCTGATATAATTTTGAAAACTAAACTGACCTCATGAGAACATTGTGAAAGGATCTCCACATTTGGCAAATATTGGGGGATTATACTCAATATATTTGAGGGCTCTTGAGGCACAGTGCTAACATCCCTACCTCTGGGCCAAAAGGCCCAGGTTCAAATCTCACCTACCCCAAGAAATGAGTCATAACATTTCCCGAACAGGTTGCTTAAAAATAGTTATGATCACCACATACACTTACACTGTCATCTAACTGCATAGGATTTGGTTACTTCCATGGTGATAGTACTAATTCAAGATGCACAAGCCACTGGACCAACAAAATAGTTCAACACTGACCTTTCCTCACGTCCAGTAATTGTGGAACTGTTTGTGCACATCACCTTCCTCCAACCTGTCAATAGCAATCATACTTCTCCTGATATCACAGGACCTCAATTTGCACATTAAAAAGGGCCAATTGACTGAAACCCCAGTAAGTATTTTGAACATCCATCTGTCATCGGCTTTCAGATTGGAGATGTCTCCTGAACAGTGTTAACTGGATGGTATGAGGTTGGTGGCATTCCATTATCCTCAGATGAAAGCAATTAAAAATCGACCCCACTTGCTAGGACATGATTGATTTTGACACCCCTACAATAAAACAGTCTGACTGCACAGTATACCTTTTCTCATACATAATTAATAGCCACAGTGGGGAAGTAGTTAAGGACAGCCAGCAGCTGTGGAATTGCACCTCAGCAAGAGTTAGCATCTTCTACCCAGAACAGGGCAGAAACCAAAGCCCTTTTGCTTTTAACTGTTCATAAGATTCTTTGTGCAATTTCCCCCTCCCCTTCAATTTTTCCTTCATTTGCCCACTTTACCTACATTATTGAAAATCATCAGTTACTTTATATTCAATGCATCTTCCTCTGCTTGGCTGTATATTTTGTAATAGATCTCCTTGCCTTGTGTTGACTACTGATAGCAGTGACCAATTATGACATGTCATTACTTACTTCAGTACAAAACATTTTTTGTAATCTTCCCGCTGTTGATATTTCCAGTCTTTTGATGGCTGTTCTATGAGCACACATCAATTATGCCACTCCTTTCTAGCTTAATGGCTCTACCTTTGAATGTATTGTGTAGCTTCATAGCTCCAAGTCTATTTTTAGCTTGCAGCCATTGTTCTGATGTGACAAATGTCAATAATTTAACGAGCAATGTAAACTTTAACTGCAGATAAATTATTTCAAATGGGCCTTGTATTACTATAAAAGTGCATTCATCTTCTCCTTTTGAATCTTTTGTTACATTTGCATACTTTTATGAGCCTTCAACTTTAGTATTGTGACCTCTTCATTATTAGTAACTAATGAGTTCATCAAAGCCGAATTACGTTTCTGCAAAATTTGGTTTAGGTAAGCATTGATTCTCATTTATATCTTTTACTTGAGCTTCTAACAGGCTCTGTAAAGGCTTTTGTTCCTGAAAGAGAGAACTTTTCCTAGATTTTTCCCAGATTACTAACCCAAAAGTATCATTTCCCGATTGCCAGGAATAGAGGAACAACATGGACATGGAATACCTGGACTAAGAAAGCATTCTTTTACCAGTATGTTTCTCTTTCTCAAACTGCAAGCTCTTACCACAGACGTTACATGATTATATCAGGTCATTGTATACTGTGTACTTATAATTGCATTTCTCCAATTACTTTTCAACAAAAAGGAACAACAAAAAATATGCATTATTATTTGCAGCTAAAGGTCACCAATTGTTGATGGTCCACAAAGAAAATGATCACTCATGATTAAAAATAGCTTGTTCATTCTGGCACATTTGACTTTCATCAGCTTCTGCACACACTTTTCATATATGATCTTTGAAGCATTCCAGTCTTTTAAAGGCAAACAGAGTTGTTGTTAACAGAAATTGCTGGAAAAAACTCAGCAGGTCTGGAAGCATCTGTGGAGAGAAATCGGAGTTAACGTTTTGAGTCCAGTGACCCTTCCTCAGAACCTGAGATGTTCCTGAGTTGTTAGTTCCTCATCTAACATCTGCTTATTGCTAGGATGTTGTTCCTCCTCCAGGTCATGTTAATCATGTCATGAGCTCTTGTACAGGGCAAGGCATTTATCTTTCCATTTCAACGGGCTGCGCATTATATTGCCTCTGTTGGCTGTGTTTTTATCAAGGGTGCATGTAACAAAGCTTGAGTGGTGAGCTCACCATTTTCCTACCCACTCGTAAGATCACTTCTATAATTAAGAGAGTGTATGCACCACATGTAAATCAATCAGTTAGAGTGAATAGAGCATGTCATGTTGTTGTTTCTCATTGAATTTGGAAGATTTCATGTCATATATTAACATCCACAATTTTCTTCTTTGGGTGAACTGCTTTTGACAGCAACAGCATATTGAATCATACAGATGTTGCTCTTGCTTATGCATCACTTCCAAATTATATCCTTTCAAATGAAGCAACATTCTTTGCAGATAATTTGGTGCAGACAGAAGCAATTTGAGAAAGATGCTTTAGGCTGGTTTGTGGTCAGACTTTACTATCACTTTGACTCTCCCACGCTGCTGTTGCATTAACAAGGAAACTACAGGTCAGTGAGTCAACATAAAAAGGTCTTTCTCAGGATGCCACCCGAAGGCTGCAGGAACAGCAAATCATATTCAGCCTGGGAACCCTGCAGCCCAATGGCATCAATGTGGATTTCACAAGCTTCAAAATCTCCCCTCCCCCAACCGCATCCCAAAACCAGCCCAGCTCATCCCCACCTCCCTAACCTGTTTTTCCTCTCACCTATTCCCTCCTCTCACCCCAAGCCACACCCCCATCTCCTATCTACTAACATCATCCCGCCCCCTTGACCTGTCCGTCCTCCCTGGACTGACCTATCTCCTCCCTACCCCCCCT
>JAHRHZ010000009.1:6026433-6039509 GCA_024137785.1 Ginglymostoma cirratum
CCGCCCCCTTGACCTGTCCGTCCTCCCTGGACTGACCTATCTCCTCCCTACCCCCCTACCTACACTCACCTTTACTGGCTCCATCCCTGCCTCTTCGACTTGTCTGCCTCCTCTCCACCTATCCTCTCCTCTATCCATCCTCTATCCGCCTCCCCCTCTCTCCCTATTTATTTCAGAACCCTCTTCCCCTCCCCCATTTCTGATGAAGGGTCTAGGCCCAAAACGTCAAGTTTTCCTGCTCCTCTGATGCTGCTTGGCCTGCTGTGTTCATCCAGCTCCACACCTTGTTATCTCGGATTCTCCAGCATCTGCAGTACCTTTTATCTCCTTCTCAGGATGGTAGCTGCTTACTAGAGGAGTTCCGCAGGGGTCCATGTTGGGACCACACATATTTACAAATATTTACATTATATATTAACGATCTGGATGAAAGACCTGAGGGCATTGTTGGTCATATTGCAGTTGACACAAATATAGGTGGAGGGACAGGTAGTGTTGAGGAAGTGGGAAGACTGCAGAAGAACTTGGATAGGCTAGGCGAGCGGACAAAGAAGTGGCATAATGAATATAACGTGAAAATGTGAGGTTATGCACTTTCATAAGAAGAGTCAATTATTTTTTAAATAGGGTAGGGCTTCAGAAATCTGAGGCACAAAGGGACTTGGAGTCCTAGCTCAGAGTTCTCTTAAGATTAACATGCAGGGTCATTTGGCAGTTAGGAAGGTAAATGCAATGCAATTCATTTCAAAAGGGCTAGAATGCAAGAGCAGAGATATACTGCTGAGGCTGTATAAGGCTCTGGTCAAATCACATTTGGAATATTGTGAGCAGTTTTGGGCCCTGTATCTAAGGAAGGATGTGCTGAATTTGGAGGGTATCAAGAGGAGGGTTACAAGCATGATCCTGGGAATGTAGGGCTTGTCATATAAGGAAAGGTTGACAACTCTGGGCCCGTAATCGATGAAAGATTGAAGGATGTGGGGGGTTTCTGATCGAAACTGACAGAATACTGAGTGGCCTGGATAAAATGGACATGAATAAGATGTTTGCATTTGTAGGAGAGACGAGGATCCATAGGCACAGCCCCACGGTATAAGTATGAACCTTCAGAACTGACATGAGGAGGAATTTCTTCAGCCAGAGGGTGGTGAATCTGTGGAACTCATTGTTGCAGAAGGCTGTGGAAGCCAAGTCATTGAGTGTATTTAAGACAGAGATAGATAGGGTCATCATTGGTAAGGGAGTTCATGTGTTACTGGGAAAAGGTAGGAGAATAGTGTTGAGAAACATATTGGCCATGATCGAATGGTGGTCCAAATCGATGGGTAGAATGGACTAAGTCTGCTCGTAATGTCTTTTGATTTTAAAGACATGAATTTGGGAGGTATGCTGAATAGGTTCGTAGATAACACGGAATTATTAATGAGTGACTAGCCAGGAGTAAAGCCCTAGGCAACAGGACAAAATAGACAGGCTGACTAAGTGGGCTGATCAGTGGCAAATGGAATTTAATTCTGAAAAGACAGAGGTGACGCAATTTTAAAGGACTAACAGGCAAAGGGATACATGTCAAATGACCCAAGGAGGATCAGAGGGACATTAGGGCACATTGCATAGATTGTTGAAGGCAGCAGGACAGGTAAAGTGGTTAAGACAACAAATGAGATACTTGCTTTTATTAGTCAAGGGATTGAATATAAGAGCAAGAAGCTTAGATGAGCTGTGTATAACATTAGTTAGGCCACAGTGTGCAGGTCTGGTTGCCACACTATAGGAAAGGTGAGATTGCACTGGGGAGAACACAGAGAAGAAGAATCAAGGTGTTGCCAGGGGGATTATGCAACTAGGCTACGAAGCCAGGCTAGACAGGTTGTTTCCCTTAGAGCACAGAATGCTGAGGGGAGACTTAACTGAATTGTACAAAGTATGATGGGCACAGAATAGAGAGTGAGAAATCTTTCCCCCCAGTAGCGGGGTCAAAATCCAGAGGGCATAGTTTTAGTGTAAGAAGCTGGATGTTTAGAGGGAATGAAAACTTCTTTTCATACAGAAGGTTGTGCATTTTTGGAACTCACTGCCTAAGAGGATGGTCGATGCATGAAACCTCAAGACACTTAAGTAACATTTAGCTGAGCACTTGAAATGCCACAGCATACTTGGTCACAGGTCAAGAGCAGAAAAAAAAGTTATTAAAATAGAGATAAATCAGCGTGGAGCTGGAGGAACACAGCAGACCAAGCAGCATCAGAGAAGCAGGAAAGCTGAAGTTTTGGGTCTGGACCCTTCTTCAGAAATGGGGGAGGGGGAAGGAAGCTGGGAAATAAATAGAGAGAGGAGGGTTGAGGCTGAGGAAGGTAGGTGGGATGGTGATAGGTGAGTGTAGGTAGGCAATGGTGGGGATTGGTCAGTGAGGAGGGAGGGGGGATAGGTGGGAGAGAAAACGGACAGGTCAAGGAGGTGGGGATGAGAGGGAGGCTTGGACATGGGATGAGGTGGGGTGGTGGGAGATTTTAAAACTTGTGAATTCCATGTTTAGGCCATCTGGCTGTAGGCTCCCGAGGCGGAATATGAGGTGTTGCTCCTCCAGTTTGCGGGTGGTGTCGTTGTGAAACTGGAGGAGGCCCAGGATGGGCATGTCACCCAGGGAGTGGGAGGGGGAGTTAAAACGGTTCGCGACCAGAAGGTGTTGTCATTTATAATGCACTGATGCTCTACAAAACAGTCTCTGAGTCTCGAGTTGTTCTCACCGATGTTGAGGAGGCCACATCAGGAGCAGCAGATACAATCCACCAAGTTGATGGATGTGCAGGTGCACCCTGTCTGATATGGAAGGTTTGTTTTGTGCCTTGAATGGAGGTGAGGGGCGAGGTGTAGGGGCAGGTATAGCATTTTCTGCTGTTGCAGGGAAAGGTGCTGGGGGTGGTGGGGTTAGTGGGGAGTGTAGAACGAACAAGGGGGTCGCGGAAAGAGCGGTCCCTATGAAAGGCAAATAGGGGTGGGGAGGGAAATATCTCTTTGGTTGTGGGGTCGGATTGTAGGTGGTGGAAGTGACGGAGAATGATTTTGGTTGGTGGGGTGATTTGTGAGGACAAGGGGGATTCTGTCTTTATTTTTGTTGGGGGGTGGGGTTGTGAGGGCAGAAGTGCAGGAAATGCAAGAGATGTGGTTGAGGGCATTTTCGACCAATGGAGGGGTGGGGGAAGATATGGTCCGTGACATAGGAGAACATCTGGGATGTTCGGGAGTGGAGGAAGTGGGTGGGAGGAGGTGTAGTCCAGGTAACTGTGGGAGTTGGTGGGCTTGAAATAGAAGTCAGTTTCGAGGCAGTCACCAGAGATGGGGACAGACAGGTCCTGGAAGGAGGTGGAGGTATTGGAGATGGTCCATGTGAGTTTGAGGTTGGGGTAAAAGGTATCAGTAAAGTTGATGAACTGCTCAAGCTCCTCGTGGGAGCACAAGGCAGTGTTGATACTGTCATCGCTATAGCGGAGGAAGAAATGGGGGATAGTGTCAGTGTAACAGTGGAATGGGGACTGTTCCATGTATCCTACAAAGAGGCAAGCATAGCTTGGGCCCATGCAGCTTCCCATGGCCATCCCCTTAGTCTGTAGGAAGTGGGAGGAGTTAAAGGAGAAGTTGTTCAGGGTAAGGGCAAGTTCTGTTAAGCGGATGAAGGTGTCAGCAGCAGGGGGCCTGTTTGGGCCTGTGGGAGAGGAAGAAGAGGAGGGCTTTTAGGCCATCAGTGTGGGGAATGCAAGTGTACAGGGATTGGATGTCAATGGTTGCTTTTGGCCAGTAGAGATACGATGGGTACTCATCCATTGTCCATAAACCATAGGAGACCATCCATGATCACTTTCACACTGGAAAAATCATTGTCCATCTCACAGTGATTACATTGATACTCATCTGGTGCAGCAGAAATGTCAAACGATATACACAACAATCTATATCTGCAAAAGATGGTCTCCAGAGGGTAGTCATAAAACTGTTTCTTGCATCTAACTTCTTTGGCCAACAGCCACCCTTGCACCTCAGGTCGTAAAGATCTTTTCCTTGACAAATTGCAGCAAAACTTTTTCATTCTTGGCAGACATTAGTGGGATCTTGTCAAAGCTTAATTGAGAACCTTTGAATCTATGCATACTTTCTACTTTCCAATTTTTTTCACTTCTACCATGTTACTAAATAGGTCTGTAGAGTTATAACTTTATCCTTTGCTCCTTTCTTTTCAGTCCACTATTTTATCTTTCATGCTGGTGCCAAAGGCAGCTAGAACTCTCCTTGGAAGATATCGAGTTTATTTCACCCTCACAACTATTTTAAGATGATATTCACAGGAAAGACCTTGAAAACCTGTGAAAGCAGTTTTGATTTTCTATAGCAGTCGAATGGCTTAATGCCCTTTAAAATCCTGCAAATCTTTTCTGATACATGGACGATTACCAGTTCAAGCTTTAGACTTGCTTCAACAGAGATGTATGGATTTTACTTAATGTTTATTATCTGGATTTGCTGAAATTCCCTTTCTATTGCAATGTGCTATCTGTTTTATTTATCATTTTGGGTTGAGTACAGTTCCAGTGAATAGCCTTTAGCTTTACTTTCAATGGTTTCATTTTCGGGTCACCACCTTGAATCATTTCACACAGGTCTGTAAAGTTTATGCTGTCACACAAAGCGCTGGTCCTTATCTGTCACGTCATGTATATGTTCTCTCCTTCTGCAGTCATCATTCTGTCAGTCATAAATCTGATGACGGTTTATAATTATTATTGTGATTGGGTTCTAAGATAGAAGAAACATGGGTTTTGATTGTTAACTATTGGCCAGTGCATGCCACACATGTAATGAAGGTGTGCCTGCGGAGGTTATATCTATCACATCATGAACGTTGTTTCTTCAGCATTTGAGTGTTAAATATATAGATTTTATGATTAGCTCCTCTAGGGATATGTAAATAACTAATTAGCCCTAAAATTTCAAACTGTAGTCAGACATTTTATCAGGTACTAATAATGCAGCATTCACCTGTTTCATCCAATCCCCAAAATTCTGGTTATTAGCCTTACTTCTTTTCTGGGACTTTGCAACATAAAAATCAAGCAGCACTTTATCCAACATTTCAAGAATAACTCCTCTGCTAAAGCAGTTTGTTGGCTCTGAAGATTGTGGAGTGTTTTGAGTTTGTGAAAGAGTCTGTATCAATTCATACTGGTTCATTTTGTTTTCAATTTCATCTTGCATTCATGTCATGAATCCAAGTTATTTATGTAAAGGTTTTTTTTCATTTTAGCTGCAATGTGTATTGACTTATGTTTTCATTGTCATTCAACACCATCTTCCCTCAGTTCACTCTGCACCATTTCTGCATCCACTTGCCCTTAATTCTACCAAGCAAAATAAAAGCCTTTACACTAACCTCTTGCACTGCTCAATATCCATATGTTACATTTGAATTCCCTATAATTATTTTCTATCTATTTCCCACATTCCATCATCGGTTATTGAGGGTCAAATGTTGTCAGGTCTCTCACTTCATAATGTAACACAATCAGGACCTTAATCTTATCTCACTTCATCTTGGCCAGCTTCTTTCTGGAGCATTACAAAATATATTTGTTATAGTATTCCACTGGAGTTTTATCTTCTGAAACTATATCCAACGATTATGCAGAGTTGGGTGAAGAGGGCTTTCAGCCAATTTGATGTCACTACCCTGAACCTCACAATCTTCCAATTATGACTTTTATCAGGTCCTTAAGCGAGTTCAGAATCCCTGCCTTCTAACTGCCCTTTCTGACAATTCTGAATATCTCTGTAAAGAAATGTAGGCTCAGATATTCTGATGTTCATCAATGAAGCTGTGCAGACTAGTTGTTGAGCATGACTACACAGAACCATCGCCACTACAGCTGAGTCTGTGTGAATGCCCATTAAATCAGAGATCCCAAGAGGTGACTGTCAGGAATCCGGAACCTTCCAAAAAGGCCCTTAAAAGGCAAATAGTTCAATTCACTTAAATTCAATACTTATCCCGGAAATGTTAGCGGATTACCCACTCCTGGGCAACAGTGAACTCTCAACTCACCACTGACCCTCCAAACAGTGCCCTTGACCCCAACGTGCCTTATCTCCTGACCCAACTACCCTGGATGTTACTGCAACCTAGTCCAACCTCTCCTGACCAGACCTCTCTCGCTAAACTCAAGGCCTATCCTGACTCAACACCCCTCCACTAACCCTAACTCTGACTCCACAAGAAGACCCGAACTTTCCACATATGCATTCACCCACTTTTTTGGCACCATAGCATCCTACTCACCTCACTACCATCCACCCTCCCTACCTGACACCTGAGTGCTCTCGCTTATCTTTACAGAATAGCTGTCAGAATGGCTGCTGGAAATTTAAACTACAGGATCCAGCATTCAGTGCTTTAATAGGAGGGTGTGGTTTCTCTGAAGATGGAGGAGTAGATTTCTGGTCAGGATAATTACAAGTAGCTCCAGCAAATGGTGAGTCGGTAATTTTCAATCTGATCAGGGTCAGAAAGAAATTCCAATCTTGATTTGAATTTGTATGACTCATTAATTCCTGGTCATGGTCAGCAACAGTCTGTAACTCCACACCATTAAGTGGAATGTAATGGAGCTCTCTGGATGGATGCAGCTGTGATAGGGATCCAGGAGAACCGAGCAGGTGTATCCACACATGATTTCCAGACTGGAAAATCTGTCCCCAGTTAAATTCAGGGGTGAAGAGGGCCCAATGCAAGAACATCATGTGTTGCTGATAGGATGCCAATTAGGCTCGTTACTTGACGCCAATTATCCTGGACTGCACCAAAATTCATCAATGGCTCAAGGAAACTTGTTGATTTCCCAAAGGCCACTCAGTAAACCCTGTTGGGTGTTGTAATGGGCTTGTGGGAATGATCACTCACCATTACACACTCAGACTGCATGAAGGGGCCCAGCATCGGGAAGTTGGGTGCTGCTAAAAACCAGACCAGACCTTTACCTCCAAGACCCATAACCTCCTACCAGTGAACCTCCCTCTGAAAGCCCACTTTCTGCCATTCACTTGCTTCCTGGGATGGAGCAGCGATCTTTGCACTGGATATCAGTGTATTATCAGTCACCAGCACTACACACAGAGAGGCAAGGCCAGTAATGGAGATTTTCGCTTTGTGATGGCTGTCTGCTCACTTGGGACATGAATTCTGCCTCTGGGATCCTAAATCCTTTGGGAGGCCTAATACAGGTAGGCCAGTTAAATTTCTCATTTGTACACTAATTCTGACATTTATTTGCTCTGTATAAACCATAGCATGGTGACCTCAAGCTTTGCAGTTTTACTTTTTTAATGTCATTGCAGTAAGTGAACTTGTGAATACACTCCGTTGACATTTAGAATGATTATTTTTTAAAAGTTTTTTTTTAAAGTACCAAAGGCCGCTGTAGTGATTGGAACGAGGACTAGGTAGATCTCATTGTCTATCGGAACCTTGATAGGGCTTGTTATCTTGGACCAATCAGGGAGCCCTGGCTGACAGATATAAACAGGAGATTTAGACAGTCCATTCACTCTACAGACCAGCTCTGAGCTGGCTGATCACAGTCCATGTACTGTGCACATATAAATAAAGGATGACTAGGTGATGGGATACCAGCCCGTGTGCAGTTATTTCAGCCACTTAAATTAATTTGGGCCTACAGAAGGAATGTAGGGCTCCCACCTGCTCTCCAACAAGAGATCTAGTGAAAGAACAAAATCTCACCATTATCTTTCATTGACTTCCTCTTCAGTTAGACTTATTAATGAGTGATTTGACACTAATCATTCAGGGGCCCACTGGAATTCAATGGTGGCTCCAGGAGTTCATGGGACTTATACAATACTTCAATGTAGTTAACCAATTCATCTACTTTCACTACCTATGTTCCAAAATATTCCAAAAATTCTACCGCATATCCACTTCCATATGTTATCTAATACTATCTGTAAGAATGTGCTCAACATAAAGAAGACAACATCTCATGTTATTGATATCCAATGACTGCTCCTGTGGAAGAATATTTTTAATGATGGAAAAATGACATAATCTGGGAAAACTGTTGCAAAATAATCCACTGATACATGAATACTTTAGTGCATAATATTGTGTGTAGATTCAATCACAGTAGCACAATCAGAATTGTGATAGTTACAAGACTTGTTAACAAGTTCAGATGGAAGAAAAAGAAGGTTGATAAAAACTGACATTGATAAAGCATCTTTCTTGATCTCTGAAACTTTCTACAACTCTGTACAGAAAATTAAGACTTATTTTTGGAAACGTAGTCATTAACATAATGTAGAAAACACAGAAGCCAATTTACCGTGAGTTCCAGATGATTTTTTTTTAATGATTTTAGTGAAAAGATACAATTGGTCTTACTACTAACAAAACCAGTGGGCAAATTAATTTCTTGCCTCCTGCAGATTGCACTCAATCTCAGTTAAGATTATTGTAAATGTGCTACAAATTTAATCTAGACAGGTATTAATCCATTATCCTGTTAACTCGTGCAAATTGATTGATTGATTGTTGTCACATTCACTGAGATACAGTGAAAAGTGTTGTTTTGCGTGTTATATAGGCAGATGGTACCATCCAAAGTACATCAGGGTAGTGAAACACAGTGCAGAATACAATGTTACAGCTTCGAAAAAGGTGCAGAGAAAGAGAGAAACATGAACATTTGAGAGGTCCATTCAAAAGTCTGATAGCAGGGAAGAAGTTATTCTTGAAAAAAAAACAAAAGAACAGCGGATACTGTAAATCAGGAACAAAAACAAAGTTGCTGGAATAGCTCAGCAGGTCTGGCAGCAACTGTGGAGGAAAAAACAGAGTTAATGTTTCAGGTCCATTGTTCTTGAAACTGTTTGTATGTGTATTTAAACTTTTATACCTTCTCCTTGACAGAAAAGTGTGGAAGAGAGTATAACCGGAGTGGGAGAGGTCTTTATGTTGGTTCCTTTCTTGAGGCAGCGAGAAATATAGATGGGGTCAATGGATGGAAGGCTGGTTTGCGTGATGGACTGGGCTGTGTTCATAACTCTTTGTGGTTTCTCACAGTCTTGGGAAGAACTGTTGCCACACCAAGCTGTAACATATCCAGTTAGGATGCTTTCTATGGTGTATCTATAAAAATTGGTAAAAGTTCTTGTGGTCATGCTGAATTTCCTTAGCCTCCTGAGGAAGAAGAGGCATTATCTGCTCTCTTGACCGTCGCGTCAACATGGGCAGACCAGGACAGATTATAAGTAAACTTCACAGCCAGAAACTTGACACTCTTGATCATCAGCACCATTGATACAGGCAGGGACATGCCCACCACTTTGCTTCCTGAAGTCAAAGAACACCTCCTTAAGAACCTTTAAAACATTCATAGTCAGTATTTAAACATAACCAGGATCATTTCAGTTGCCAGATGAAAGAAATTTCCATGTCCACCTAGTAGAAATTTTAATCAACCTGTTCAAAAATTAATTCCAAACCTTTGGAGCAGGAGGGACTTGAACCCAGATCTCCTGGCCCAGAGGTAGAACATGACCGTAACGCTGTAAAAAACCTTCAAAAATACACCTGGTATACTTTCTACTGTTGTGGTAGCTGCAATGATAGTGGAAATGTTGACTTCCTATAGCAATAAACCTGTATCAGTTCGGCTACGACAGATGCAAACAAGATGAGGCAAGCACAAAAGGTTGAAATCTTTGGGAATGAAGCCTTCGTGGGTTCAGCTGGATCTGAAGTCACTAGTTCTTCATGCTATACTTACCAATTGACAAGTTTCAAAATACTCAGAAGCTCTAAAAATGTTAATACATACAAATACTTTGCACATGAAACTATGAATGAATCAGCATCAGTGGCTTCCACCATTTGAGATGGTCCCATAGCTTGACCTCTCACACATTGAAATAAGAGCTGCATTTGGAGCAAAGAAGTTGGGATGGAAAGAAATTGCCATAAAATCTAAAAGTCAATTTGCTGCATCTATCAGGAGTATTTCAATTCTTACGCTGTTGCTAGTGGTTGGAATATATCTCTGATTTGGGGCAGCACAGTGGTTAGCATTGCTACCTCACAGAGCTGGAGACAAAGGTTTGATTCCAGCCACAAGTGACTGTCTGTGTGGAGTTTGCACATTCTCCCTGTGCCTGTGTGGGATTCCTTCGGTTGCTCCAGTTTCTTCCCACAGTCCAAAGATATTTAGGTTAAGTGGATTGACTATGCTAAAACAAAAATGTCCTATAGTGTCCAGGGATGTGCAGGTTAGGTGGTTTAGCCATGGTAAAAACCCTATGTGGGGTTACAAAGATGGTGTGGAGTTGTGGGTCTGTGTGGGATGCTCTTCAGAGGGTCAGAGCAGACTCAATGGGCAGAATGGCCTCTTTCTGCACTGTAAGGTTTCTACGATTCTATGATTAGTCCAAGTTCCAATTTAGGTCAGGCACTATGCCACCCATGTTTAGGTGATGGTCTGATTTCCATCAGTTCTATTAGCTTCTACAACTGCCATTTTATTCTCATCAAAATGGCAAGTTTCTGGAAAGCTAGGAAGTTAAAATAAGGTTCAATTGAACAATTATAAACTTGCCTCTTCTGAGGAGATTCTGCATAACCAACATTTCAGCTAAATCTGGATTTTTAAAACCACCCAAACCTGTGCATTCTCCAGGTTAAAAAATGTTTTATCAGGGTGGCTCAGTGGTTAGCACTGCTGCCTCTCAGCACCTGGGACCCAGGTTCGATTCCACCCTCAGGCGACTGTCTGTGTGGAGTTTGCACATTCTCCCTGCGTTTGTGTAGGTTTCCTCTAGGTGCACCAGTTTCCTCCCACAGTCCAAAGGTGTATAGGTTATGTGGATTGGCTGTGCTAAATTGCCCATAATATTCAGGGATGGGTCTGGGTGGGATGCTCTCAGAGTCAGTGTGGACTTGATGGGCTAAAGGGCCTGTTTTCACACTGCAGGGATTCTATGATGATGATTTTGACACATGGGCAGCTAATATTTGCAGTGTGATAATTTCAGTAGGAACACATTGATCTATTTTTGTCATGTCCTGCAGACTGATTTAGGAAGAGGACTCTTCAGTTGCAATCATCCCACCAGTGGCCATGATAGCAACAGCAGCAATCATCACCAATAATATCTTCTCATTCCTAATTTTGGGATGAGACATCATAGGTGTTGACCAGTCAGCAATGTCAAATTGTATCAAGACAATCATGTCAATAGTCCAAGTGATAAGTTGTTGTTTTACACACAAACCAGGAACACTCAGGCACTCCAAGCGTAATTTAGTGTTCTTTACTTTTGTTCCTGTGTAGGAATTAGTTGGCCAGTTTTTGCAGCGTATGTGTGGATTGACAGGCTCAAAGATCATTAAGACTTGATCAATGAACTTTAATGACATATCTGAGGCAAATTGGCATCAGCAGCAGACCTCAGCGAGGTTCCTGGAGGAGAGGGATCAATCATTCAGAAGGTTCAATTTGGACTGTACACCTTCTCTTTGCAGATCCCCCCTTCAGCCATGACCCCAGGTTCCACTGACTCTTGATGAGACAAAGCAGCTTTCACTTTACTCTGCTGAACTTCATACACAAGAAAATTTCTGAAGAAGGGTCTAGACCCGAAGCATCAGCCTTCCTGCTCCTCTGATGTTGCTTGGCCTGCTGTGTTCATCCAGCTCTACACCTTGTTGTTTCACCCTTCCATGTAGATGTCTTTGTTTTTATTTAATTTTGTGGCCCTTATTTCTTGTCATTACAACTAGTGTATTAAATATTTGGTGCAACTGGGAGCTTCCAGTTCAGTGGACTCTGGGTTAAACTCCAGCGAGATGCCACCACTAGACAAATATTCCCCTCCCCTCCCTTGTCCGTCTTCCCTTCACAGGGACCATTCCCTCCGGGACATCCTGGTCCACTCTTCTTTCACCGCAACACTCCCCTGCAACAGCCCATGGCACCTTCATCTACAACCAGCAAAGATGCGACACCTACCCATCTACCTCCTCACTCCCCAGTATCCAACGGCCCAAACATACTTTTCAGGTGAAGCAACACTTCACCTACACTTCCCAGCATCTAATCTACTGCATTTGCTGCTTAAAATGTGGTCTCCTCTACATTGGGGAAACGAAGCATAGACTGGATGACTGGGTGACAAGTATATTCTGCTCGTAAAAAAAGACCCTGAGCTTTCAGTTATCTGCCACTTTAACACACCACCCTGTTCCTTGACCAATATCTCTGGCTTACCTGCAGTGTTCCAGTGAAGATCAACGTAAGCTGGAAGAATAGCACCTCATTTTCCGCTCGGGGACTCTGCAGCCCTCTGGATTCAGTGTTGAGTTCAGTAATTTTAGAGCCCAAACTCTCCCATGTCCCAGCCCCCTACCCCACACACCAGGTCTTGTTATCACATAGTCTGCCATCACACACTACCTATTGTTAGTCACTAAGAGTCTCAATAACAGCTATTCACCCTCCCAGCCAGATCGTTATAAACTCCTTTGTCTATCCAACTGTTCTTCTCTCTCTTTGGGCTTTATCCTATTGTTTACTCCCTACCCTATCTACCCCCACTATTTTCTGCACATAAACTGACTTTTTCCCAGCTACCATCAGTTCTGGGTCTGGAGTCACATTTCGGCCAGACTAGGTGAAAGTGGCAGATTTCATTCTCCGAAGGACATCAGTAAATCTGATGGGTTTTTCCTTGACAATTGTTTCGTAGTTGTCAGTAGATTTTTAATTCCAGTTTTTTTTTTAATTGTTGGAATCAAATCTGCAGTGGCAGGATTCGAACACGTGTCCCTGAAACATTTGCTGATCTGGATTAATAGTCTAGTGATAATACCATGAGGCCATCGCTTCCCCTAAATTGTTACAATACATCTAAGTTACATGATTGTATCAGAGATAAAAGGTACTGCAGATGCAGGAGAATCCGAGATAACAAGGTGTGGGGCTGGATGAACACAGCAGGCTAAGCAGCATCATAGGAGCAGG
>JAHRHZ010000009.1:6050023-6083584 GCA_024137785.1 Ginglymostoma cirratum
CATAGTCCAGCCTGACATACACGTTATAACCCTACAGAATTTGTTATTTTTTTCAGCAGTAATCAGTCAGCCATTTAGACACCAAAGTCTGGTTTGTCATCCAAACACATCATTCATGACTTGTACCGCAATGTCACTTACTTACCTTTGCACCATATCCCTTGCCACCCTAACCTAAAATTACATTCAAAAACATACTTATTAAATCCAACCTTCTTCAGCAGCTCTAAAATAGACAAAAAGTAACTCCGGGAAGAATTTATTTGGTAGAAATTTAATAAGAATTTATAAGAGCAAGCAAACTAATTTGCAGCAGACAAATAATAACTTGCGAAAGCTTCACGATAATCATCCGCGAAGCACATTAGAAATGTTATTATTTTAATTTTAAAACCCACAGACATAATGCATCATAGAGGAACGAGGAATGAGACAGAATCAACATACCTGATGGATCATTCACATTTAATAAGCCAAGGCTATGCACTGATAACAAGGTCCAAAAATCTGTAATTGCGTTTTCTGTTCGGTAATGAAGGAGAGATGTTCTGTTAATGAGATGGTGAGAGTATAAAAGACCCAATGGGATGAAAGTGAGATGGCAGCTTTAAAGAAATTCACAGGTAGCGCAAACTTACATACAATTTGTCGACATACTACTGGGATTTGCTTACATCTGTATTTGGATTAATGATTATGTATACGCACACAAAAAAAAAGTACATTCAGAAATGCCTATCTCTAAATGACAGACAATAATATCTCTTCTCCCCTTCCCCCGCTCCCCCCCACCCCATCCCCAACCACATTGGTCTATGTGAATTAAATATATTTTCACAATAAATATTCCATTTCTAAAATCATACTGTCAACATCTCTGTTGCTTCTGCAATGCTCAAATGATGAGCTTGCAAGCCATGGCCTACACATTCCAAGCTTGCAATGGATAGCCACCAACTGAAGATTGTGATATTCATATTTACAAACGTAACATCCATTACTATAATAGTTGCACCCTGGTTGAGAATCTTCATTGTTCTACCACACATGAAGCCCACACGCATCTAGAGTGTTTTCTTAAATTCCTTACAGGACATCACAAGTGGTGTCCATCTTTCACTGCTAGTTGTGGTGGAGAAAGGGTGTGATCTTGCTGTCCTCATGCCCTAGGAGATTTTTACTATCATCCTTTCACTCCTCAAAGTCTGGAGAGGACCAGCATGTTGAGGGGAGTCTTGCACTTAAACCAGATCCTCCCCTTATTACCGTAAGCAGCTGTGGTGATAAGGAGGCACTATCCAAATCAAAAAATATTCTGGGATTGAAAAAGTTTAGTTTCTCCTTATCCTTCACAATGCTTTCTTGTATCTCCCTGCTGATCTCAGACCTAGTAGCTGGAGGAGATGCCAGGCACCAAGTGTCCTCATCCCATCCCCACCTTAATCTCTCAAGGTCAGGGCCCAGTTTGCATCTTTCCAAAGAGTAGGTCAGGTCTACAGACCAGAGGGAAATTGTAGCACTCATGCCCTGATGGATCTCCTCCCTTGTCCAAGCAAGGACATAGATATCTTCAGGAAGCTCTTCCAGAACTGGACCAGAACTCACCAGATCTGAAGAGTCATCCTGGACTCAAAACTTTAACTTTGTCTTTCTCTCTCCGCAGGTGCTGCCAAACTTTCAGAGTTTCTCCAGCAATTTCTCTTTTTATTTCTGATTTCCAGCATCTTCAGTTTTTCCTTATCTTTTATTAGAAGGCTAAGGTTTTTATTCCCTCCTCAAGGACAGTAAAAATAGAAGATTTAGAATCATAGAATACCAAAAGTGTAGAAGCAGGCCATTCGGCCCATCGAGTCTACACTGACCGTCCGAAGAGCATCCCTCCCAGACCCACGCCTTCCCTGTAACCCTGCATTTCCCATGGCTACTTCGCCTAGCCTGCACATCCCAGGACACTACGGGCAATTTAGCACAGCCATTCAACAACTTGCACATCTTTGGACTGTGGGAGGAAACCGGAGCACCCGAAGGAAACCCACGCAGACACGGGGAGAAAGTGCAAAATACACACAGACAGTTGCCCGAGGGCCTGGCGCTCCAAGGCAGTAGTGCTAACTACTGAGCCACTGTGCTGCCCAATTTATGTTCTAACTTTTCTCCACAGGGTACCTGGCCTTACACTGCAGCAATTCCTTTTAGTTCTTAAGATTTAAATCCCACTTATAGGAATTTTTACAGAATATCTAACCTAATTGTACATTTCCAAAGGAAACAGATCATTATTATTTCAGAAGCTGAAATTGCTCTGTTCACCTCAGGCCCTATTCCATCAGAATTAATTGTACTGACGCATATTTAGTCACTATACTGTTAAACATGCAGAGTTCTGTGTATTAAAATCTTTCTTTAATGTACCTTTGAGGTATCATTAAATTCAGGAAAATCTAGGCTCACTGCATCAGCTATTTATTTTTCAAGCTTTCACCTTTCACAATTTAAATCTAAAACTAGCCTGTATATTATAGTGAAATCAAATACGCAGTGGCTGAGCTACACCATACAAAGGCTGTATTTAGTTTTGCAGTAATAGAGCTACGTAAGATATTAATCTTCCCTTCGTGGTAGTGTTATCACCTGATGATTGAGTTTTCAAGCTTCATATAAGTGGCTGGATTGGATTGTTACCAACAAGACAAGCAGCTCAAGTCATAAATTTCCCAACTTGGCAGCCCCCATCTCCATTTAAAGATGACTAAATTGTGGGATTTTCCTTCTAGGAAGTTAGTTAGCGGATGGAATAAGGTCGACTGACACTGGAAGCAGGTCCCAAGTGACCATGGAGGTGAGGGGGAGCTGAGTTGGATGCAGTTAGGCCCTCTATCCCTCACCTTGGCTCACCACTTCCTCACTCCCATGACTCCTCATAGCCTTCCATACCCGAATACCAATTAATCGCCATGCACTTAAGAATGACAAGCATGGAACCACTGAGAAATAAAGTATATGGTCAGAGATATCTTTTGAGAAACAAAATTGCTATTTCTACAACCTTTTGAAAACCAGATAGAAGTATTAATTACAGAGTTTCAAACACTTCACATCTCTTCATTCTATCCAAATAAACATTGAGACTTTGGTGAAAGAGAATGGACAACTTCTCATGACCAATTAACTACATAAAGTTGTCAATCAAGCAAAGTCAACAATTTACTTCACTTGTCAAAACAGGATCCCTGCAGAGCTCTGGCTTGTACTGGCTCTGGGCTCTTGGCCAAGCGCACATAATGAGAACAGGAGGAGAAACCAGATGGCCCTGTCCTCATTGGTTATGTGCCAGTGGGCACTCAGTGAAGGGACATTGAAGCAATATAAATTGCCATTGGGTTGAGATGGAAAGGATGAGGGGGTGTGTGAAGTTGCTAGAGGATGTAATTGTCACTTGTTTGGCGTCAACGTTTAAAGGACCAAAGTGAATGACTGATGAACACAAGTTGGCGCGGATTTGGCAAACAGAGTACAAGGATTCATGGGAAATGCCTGGAGATAAGGTTGATATGCAGTGTATAAAGGGCCATAAAGGAAGAGATTGGAGGACGTGGTTAAGACATTTTGAAATTTACCTTTGAATAGGTTCCCAAATTCAGACTCTGACGTGTCAACTATGGTTCCAGACTCCTATGATGGGCTGTAAATGATGACTGAAAGAAACTGACATGGCTGTACGACAATAGCAGAGGGCCTGAAAAACTTATCCCCACGATGGAGTTGGCGAGGAATGAAAGGTACATGCTTACTACCTGCACCGTCACTCCATACTCTCAAAAATTACCTTGCCAGGAATAAGGCTGGGAATCTTGGAATTAGGACTCACTGCCAGTTTTTATTGGTTCTGGTGACATTCTGACTTCTGCAGATATCCAGTTGATAATGTCTAGGCTGCAGTGCAGCACTGAGTGGATACTGCATGTAAAATGTCCCATGGCACTGTGAAGAGCAGGGAACTTCTTCCCAGTGTTCCGTGTAAAATTAGGCACACTCACAATTCTACAAACATTCAATGGACAAATCGAGGGTTACATATTTCTGCAATAAATCATGACAATATTTCAGAAATAGTGGGAACAAAATGAGATACTCACAAATAACTCCAACTGAAAAATCAGGGGAAAGTTCAGAGATTGGTTAAAATGTAGGACACACTACTCAAGAAATTACGAATAACATTAATGTATCAAAAGGGAAGCTAGATTAACATATGAGGATCAAAGAACAAAAGGATACTTTGATTGAGTCAAATATTGGCCTAAATGGCCTATTTCTGTACTCAAAACAACAACACAGAGACAGGCAGCTGAACCAAATCAGCCTTTCTACCTCAGTATTCATAACACAGTCATATAAAACCAAAGATCCCTTTATAGTCACTTCAATGGTTCCTGACCGGACTTTTGAATAACCAACACCAGACTTTGTGAGTAATTAGTTTCTCGACACCGGTTTTGTAGTTTAAAAGGCTTAAGTGTTTATTAGATACACAATAACTTTAGGAAATAGAAAATTAAACAATTCAGTGTGCTGATTAATGTCTATGATTTAAACTGAAATGTTATTTTTCAGTTCCAATTCACACAAAAGTCAGAAAGACAGACAAACACACACGGTTATGGGATAGGTAAAATTACAAAAAGACTGGCCAGGTTACTTAAATGGCTCTCATAATGCATCGTTCTACAGGCATAAATGTAAACTCCTCAGTTGGCTTTTGAAACGTTGTTCAGGGTCACCTTTTCCATTCACCCATGCAAAAAGTAGCATTACTTCTAACTCAGCTTTCTACTCTTTGGCCTTCCAGAAGCTGGTGTATCAGATTAGACAAGGAGCTTTCAAATCTTCATGCTGTCTCAGCAGCAGCCCGAGAACCAAATCTCAGAAAATATCATTTTAAAAAAAACTTTATTTCTGGTTCCACCCTGATAGACTAACAGACTCTTTTGGATACCTCAATTACCATTGAACAACTACTAACTGCTTGAGCATAGCGCCTCTTCCAAACTTGCTAGAACCCATTCTCAGGTAGTGCCTTCATTAATAGCCAACTTCTGCTATCTGCTTAAACTCAGCGCTCTTCCTGTGGGCTTGCAGTATCTGTTAGAACCGTTTAAATCAAGGATAAGGCTGCAAGCAGCCTAAAGGCCTGGCCTCACAAATGAAGAAAGTTTCCTTTGTTCTTTTCTTTTTTCTACAAGCTGCCACAAAATCCATAAGGCTTTTCCAGATTGCAATTCAAAGCTGAAAAAAAAAGAACATAATAAAAATAATGAAAAATCATCAAGGATTCCATCATTATATATCTACCCATTGTTATATTATATGCATAATTGTGTATGAAGCAAGTTGAGCTGCCTTGAGATTGTCAATGGTGTTAAGTTCTCTTTTACTCATTATCCTCCACCTTAAATTAAATGATTTAAAGTTGGTCATAAAGATATGGATGCAACTAGATTCCTTTTAGTGGTTTTTATCAGCAGTTTGGGGAGTTTGTTTTTGTAAATCAAGTATAAACAAAGTCCCATTCAAGATAAAACAAGGGCAAAACAGGAGCAGAAATAATTCAGCATTTTTAAATTCAACCACACCCTTTTAACATTAAGATTTCAGCTATACTTTGATTTTCCTTTAAACAGTTCAAAGTTTACCAGGTCAGCTAAGACTCCTAAGAGTTATACTTTAGACCAGTAACCAGTTAAAGATAGGTGTCTATGGGCTGACATTGTTTATGATTAGCCTAGTGCGCTACCTAAAAATATGCAATTTATTCACAGGAAAGTGTACCTGCCTTTCAGACATGGCTAATTATCTTCATTATTTACTATTGTTCAGTTAACGATAACACCACATAAGTGGCAGGCAATGACCATCTCCAAATAGAAAGAGAGAGAGACAGAGAGACAATGAAAGGCAGACAGACAGGGAGAAATGCAAAAAGACATAGAGACAGAGAGACAACCAAACCATTGTCCATTGATATTCATTGGTATTACTATCACTCAATCCACACCGTCAACATCCTGGGGCTTACCAATGACCAGAAACTGAACTAGATTAGTCATGTAAATAAAACGGCTACAATAGCAGGTTAGGGGCTACAAATCTTGCAGTGAGTAACTCACCTTTCAACTTCCCAAAGCTTGTCCAAGGCACAAATGTGGAGTGTTATGGAATACCCTTCACATTCCTGGATTAGTGCAGCTCCAACAACACTCAGGAAGATTGACATCATTCTGGACAAAGCAGCCTACTTCATTGGCACAACATCCATAAACATTCACTCCTTCACCCCCCTCCCCACAATGTTCAGTAGCAGCAGTGTATACCATTGACAAGATGCACTGCAGGAATTCAACTTCCAAACCTAGAGCCACTTCCATATAGAAGGACGAGGGTAGCAGATACATGAGAACACCACCACATCCAAGTTTTCTTTCAAGGCACTCTTTATCTTGACTTGGAAATATATCACTGTTCCTTCAAGAATCCTGGGATCAAAATCCTGGAACTTCCTCCCTTGTGGTCTATTTTCAGTAAATTGACTGCAGCAGTTCAAGACAACAGCTCGTCACCATCTCCACAAGGGTAGCTTGGAATAGGCAATATATGCTGGCCCAGACAACGATGCCCACATCCCATGAATGAATAAATGAATTAAAGCAACTCTGGTGTTTTCCAGAACAGAAGATGATATTTGCAATTCTGTTTCAAAGAAACTGTCTAAACAAGGGCACTGTATGGACGTAGGGGTGGGGAGAATTATGCTTTATATTTCATCGGGGTATCTGAAAATGGTCAATGTCAATTCAGCAATTAAACTACGTTGTAAAAGGAAGATTCTGCCTCAAACTGCTGACACACCATCAGCCTGCCCCCATTACCCCTTAAAATTCTACACCCTACACATATACACACCCCACCACATCTGTTTCATTGGGAGAAGGAACTAAATTCTACTCTGAGTACAGAATTTACCTTTAAACCTCCATGTCAGTACTACATCAATCAGAACAATGCAATGGCCTCATGTCACTAAGGTACAGAATGCGCTGTGCAACTCTTTTTGCATGTCATAAACTATATCCTGGTTCTCCACACTGAAAGCCGCCGGGGCATGACCTTGTTAGTTTGGTTTTTCTACCATTGCAACTAAAAGTTGGGTGTTCATTGGCCTGATTTTCTCAAATGTCCTTTCCCAGAGATCTACTTTGATCTTTTCTATCTCTCCCTTGAATGATACAAATTACCTGACACAGGTTTGCTGTTATTCAGAGGTTTGTAGTCAGCTATAACTGCTATTGACCTGACTTTGGTCATTCTTCGTTAGTGCATTTTTAGGGATGCTGCAAGTGAAATCTTAACAATAGGAATTGCCTGATCCCCTTGCAGGTACATTCTCTTATCATGTGTGGACACACTAGTCAAAAGCAACTTGTTTTAATCATTCAAATTCCAAATAAGTCTATATGGATTTTCTTTTAAAATAGGAATTTGGGAATCGCTGCAAACCCTTCTGGGACTCTGCAATTTTGTTTATGACAGCTTTGGTCTGTTTGTTCTTGACCATCAACTTCAAGGTACACTTTAAAATAGAGTCCTTGGACCTTCGTGGTCAATTGACTTTGTATCATAAGCATCTGCAATTCTGAGCTAATGTAATGATTTTCTACCTTCTCGAAAGGTAGACAGACTCCATATCTTCCTCTTCAAACGGGGCAACAAATTGATCATTTTAAGAGCTTCAAACCCCACTGCTGTATTTCCACTAGGCAAAGCAACGTTTATGGCGAAAACTGAAACGGCAACTTCTATAGCTGCACTAGACATTCCTTTACATCCTTTTGGGCTTTTCTTTTTTTCCTGAAACAATAGGTCTGTTAGCTTTTTAAGCTCTATTTTGGCTCAGGGAACCTGGTGTAGTTTCAATTCAGCTTTTTAACCTGTTCCAAATTGGGATCACTTCAAGCCCTCAGCCAGCATTTTGAGAAACCCTTATCTCTTTACCTTACTATGTATTTTAAGTGACAACTTTTTGAATTATTTTATGATTAAGGATGCTATTTTTTGCCAAGATCTCCAGTTCGATATAAAATCCTGTGCATCAAAATACAGCCATGTTAACTTCTATTCTTGGTACTTACAAAAGATTGCTGCTGAAGCATTTCATTTGGTTTCAACAGTTTTGGTTCAATGTTATTTTTTTTCACACTTTCAATTTATTTAAAAATTAGACCTGGCATGGATTTAATGCCAGATGTAGCCTGCAACTGTCTGGCATAAACAATTTTAAGCTTTTTCTTCAACGTCAGGTCATGATCAATGTATTTGTATGCAGATTTGTGTATTTTGTATTCTTGGAATAAATGAGACAATAGAGTCATAGAGTCACGCAGCATTGAAACAGACCTTTCAGTCCAACTCGTCTGTGCCGAATAGACATCCCAATCTGACCTAGTCCCATTTGCAAGCATTTGGCCCATATCCTCGTAAACCCTTCCTAAACATATACCCATCCAAATGCCTTTTAAATATTGCACCCACCTCCATCACTTCTTCTGGCAATTCATTTCAGACATGCACAACCTCTGCATGAAGAAGTTACTCCTAAGGTTCTTTTTAAATTTTTCCCCTCTTAATGTGAAATAAGCCAGCAGCAAAGCTTTTTGTATTGCAAAAGATAGATTTATTTTTTCCTTCTTTCTCTTTCCTTGGAGGTTACTAAAGAAACTAGACCACTCACACACTACAGAAGATGATAAAAACAATACTTAGGATTAACATTAAGTTCAGCCTCTTGTTATGTAAATACCTAGTGTTAAAAATTCACATGGTTATCTGAAGTGAAATTTTGGAACTGGATGGTTTGCTTCAAACAGCTGAGATAATTTCAGTTCAATCTCCAGAGACTTATTTCACACAAACTTTACAGGTGGAACAGGATAAGGGAAAGAGGGGACTGTTGGTACTCTGGCTCACGGCAAGGCGCTTTCAGCTGTCCAAGTCATTGTAGCAGGCAATGAGTTTTTCCTGGGTGCCTGTGGTCTATCTCTCAGCTCATTCCTTTCCCTGAAGATTTCTCACTCATGATGTCCCTGCTTTTTTGTAGCTTTACCTGTCATTTCTACATTCTTGGCAGGCAGGAAAAAAAAAGGCCACTGTTATGACCTGCATTAATTCCTAAGGCATATTCATACCCGACAGGCACCACCACCCCGCTCCCAGGACGCATTAAACATGACTGGATTTTTCCATCAATTATATTCAGTTTCAGGCTTTCGGGGAACTCAAATTAAATTGGTTCCTTCCAATGAAAAGTTTTATTTTAAAAAAAGTCTTGAATTAAAGTTGCTTTAATTTCTAATATATCCCAAGATTCCTATAAATTGTTCTACATTTTTTTTTTAAAGAAATTTGGTTTGGAAGCTAGAGAAGACATTGCTGGGCCCCTTGCTGAGATATTTGTATCATCAATAGCCACAAGTGAGGTGCCAGAAGACTCGAGGTTGGCTAATGTGGTGCCACTATACAAGAAATGTTGTTAAGGCAAAGCCAGGGAACTATAGACCAGTCAGCCTGACATCAGTGGTGGGCAAATTGTTGGAGGGAATCCTGAGGGATTTACATGTATTTGGGAAGGCAAGGACTGATTAGCGATAGCCAACATGGCTTTGTGCGTGGGAAGTCATGTCTCACTAACTTGGCTGAGTTTTCTGTAGAAGTAACAAAGAGGATTGACGACGACAGAGCAACAGACATGATCTATATAGACGTTTGATAAGACTTTGTAAGGCGTTTGATAAGACTGGCAGATTGGTTAGCAAGGTTAGATCACATGGAATACAGGAAGAGCTAGCTATTTGCATACAAAACTGGCTCAAAGTTAGAAGACAGAAGGTGATGGTGGAGGGTTGCTTTTCAGACAGGAGGCCTGTAACCAGTGGTGTGCCACAAGTATCGGTGCTGGGTCCACTGCTTTTCATCATTTATGTAAATGATTTGGATGCGCACATAGAAAGTCTCGTCAATAAGTTTGAGGATGACACTAAAATTGGAGGCGTAGTGAACTGCGAAGAAGGTTACCTCAGAGCACAACAGGATCTTGAGCAGATGAGTCAATAGGCCAGGGAGCGGCAAATGGCATTTAATTTAGGCAAACCTGAGGTACTGCATTTTGGAAAGGCAAATCAGGGCAAAACTTATACACTTAATGGTAAGGTCCTGTGTAGTTTTGCTGAACAAAGAGACCTTGGTGTGCAAGTTCATAGTTCCTTGAAAGTGGAGTCTCAGGTAGATAGGATATTGAAGAAGGCGTTTGCTATGCTTCCCTTTATTGGTCAGTGCATTGAGTATTGGAGTTAGGAGGTCATGTTGTGACTGTACAGGACATTGGTTAGGCCACTTTTGGAATATTGTGTGCGGTTCTGGTAAACCTTCTATGGGAAGGTGTTGTGAAATTTGAAAGTGTTCAGAAAAGATTGACAAGGATGTTGCCAGGGTTGGAGGGTTTGATTAAAAGGGAGAGGCTGAATAGATTGGAGATATTTTCCCTGGAGCATCGAAGGCTGAGGGGTGACCTTATAGAGGTTTATAAAATCATGAGCAGCATGGATAGGGTAAATAGACAAGGCAGTTCCCTGGGGTAGGGCAGCCAAAAACTAGAGGGCATAGGTTTAAGGTGAGAGGGGAAAGATTTAAAAGGGAACTAAGGAGCAACTTTTTCACGCAGAAGTGCATGTATGCACCCATGATACCCCTGCTGGAGAATTGATTTGTGTAGGTTTTGGATGAAAGCAAGACCAGAATTAGTTGTGCAACCTCTTCTGCTTACATCCAGTGGCAGGCTGGCACAAGTGGCTGATTTTTACATGAAGAAATGGACCCCATCAATGGAAGCACAGCAGCGTCTCCTGAGTCAAGCTAGTTAAAGAAAATTTGATGTGCAGGTGCCAGTGTTGCACTGGGGTGAACAAGGTCAGAAGTCACCCAACACCAGGGTATAGCTCCAGAGATAGCAGGAACTGCAGATGCTGGAGAATCTGAGATAACAAGGTGTAGAGCTGGATGAGCACAGCAGGCCAAGCAACATCAGAGGAGCAGGAAGGCTGACATTTCGAGCCCAGATCTAAGCCCGAAACGTCAGCCTTCCTGCTCCTCTGATGCTGCTTGGCCCGCTGTGTTCATCCAGCTGTACACCTTGTTATACCAGGTTATAGCTCAGCAGGTTTATTCGAAATCACAAGCTTTCACCTGACAAAGGAGCAGGGCTCCAAAAGCTTGTGATTTCAAATGAACCTGTTGGACTATAACCTAGTGATAATAGGTACTGCAGATGCTGCAGAATCTGAGATAACAAGGGGGGTCTAGGCCCGAAACATCAAGCTTTCCTGCTCCCATGGTGCAGTGTTCACCCAGCTCCACACCTTGTTATCTCGGACTATAACCTAGTGTTGGGTGACGTTTGACTTAAGAGAAATTTTGAAAGAGCAATTGGAAATAGAAGTGTTCTCACAAATGAAGGTAGAGTTGAACTAAATTGCAAAGTCCGGTAAAACAACGACTGGAATGGATACTCAGCCACTTCATTGAATGTAACTGCTAGTTCACTTTTCTTTTGCACTAACAGAATGAAAGTATCCCAATAGTTCAAGAAAGGACTTTTTAAGATAGAGGTAAGGAGTATGTTTTAACTGAAGTGTATTAATCTTTGTGCTGGCAGGCATTTATAGCCAAACTATAACATTGAGTTACTCTTCAAATTCTTAAATAAATGAACTGTTCCGGAAGGAAATGACGTGAGGTGTGTGTGTTTATGTGGGAGCAGTGGGGGACAGGCTGAGGTTATTAGATATTCAGAGCACGCAGCTGCTGGATGTTAGGCGACTGAAATTTTACATAGACAGAGAGGGTCAGTGCGGTGCTGACACCATGGCAGAAACTTCAGAAAAAGTGCCCATAGCTCTGGCAGGGCCGGCTGACCTGGAGCAATGCCTCCCGCCTGTAAGTCCTTAAATCTCAATTTACTGGCTCTGTTGGAATAGTATTTTTAACTAACCTCTATGCACACTTTGTCCAAACTTTCTGAATACCGTTTAGAAGTGTGTAAACCACATCACGAGAAAACCGATTAGCAGTTGTACAGCATGAGTTTTGGTCGTATTTTAATATTACAAGAAGAAAAGTGTTCATTTTCAAAAGGTCAGGGATTTTAAAGTTGGATGGCCGAGCAGAAGCTCTGGCATCAGTACAAGTGGCAATCAAATAATCGCCAGTTTAATAGTTTTGTTAATAAATAAGAAACGATTTTCTAGTCAATTTCTGGAACAAGTGGGACTTAAGCCTGGGTCTCCCGGCTTAGAAGCGTTTTATCCGGCAGACTTTATTCAGTTGCACGGGGTTGAGTCCAATAAAACTGTCTGGGGAAACTTTTTTTAAAAGAAAGAAAATGAACTTTTTATTTCTGTATGATCAGTTATATAATGCAGTCTGCTTTTCAAAGTTCATGGTCTCAGGAATGGGGGCTGCGGCGTTTCTTTCCAGTTGCATTTGTAAATGTAATTGTTTGGAGGTGCCCGCTTTTGTAAAGTGTTGCTGTGTGTGTTTTGAAGGCGTACGCGGTGGCTGTGAACTCTCCCAGGAGCAACGGGAGCGGGCGCCTGCTGAAGATCGGCGCCGTGGTCCTCATCACCGGAGCTGCTTTGCTCGTCCTTGGAGCGATTGGAGCTTTCTACTTCTGGAAGGTCAATGACAAAAACGTAAGCAACTCATCCCCCGAATGAATTATCAAATTGTCCATCCAAATGGAAGACGTGAAGCGGTCAGAGTCTCTTGCTTTGGTTTTGAGGCAGCAAGCTGCCTGTCTGGAAGAACGTGTGGTCTCTTGGCTGCATAGGACCGGCTGGTGTGCGTCACCTTGTTTATTTCCATTCCCAGAATCGCCTGCCAGCGTACCCTCACTTGCTCCAGTTAACTGTGCAGTGTCCTGCCCAAGTCCCTATGACCAGCTGTTTCATTGATTTTTACAAGTTAAAAACTTTTGGGTGGATCAAAGTTGCTGCAATAACCTGGGATGTGGTCCTTTCTTTGATTTTTATTGGTCACCCGCGCCTAAGTACAATGAAAAGTTTTGTTTTGCAGTAGTACAGGCAGATCATAGCAACCAAGGGCATACAGATCATAGCGAGATACACACAGCAAGATCAACATTATTTGCAGTTATAGAAGTCCATTAGACAGTTTATAACAGCAGGGAAGAAGCTGTTCTTGCACCTGTGTGTGTGTATGTATGTATGTATTATAAATATATATAAGAATGACAGTCCAGGTTTTGTTCAGAGCCTTGGGGTTAGAAGAGAGGAGGGTGAGAGGTTTTAGAAAATGCTGGTGACAAAGGTGTTCAGGATTTCAGGAAAGTATCTACTGCTACTTGTCCTGTAACATTTTGTAGCATTTCCCACCTCCAAAACTCAGCCATATATGATGGTAAGTTTTGTGATTAAGGTAATGCTAGGCTACAAAGATTCTTGATGTTTATACTTGCTTATTCAAGGTAAATGTGGATTTGCAGGAACTAGTAAAATAAACTGTTTTGAGCCAAGGCTCCTGTAGAAGAATTTAGGAATCCAGGCTAGGACAAGGCTGTCTTTTATAGTGTGACATTCCATCGATATAAGAGTTTGCTCTGTTGGCCCTCCATGCAGAATGTGAATGCTCAAGATTTTCCACTGGGCCAGAAATGAATACTCCTATTTTCTTGAGGACGGACACTTTCTGCTCTTGACAAAGGCATATTAAACAAGGAAGCTACCAGCCTCCGGCAATGTCACTAGCAATTCAAAACCCCGAGCTAATGTTCTGGCCTAATGTCAATTGTAATTTCAAATAAATCTTGTTCACTGTTGTTCTTTAGCCAGAGAAACCTGCCAGCCTTACCTCCTCTGATTCCTGGGGTTGGCAGGACTGGCATGTGAAGGGGGTCAGGGATTATATTCACTGCAGTTAAGGGCAAAAAAAAGAGAGAGGTTCCTAGAAACCTGCAAAATTCTAACAGGGCCAGACAGGGTAAATGCTGGAAGGTATTCCCAGTGACCAGAACCAGGGATCACAGTCTGAGGATAAGGGATAAGCCATTTCAGATTTGAGATACGGAAAATTTTCTTATACTGAAACTGGTGAACCTTTCAAATTCTCCACCAGAGAAAGCGGTTGAGGCCAAAGCATTCAATGTTTTCGAGAAACTGTGTTGGATCATGATCGTATTGAATGGTGGAGCAGGCTCGAGGGCTGAATGGTCTACTCATACTCCATTTGTCTAACTTTCTATGGTCTAGCTTAGTTCAGTGATGGTTGACACCAGTTCAGCAACGTGGTTGACTGTCGTCTGGGCAGTAAATGCTAACCACAATCTCATCCTGTGTGTGAATTTTTATCAAATGAAACTGGTTTATGGATAGCACTGTCTGAAACCACAAGGAAATGGACATGGAGAGTTACTGGTTCTTGTCTCAAGCAGGAGGATGATTTTCAGCTGTTGCCTAGGAGGCAATGTCATCAGTGGCAGTAAATCTAAACACTCATCCATTTTTTTGTTTTGTCCACGCAAAGCTCATGCACCCACCAAAAATAGGTAACAACCTTTATAGCATGGTTAAATCAGGGTCCTATCCACAGCAATAGAATCAATAAGGCAATTGGATGGGCTTGAGGGAAAGAAGTGTACAGGGTTTCAGGATAGAGCAGGGGAGTGGCTCTGGTTTGGTTGATCCACAGAAAACTGGAATTGATACAAAGGCCAAGTTTGTGTTTTGCTCCTTAACTGTGAGAATGGATGTCTTCAGTGGCATTGATGGGCAGCCCCATCAATGAGTGAACTCACCAAATCGAGTTCCAATCGGCTTAAGAGCTAACTGCTGAGCTTCTCGGTGTATTGCAGAGCCTGGATGCTGAAGTCCTGCCTCCCCAGAAGCTGCTGGCCAGTTAGCAGCCAATAGCTTTCTGGTGACGGAAATTGCCACTGAAGGCCTCGTCTGCAGGAAATCCAGCAGCAAGAAGCTAAGTCACTTTTTTCTTTCTTTCTTCTTTCACGCCCTGCAGGGTGAGAGTTGTGAGGAGGAGGTGGTTCAGCGGTAAGGGCTGAGAGGTATGATTCTTGGTCATCACCTCCCATCCCTGCCAGCCAGCCATCTAACTGATTAGCCAAAAAAGCAGGCAGGTTGCTTGGTATTCAAGTTGGTATACCAACCATTTGACTCCTTTCCTAGTAAGGTAGATAATTAGGCCAGTGAGGTGAGACACTTAAGTAGCCCTCAACTAATCACCTAAAGGGCATTAATAGCTAGAGATTTAAGAAAATTACCCATGGTTCTTCTTGCCTAGCACCTTATTGCTGAGGTGGCAAGAGGAGGATGGCTCACTCTCCAGGATCGACTCACCCAATTATTTCAAAACCAAAAGAACTGCGGGATACTGTAAATCAGAAACAAAAACAGAAATTGCTGGAAAAGTCCAGCAAGTCCAGCAGCATCTGTGGAGATAAACGTTTTGGGTCGGAGATCCTTCCTCTCCACCCCCCCCCCCCCAGCCTATCTTCTGCATGAAAACCGACATTTTCCTCGCTACCATCCGTTCTGAGGAAGGGTCACCGGACCCAATTTGTTAACTGATTTCCTTTCACAGATGCTTCCAGACCTGCTGAGCTTTTTCCAGCAATTTCTTTTCTTGTTTGCTCATCTCACCGACTTCTTCATTTCCAGGAAGGAGAAAAAGTACGCTGAGTTAATAACGCTAAAATTCTGACATTGTCATGAGTATTATGTGAGCTGAAGTCAATGGTTCTCTACTAGTTTGTACCAAGGGTTGAGTAGCCTATTTAGTGGTACTTTGATGGGAGCTTTAGGGACCAAGTTACAGCCTTGAAAACCATCAGACCGTGAGAGGTAGGAGGCAGGCATAGTGTATGTCTCATCTGCTGCCCACTTGGTGTGCCTCCAAATTAAAAACCATCCTCCGACCTTTATCCTTGCTATTGTTTTAGCTTGCTTTTACTTCTGGATTGATTGAACTAATAATTATTTATTCTAATTCTCTCCTCTCTAACCTTGACAAGCATAATGATGCAATACTTGTGAAAGGATTTCACCCTCATACAAGGCAAGGAATGCCAAGAAATCTAATGAGCAGGATGGGGCAGGGCTGTAAAATTGGGCACCCTGATATGGCACTCCTCCTATTGTTTAACTTTCTCTCCCATCCTCATTGCAATTTTATCAGCAGTATGGCAGGGATTCTGTGTTCAAGTCTCACCAGCCCTGGAGGAACTGTATAATGAAAAATAATTCTAACTCACAATGGGAAGGGCAATCAGTTTTCTGACTCACCTCAATCTCCTACTGACCCTGGCCTTGGTGATTCAAGCTTCCAATCATGACACATACTAACTTAAACTTTTAAAGATTTAGCTGCAGCTGTCCCCTTATCTGGGTGGGTCTGCTGGAACCAGAGAATTGTCCATTTTGTGATTAGCTTAGAGCTCATAGAGGTAGGTTCATCTTCTAGCCCCCTCCCCAGAAGGGAGCAGAAATCCCACTCGTGAAATCAGCTGGCCAGCCGTTGTTAAATGGCAGTGGGGCAAACCAGCCAAGCTTGCTCTCAACATACAAGAGTCAATCATTTGGCATCTAGAACCTGTTGCACCATTCAATAAGATCACAGCTGATCTGATTGTAACGTCAACTTCAGTACTCAACCTACTCCACCCACTCCCAACACAACACCCTTTAACTCCCTTGTTAGTTAAGAATCTAACTGTACATACATTAAAAATATAATTCAGTGACCATGTCACCACCTGTCCTTGGTTCATCAGTTCCAAACCTTTGAGTGATTTCTTCTCATCCCTGTCATAAAAGGAAGATCCTATTTAATGTCTTTCACCAATCATCTGAGAATTTCACATTTTTTAATTAGATATTTTTCTCAGTTTTCTAAACAGCATTGGGTACAGGCACAGCTTGTCCAACCCATTCGTGCAAGATGATCCTATCATCCCAGCAAAGGGTCTAGTGAATTTTCTCTATACTGATTAAATGCAATTGTATCCTTCCTTTAAATAAGGAGACTAAAAGTCTACACAATACTTTACACAAGGTTTCACTAATGCCTGTATAACTGTAGCAAAAATTCTACTTTTATATTGCATTTGCCTTCTAATAAAGATCAACTTTCCAACTGCCTTCCTAAATACATGTTGTACCTACGTATTACCTTCCATCTGCAAGGACACCCAGATCCATCCATATCTCAGTATTCTAACAACAGCTGTCAATTTAAATAATATCTCAGATTCTCCAGCATCGGCAGTTCCTACCAGCTCTGTAATAATTTAAATAATATGCTGCTTTTCTACTCTTCCTGACAAAGTGGATAAAATAAATATTTTCCTTATTTATACTCCACCTGCCAATTATTTGCCAACTCAGAGCCAACTTAGATTCCTTTGCAGACTCCTTATACTGCCTTCGCGACTTGCTTTCCTGCCAATCTTTGTGTTGTCAGAAAATTTCGCAGCCATACATTTGTTCCTTCATTCAATTGATTGATTTTCACCTCAGCACTAATCCCTCTAGCATTCCTCTCATTACATCTTGCTAACCTGAAAATGTCTACTCTGTTTCCTATAAGTTAACGAGTCCTTTATCCTCCTGATAGAATCAGTTTTCTTAATATATGTTAGCACCTACTGAGAGTTCTTATTTTGTGTAGCAATCTTTCAGGCAACCTAGTAGGTACATTTTGGAAATCAAAGTACACCATGTCCACGGGTTCCTCTTCTCCAAATTTCTTGTTAATTCCACATAGAACTCTAATAAAATAGTCAAACATGATTCCCTTGAAGAAAACCATGTTAACTTTGCTTAAATGTGTGGATATTTTCTTAATGCCTCACAATATCCTCCTCAATATACTCGAGTATTTTGCTTACAACAAATGTTAAACTATTTGGTCTGTAGTTTCCTGCTTTCTGTCTCCCTCCTTTTCATGACTGGAGGAGTTGCATTTATTATTTTCCAATCTGATGGAACCTTTCCAGAATCTAAGAATTCTGAAAAATTTAAAACTAATGAATCTGCTATGTTAGCAGCCTGTTCTTTTAGCAGCCTGGCAATTTATCATCATTTTATGTTCCTCTCTCAATTTTTTTCTTTCTACATAATTATTTCTGTTATTTGTATCCTCTACAGATAAAAGATATGTGTTCCCTTTATCCCCTATTTCCCTAATTTTTCCATCAGTAATTCATCAAATTATTCTCCAGAGAACCAATGTTTGCTTCTTGTTTTCCTTTCCAGCTAGCTTTTCCTCCTGCTCGAATGTCTCCTTTCATTGATATGATCACCCTTTGCTGTTTTTCACATATCCTGTCCAATCTCATGACCTGCCTATATCTTCATGAAATTGTTTTATTCTTTCAATGGTGGTTGGAAAACTTAAATTCCTTCCCAAAAATCTAGAATTAAAAGATGGAATTGATAAAAATGGCCATGATACTGTTGGAAAATTATAAAAGTACAACTGTTTCATTAATATCCTTCAGAAAGAAAGCCTACCATCTTAGTGCAGTCTACATATGGCTGAAGACCCATCCTAACATAACTGATTTTTTTGTGCTCTGACTTTTAAAAGGAGGCCAATTGACATCTAGTGGCAAGTAAGAATGGCAATAATTGCAGGCCTTAATTTAAGTATCAATTCCTAAGACCAATTAACTTTAATTATTCCTCATACTGAAAGTAGTAAGGGGTGTTGGAGCATTAAAATTTATAGGAGCAGTTTCTTTTAGTTTTTGGATCCAACAATTCAGCCTCCTTTGCAGAGATTTGTCCCCTGTCTACACAAACGCTTGTAACCCCTTCATAGAGTCATATACCATGGAAAAAGACCCTTCGGCCCAACCAGTCCACTCCGCACATAATTCCAAACTAAACTCGTTCCCACTTGCCTGCCTCTGGCCCATATCCATCTAAATCTTTCCTATTCATGAAATTATCCAAATGTCTTAAACATTGTAATTGTGCTTATGCCCACCACTTCTGAGGAAGCTCATTCCACATGTGAACCACTCTCAATGTTTAAAAAAAAATGCCCCCATGTCTCTTTAAATCTCTCTCTTCTCAGTTTTAAAAATGTGCCTCCTAGTCTTGAAATCCCCATCCTATGGAAAAGACACATACCATTAACCCTATCTATACCTCTCATGATTTTATAAACTTCTATAACATCACCCCTCAACCTCCTACGCTCCAGACGAAAAAGTCCCAGCCTATCCAGCCTTTCCTTCATAATTTAAACCTTCCGTACCAAGCCACATCCTGGTAAATCTCTTCTGAATACTGTCCAGCTTAATAATATCCTTCCTGTAACAGGGTGACCAGAACTGCACACAGTACTCAGAAGAGGCCTCATCAATGTACTGTACAACCTCAAAATAAGGTCCCAACCTCTATACTTAAAGGTCTGAGCAATGCAGGCAAACGTGCTAAACACCTTTTTAACCACCCTGTCTCTATGTGATGCAAACTTCAAAGAATTATGTACGTGCATACCTACATCCGTTTGTTCCACAACACTACCCAATGCCCTACCATTAACTGTATAAGTCCTACCCCTGCTTATTGTACCAAAGTGCAATACTTCCCATTTATCAAAATTTAGCTCCATCTACCATTTTTTAGCCCAATGACCCATTTGATCAAGATCCCTTTGTAATCTTAATCCTAGACAGAGAAGACGATTTTCCACGACACCAATTTTGGTGTCATCCACAAACTTACTGATCATGTCTTCTATATTCTCCTCTAAACCATTTGTATAGATGACAAACAAAAGAGGACCCTGATGCCAGCCCTATGGAACACCACTGGTCACAGACCTCCAGTCCGAAAAGCAACCCTCCACCGTTACTCTGTCTCTTGCTGTTAAACCAATAATATAACAACTGGCTGGCTCATCCTGAATCCCATGTGACCTGACTTCAGTTCTTAGTCTACCATGCGGAACCTTGTTAAAGGCTTTACTAAAGTCCAAGTAAACAACATCTATTGCTTTGTCCTCATCAATCTTTTTTGGTAACTTCCTGAATAAAAGATCTTAATCAAGTTTGAGATACACAGTTTTCCTTGCTCAAAGCCATGCTGACTATCCCTAATCAACTTTTACCTCTCTACATGTCCATAAGTCTTATATTTTAAAACAGCAATTTACCCACAACCGAAGCCGGAGACACAGCTCTATAGTTCCCCAGAGTTTCCGTATAAACCTTCTTAAACAAAGGTACAATATTAGCCACCCTCCAGTCATGAGGCACCGCACCTGTAGTTACAGATGATGCAAATATTTCTGCAAGGGGTCTTGCTATTTTCTCCCTTACTTCCCACAACGTTCTGGGATACGTTAGATCAGGTCCCAGAGATTTAACTACTTTTACATTCTACAGATCTTCTTGTTCTGTCATGTGAACTGTTTTTAAAACATCAAAATTTATTTCCCTGCATTCTTTAGCCTCAATTTCTTTCTCCACAGTAAAAACTGAAACAAAATATTCATTTAGTACCACTCCCATCTTCTGGAGTTTAACACTTTATATTATATGTTTCAATGGATTACTTTAGTAACTTAACACCAAATCTTATAATTTTGAAATTCCCTTCCGACATCTGTCACACTTTTTGG
This sequence comes from Ginglymostoma cirratum, assembly GCA_024137785.1. Taxonomy (NCBI): domain Eukaryota; kingdom Metazoa; phylum Chordata; class Chondrichthyes; order Orectolobiformes; family Ginglymostomatidae; genus Ginglymostoma; species Ginglymostoma cirratum. The sequence continues at coordinate 6,070,793 of JAHRHZ010000009.1, forward strand.
ACACTTTCTTAAAACCTTTAAAAAATCTAAGAACTGTGGATGCTGGAGATCTGAAACAAAAACAGAAATTGCTGCTGAACTCCAGCATGTCTGGGAACATCTGTGGAAAGAGAAACAGAGTTAACATCAGAAGTCCGGTGGCTCTGCTTCAGGACATTCTGAAACAGGTCACTGGTTCTGAAATTTTCATTTTGCTTTCTCTCCACAGGTGCTGCTTGACATAGAGTTTCTCCAGCAATTTCTGTTTTTTTTTGTCTTAAAATGTACCTCTTTGACCACTGTTTTGATCATGTCCTAACATGCAATTCAGTGTCAAATCTTGTTTGTGCTCTTAAGAAGCACACTGGATGTTTCCTCAATAACTAAGCATGATGACAATAGTGTATTGTTGTTAACCTGAAATAGAGTTTTATTTTGGTAACAATGCTGTCAGCAAAAGTACTAATGAACAAAAGTTTTGAATTATTTCTAAATCTATAATTTTTGACTGTGATAATGTGATGTAGGTTACCGATGTGCTTAAATTGCATTTTGCATTGTAATATCTAATGCAAATAGTTCAGTTCACATATTGAAACATTGGAAATTCTTTTTATAACTGTTAATTTAAGTTTTTAGCTTCAAATTTATGGTGTTTTTGAATAATTATAATAAAATATAAGTAAAAGTTAAATACAAGTATAAGTGGATTGTTACTGTAGTGATTGGAACCAGGTGGATCTCATTGACTGCGATCCTGGATTGATGTTATTAACCTGGGCCAACTGAGGAGCCCTGGGTGATTAGACATGAACAGGAGATTCAGAATCTCCTTATATCAGGGACTGACTCCGAGCTGGCTGGCCACAGCCTGTGTACTGTGCGCATGTAAATAAAGGGTGACTTGGTGATGGGATATTGGCCTCTGTGCAGTCATTTCAGTTATGAATATATATATATCATTGAAGTATGGCTAAAGGTTATTTATTATAACTATTTCAATGAATATCTTTAATTTTGTTTAATATTATCCAAAATAATTTAATCTCCCTGTAAACTAAATTTAAAAATCCATTATTTCCATAATAGATCTGCTATCCTTTGTTGCAGTTGTTTATCACTGAAATTCGTGAGTTGTTTTGACTCTTTTTTTCAGTAGGATTTGTTATTAGAGTTGACCTAAGAAGTTTGGGGGGAGAAAAACATTAATTCAATAAAATGAGAAAACAAAGCAGATAGTTGGAGGGAATTTATTACAATGTCAACATAATTGACCATGCAGGATAAATATGTTCCCCAAAGGAACCAATTGAGATTAACCACATATGACCCTCTCATTACCAGCGAGCAAGTTAAACATGAGAAAAAGGGAAATTGATAAGTACAACTGCCAAAGGGAGAAAGAAGGGTCTCCTCAGGATGGATACAAAAAAATTCCAATGAAGGTAATTCAAGAAAACAAGTGTTCAGGTTGGGGAATGATGATGGGTGTCGTAGCTGAAGCTATGCAGAAGAATTTTCAATTGTATATTTCTACACAATAACAGCAAGGGGTAAAAACCAAAAAACATTCACTGTGCTTCAAACTCATACTGAGCATGAAATATTAAGTATTCCAAATGGCTACTTTCTCTAAATATTCACAAAGCAAATCATGAACAAACACGTCTTCACCAAACCAATATATCCCAAGTAAAATCAGACTGAATAACAAATAAAATAGGAATCCAATTAATCGGGTTTAAAACAAATATATGGGACTGAATCTAACTACTTTTGTCTGAGCCAGGGTTGTCGAGTCTCTGGGAGGGTTTGTCACTACGCGACCTAGAGAGGTCTCTTGCCATATCATAGCAAACCTGCTTCATTAATTATCTACCATGGCCTCCATAATGTCTCTCAACCGATTTTCCACCTGTTGTTCCTGGAACAACTTCCCAATCAATATATATATCCTGGAATTGACTAGCATCTCTTGAGTCCACACTACCTTTTTTGTTAAAGATTTCCCAGTCATCCGAACAAGCTCTCAGTCTGAAGCTGCGTGCAGAGTTGCTGACACTTTTTCCAGATATGGAGAATGGGGAGAAATTGGCATCCTGCTTGGCCAGGGACCTGGAGATCCTGCTGGACAAGTGATGCCAATGAGGGACTTCCTCACCTGGGGCCAGCAGTGGAAGCCACAACACCAAACCATGCCAGCTTGGTCTGAGGTTGCCACCCAGTTAGTGCACCCTGAACTGTCTGGAGGAATACCCAACACCGTACAGAGAAGGTCAATGTACTCCACTCTGCCATCTGGCACAATTAGTTCTGGCACATTCTCTGCAGTGCCTCAAGCTCACTCTATCTCTGCTACTGTACCCACCTCCCACTAAAGTTCATGCTCTATTACTCACACTATCACTTGTAACATCTTTCCCCACTTGCTGTCACCTCCCCCAGTGTCCAATAGCACTAACCTTGCATGCATGTCCTCTGTGCCTTCTCACTCACTCAGGCCTCCGTGCCACCAGCACCAACAGTAACGGCTGTGTCGCCCACTTTCATCTCCCTTTAATACCCACCTCTCTCATATTCCAGGAGGTAAACAGCCCACAGCAGGGGCAGAAAGAGTCAAGACCGATAGATTGCTGCCCACCATTTGGTTCCACACCCCTTATGAGGAGAGGCTCGAGCAGGGACTGCACTAGGAATAGACTTACTGAACCTCTGAACAAAGGCTGTCCCCCTTGACTTGACTGAGATCTGCCAACAACAGTGGCAAGCTTCCTATCTTTGTGTCTGCACTAAACAACATGGCAAGACAGCAGTAACATGAAGATGACATCTATGGCTGAGGGAGCAAAGCACAAAATGGCACCTGCAAGTCAGCTCAAAGTGAGTGAGCACTATGAGAACAAGCAGACAGGATGAAAAAGCAGCCTGGTCCAATCGAGCATTCATGTTCCTGATTGTAATACTGCAGCAAGGAAACTGTGCAGTGATAGTTGCCCATGCAGCATTGAAGTGCAGAAGCATCCTGTAAATAAATCAAAGATATGCCGTGAGGATTATTAGAAGCTAGTACGTGTTGGATGCAAATGTCCATGGCAATGGGATGCACCTCTCCAGTGTCCACTGAGCATTCCCTGAGATGTTGGTGTCCAGTTTCCAACACTGAGGTTATTCACACAAGCCTCGAGGTGAATCTGCTGGGTACCCGGTCTGATTTCCATGTTGGGGTTTCCCTTATCTAGCTCATTTGGTGAGTTTGATAAGATAGGGAGCTATATATTAATAAGGCAAGTGGTTGTTAACAAAATACTTAACAGGTGTTAATCACTGTAGGTTGGCATCTTGCTACTTACTACCAAGAATCTCCCCTTGCTGCTTGGGGTAACCATGAAAGATGGAGCAAGACAATCTTTACATCGAAATTGGCCTAGCGACATTTGTCACCCAATTCTGCCACACATCTCTCCGTAGCCCATGATGCTCAGATTCCGCCCATGACGTGGATAGATTGTATTTTCTGGAGAATAGATAAAGAAGCTAGAGTAGAGATTTCACTGATTAATAATCATTGAGGGAGTTACTGGATGGTGAATGTACAAGAAAAACAGAAGTAAGTTGATGTGCTTACCATATTCAAAATGGGCATGAAATTGGACACAGGCAGTCACAGACTTGTCTTCCTTTTTTTAATGTAATGGAATTGGTTATCGTGTTACTTGGAGTATCATCTGTACAATAATTAGCTATGTAACTATCATCAGTGTGAATTCAGAAGTGAAGATTTTGCTTGACGAATTTGCTTGTCTACTTGAATAGATATGAAGTAAGTTCAATACATGGTGCACTGAAACCTTCAAAATATATGATTTTATTAGTTGGATTCAAAGGTGTGCATAATTAGAGTATGGATATATATAGGTTGGATAGGACATAGGTTGAATTATAGGTGACAATGAAAATAGTGGTTATGTTGAACTCAATTGGAATGGGAGTGGACTGATAGTAATCAAAGCTGGTGATGATAGTTGTCTTAATTTGTACAGAGTACCTGGATCAGAAACTTTTATGTAAAGTAGCCAAATTTGCAGATGATAAAAACAGAACAGTTGGGGAAGGCGTTCAGAAATTGAGATGAGTTAGACAATGTGTTGTTAGTAGGTAGCCCAATTGGCAATAAAATTTGATGCAAACAAAATACCTGTCCATACATGAAGGAAAAGATAGCGATGCTGACTCACAAATAAAAAAATGACTAAGAATGAAGTTGAAAAAGTTTTGGCCACCTTTAGTTAATATATTACAGCAATCAAAGCTAATAAGATATTGAACTACATAGCTAAATGCTAGAGTATCAGGAAGAATAATGGTCACATTTTAATACTGCTTTTGTCAGGCTGCATGTTGAGTACTGCATTCAGTTCTAATCACCAAGAAAGGAAGATATGTTCTGGTGCTGGAGGCACAATAGCATAACTCTGATTCCCAGAGTAAGGGACTGAGTTCCGAGGAATAATTGAAGAATGTTAAACTTATTTTCCTGAAAGAAATGTATGTGAGAGCTGATCTTACTGAAGTGAAAAGGATTGTTAACAGTATTGAAAAAGTGAACCCAACATGTTCCTTTAAGAATAAAACCAAAGAACTGAATTTACGCCAATGTTAAATTTTAAAACAGAAATCAGGAAGCTTTGTCAGGATACAAAAACATATGCATACACTTTGTGATGAGGAATCAACATATTTTAATGCATGGGAATAAAGGTTGAAAGAGGTGTAAAAGGAGTTGCAAGTTCATGAATTTTTTTTTACACTATTGGACAAGTCGATATCTATCTCAATGAGCAATTAACATGGTATAAACTTCCAGATAAGAGTCCAGGCTTGCTGCCTGCACCATTCAAAGGACAATTCGATGGTACAGTGGCATTAGGATCTATCTGAATGCATGAAACAAGATGAGGGTGAGTGGCCTTACTCATACAATAAATTGGATGAATGCCACACTAAATATTCTCAATTCCTTTCAAAGGATTTTTACAACCACCGTAGTAAAAATAACATCTTTAAATTAATGTTTTGAAATATAAATGGAGCACAGTGCTGATTATTTAATCTGAATAATGGTTTTGAGAACAGTAGTGAATCTGAATCTTTGTCCAGCACTAACCTTTTTGATATGAAAAATGATTGACTTTTGTTAGCTGAGACAATTCACTTCAATTTCTGAACATGCAGCCGTCTGATCTGGTTTATGTGACACTTTCCTCTATGAAGACATCATGTTAGGGCTCTCAAGTAAAAGGAATGATTTTCCAAGGACATTGCATTATCCCCGACATCCACCCACTTTTTACTTCAGTGCGAATAGTCATTCTTGATCAGCTGTGTTTAGATAAATGGAAGTAGGCAGCCTTGCCAACATCTACTACTTTACCTGAGAAACCGCTCAATTCTATAGCCATTTGCACAAATTATGACTTCAGATGAACTGCCATTGGACAGTATTCTGCCCAGAGAAATAAATAAATTAATTTAATGTTTGCTCCATCAACATTGCTGATATATTAACCTGAGGTTATTTGGTTAACAGCTTTAAAAGTGGTTAAAAAAATATTCAAGCTTACTAATCTAGCAATCTGATGAATGATACCTTTGTATAATGCATTGTCCATAAAATATACCTTTCTCTTTGTTAATGTGACAGTTAAGAGATTAGCTTTTACACACATTACATTGAAGGATACTTTGTCATTTTGATTCTCCCTAATTAGTTTGGCAAGTCCAATTTCTATTTATTTACTGAAGAAAACCAACTGGCAGGACTTGGGTTTGTGTATACCATTTGCCCACACTGATGATGTTTGATTTTGACCACAGCCAAACAGGAACTGTTAGACGGATCTTAGCTTTCTTACGCCATTAATGACAAAGACTATAAAGAAGGCTGTCTGTCTGAGTAGCTGTCGTATGTTGCTTTGTAGCTAGTTTAAGAGACTTTTGGGAGAAATCTGAGAGCAAGTCTCTCTCCATAAATTATGGAGATTTTCTTCTTTAGCATTTGGATGTCAGCTAATGCCCACCTGAAGAATACACAGCAAAATCAGACAGCACTGCACAGCACTGACTGGAGCCAAATTGGCCAAATGGGAAATTAAGCAATTTCCTGAATGCCCCAATGAATGGTTCCAGAGTGCTTTATTATCTGCATCCTCCTCAATCCATGAGCGTGCCAAAGTATTCCAATGCTTTTCGGGGACAGCAGAAGCCCATCTCCACTGGGACATAGTCAGTCCCACCTGACATTCCTTTGCACTTTCTCAACTAAAAAAGAAAATGTCCCTCTTTCTCTTCTCATTTTGTTTCAGATGGGGCAGCATTGTACAGAATGCTGAGGCTAGATGGTCTGCACTTTGTATTTAACGATTTTCTCATAGTAATAACATTGGTTTGCAGATATACAATATGCATTATAGCATGAGCATCAATGGAAAGATAAAGGATGGATCTTTGGAAATTGACACTGAGAACAACCTTGAAACATTCAGGACTGGAAGTGGCAGTGAAGAGGCAGTGGAGGTTCATGATTTTCAGACTGTAAGTCAAATAACTGTGTCTTCAATTATGAGAACTCATTATTGTATGCCATCCAGTTTTTGACTTATCTGTAAGTACATTGTCAATAATAATCTGGTACATTGTACTATACGAATTACATTTATTTGCTTTTCATTGAAATCATTTGAAACAATATGCCTCATTAGAATTTATTCCCTATAAGATCAGTGCTCAAGACAGTTCACTGATTAGGGGCTTGTACTTGTAACCTTCCAACTGAGGGGTATAAGCAATATCGCTGAGCTCTGGCTACTTAGACAGCGATGACATAAGAACAAAATTAACAATGTGTGAGTGCAATTTTTGTTTTTGTTTTGTAGCATGTTTCAATGCAACTTGACAGGAAGTGTGGATGCAGTGTGTTTAATGGTAACTCATTTCTGTGTTACAGGGAATTACAGGAATTCACTTTGCTGGAGGAGAGAAATGTTACATCAAAGCCCAAGCTAAAGCACACCTGCCTGATATTGAGAACATGAAAACCGAAGCAATTGCAATTGAGCTTGTAGGTGTTACATGATTTTAATGTTTATAGTTTTAGAAGACTAAGACCCAGGTAACATAATCTTTAAATAGAGAAAGCAAGCATTTTGATGCCATTTCAAGTTAGGGCTTGTAGAATTTTTCGGTTGAATTGATGCATAATTTGCAGGTTCTCATTCCAGACCTCATTGCTATGTCAATCAACTGGAGATGCATTTTGCTGCAGGGCAAGTTTTTTTTTCCCCTTGAGTATGACATTCTCATTCAGAAGAGAATCTGGCCCAGTTGCCCAGATACTGTGAAATTCACACAATTGGACAGCTGAGAAAAACCATCTGAAGTCTACTCACCTACTGTCCCAGTGGGAAGGCAGGGTAATAAAAACCAAGATCTGTGTGCAGATATAAAAAGGTTGAAGATGCATTGCATATCTTAAACAAGTAGGTTAATCAGGCAGATAAAATAGCACACAAGGTAATTAGTGAAAGCAGGGAGCAAATCCAACTTGGAAGTCTTTAATATTTGTCTCACCGGTTATTATGTTATATCCTTTGCATATGCCAGCCCTGAGCTAAGTCCATTTTAAGTGAATAGCAATGATATATTAAACCTTTGTTCTGTCTATTAATTACCTGGGGTAATTAGTAGAATTACTGATATGCAAATTAGACTCAGATATGACAAATAGTCCCTTTTAAAAATATGTATCATGTCAAAAAAATTTGACATATTGAGACCTCCAGACACGTTTTAATCTCAAATGTAGTGTTTAATTAGACTTTAATTTTTGACAATACATGTAATATTTGACAGTTAGGGTCTTTGGACAAAATGGAAGTTGAGGAGTTATGTTCAATAAAAATTTTTAATTGACAATTTAATGTGCTTTTCAAAAACCTGATAAGGTTTAAAGAAGCGTACATGTGAGTTCCTGGCTTGTGGGTTTCAAATGCTCTTTAGAAGATGTTCCAAATGTACATGCAGCATTATAACTTATCACAGGTAGTATTCTAATTTGCTGTATCAATGTACAACAAGAATAATCAGTTTTAATACCTTTTTACACGTAAAACTGGTTTCTAATTCATTTTTAAATCACCAGAGAGAAATTGCTTCAGAGTGTTACCACTATCACAGAAAGGGTCAAAGTTCTAATTGTGATGGTGCCAGTGGCCATGAGGATGTCCCTATTGGTCTGTGACCCCACATGCACAGTCAAAGTATTAAAGGCACCAGAAAGAAGTTCTGTTGAACCTCCAGAAATAGAATGAATATGGCTGCAAGTGAAGAAGTGACTTGCACAACAAAGAGCATAAAGCAAATCAAATTGCATTTAGCAACCAGACATGATCGGCAACAGAAGGGGACTCCTGGCTGCTAAGAACGCCATCAGAAATAGAGATGGATGTGTCACATGTCTGCTGCCTTGCATTCTTAGAAGCATGAAAGGCTAAGGATATGGGCTTCCACAGCATCTATGGTAAGGGTCTCTATTATTGTCCTTTCAAGAACATTTCATTTCCTGATTTTTAACAGTTAGCCAATGATATCTATACTGAGTTTTTATTAAAAGTGGTTGAGCATTTGTTTATCTGTCATGTGCTAGCTGTGTTGCTGTGTTACTGGAAAGGTAATTAATATGAATGATTGTTAGGAATGAAACATTGTTAATATGGATCTTTTCTCTCTGTGCAGATTAACCTGGGTTGTCTGAAGTCCAAGGACATGCACCACATGCACTGTCACAGCAAATGCAAGTGCTATTTTATACAGCCTCAAATTAAATTGAGGCACCCAAATTAATAATGGTGACTGTATGATATATTAGTACACCATTCATTGAAGATGTAAGACAGCCACTAGTCAAGGGTAAATTGAAATAGCTGTTGCAAAGTCACAGGTAGTGCAAGATGGAGATGCTGACATAAATGTAGCTGAGTATGGAGCTCAGACGGTTGGTTTTCATAAAGTTTCAGCAAAAACATCCTTCATCGATTTTGAAACACAAATAGGGAGTTGAAGATAAATTTTCCTGCCCAATCTGTAGTTTTATGATTTGCCAATGCATATGTTAGGAGTGTTTTGCAAAGTCCTCTGACTCTCATTGCATTTCACCTGGAATCAACTTTTCATTTGCTTTGTGATCTGGATTTCAGCTCTTGGGAGCAGGTGGGGGGAGGGGGTGCACAAAGAAAATTCCAATTGAAAATAACAAATTAGAAAATCTTAGTATTCCAGTAAGACTGATAAGTTTACTTATAATATATCCAGTAGCCCAGCCTTGACTGAAAAGTACGTAAGCCTAGAGCGCGTGCAGAACATTTGAAACATGGCCCTGTGAATATAGCCTCTTTTTGGTAATAATTTCTCTGGTCACCTCGGAGAAAGGCTGGAGAAACTTTTGCGGGGACGTGCAAAAGACACAATATTCAGTTCAAATTGCAAGAGTTTGATGTTACTATATCCTTGTATTATGATTCAGTAGGGTTAGATATTGGGTAATACCGGCACATCTCTATCAGCAGTTCCCTTGGACTTCTTATAAGAGGGTGCACTCTAGAGCCTGCATTTTTCAAATGGACATTTAGGTATAATGAGGAATGACAGTAAATTTCAAGAACAAAAAATAATCCAATAATAGACAAGGAGCTATCTTTCATCAGGAGCTATCTGTAAATCAGTCAAGGAGATGTACTTAATTGAAGTGGGTTCTCAGAAGATGTCTGCAAAAATCCCAGGTTAGTACTGTTTTCACCCTGTAGTATATTGTTTGAGTACTTCAGAAAATTTTTCACTGATACTGAGCTTGACGCATCTCTTTCTACTCATGTTAAAACAGGACCGTGATTTCTGTTGTCTGGAGAGCTTTCTTGGCTATTAGACTATATTACATAATAGTCCACATGATTAACACCTGCAGAAAAGTACACCAGTCAACTAGGTGAAGTTGACATGGTTAAATAATTTAAAATGTTACCGCCGGATTTTGCAATGATCAGAATTTCAGGAAACATTATTGGATCTGAAAAATAACAAAAAAGTGAATTTCTTGACTGTGTTCTCCTGTACGTTGTTGCTTTCTGGGATGCAGTTTCACAGCAAGCTCCCTTAAATATTTCACTAGAGAAGACCTCATCCATCTTTGCAGTGTCTGCAACACAAGCCACAGGGAACTGTCAAAATGATCTTATAAGTTACAGATCTGAGAAAAGATATTTGCAAGGAACTAAATCTGCAAGAAAAAGGCAGGAGGATCATGCAGCTCAACTTAGAGCTGTTAAGGTCGTGATGGATTAAGAGGAATCGGGTTTTGTTGACTGAGTGTAAATTCACAAGAATAAAATGAAAGTACATATAAGAAATTTTAAGCAGATAAACATTTAAGATTCATAAGCCATGCAAATCTATCAACAAACTGGAACTGAATAAATTAGTTATCATAATCTGAGCCATATGTGCATTTTTAAGTTTCAGTAATGCAGGCAAAATGCAATTTAGATCAATGTAACATCCACTCCAAATTAAACATGTGAACTTTATTGTGGCTTGAGTGTAAACAATTCCATCTATTAAATTCATTTAAAATCATTTTAGGGGCAGCACAGTGGGCCGCACTGCTGCCTTACAGCACCAGGAACCCAGGTTTGATTCCTGCCTCAGGCACCTGTCTCTGTGGGATTTGCATATTTCATCCCATGTCTGTGTGGGTTTCCTCCCATTGTAGCAGAGATATGCAGGTTTAGGTGGATTGGCCATGCTAAATTGGCCCATGGTGTCCAACATGTTCAGTCTAGGAAGATTAGACATAGTAGTGGGGTGGGTGTGGACTCAATGGGCTGAATGGCCTGCTTCCACACTGTAGAACTTCTATAATTCACATGGAATCAGAGATGCTCTTTTCAAATGATTGTTTTTTTTTCCCTCCTAAAACAAGAAATTGCAGCTTTTTAAAAAATATATACATAAATTGTATGGCTTTTACCCACTAAACAAATTTAAACAGCAAGAGTAAATGCATTATCATTCACGGTCTGTACTTTCCAATGCTGAGAGAATGAACATAACTTGTAGAGAATCCGGACGTGAGCTTGGAAGCAAAAAAAAGTACTGAGAAAAGCAAAAAACCTCATCTAATTTATATACAGCATCCTACCTTAAGGCTTTCATAACCCTCAAATATAACATTCTGAGCAAAGGTCTCTACTCTTTCTTCAAGAGATCCAGACGCCAAGGCAAAACATTAACATTGGTGTGCACAACAAGTATGTGCTGCAGGAAATCATTTCTGCTAAATATCTCATTTGGCCATGCTCTAAGTTACTGTGTTATATTGGTGCAGCTAGCCTGAGTCATTAGGACAGCCTTATGACTCCACTAACCCTTTCTGTCTCCACAGGACCCTTCTCAATTTCATTTCCTGCACCACTGAGAACCAACAGCCACTCCCTACCAACAGCCTGCACCCCAGGTGCCAACATGCCCATCTCCACTGCTAGACATGCACCCCAAATGACATTGTCCCCTCTTTCTCCTGCCACCCTCCCTGACGACCCACCTTCATGATGCCCAAGATCAAATTACAGAAGACCATAACACTTAACCACTTCATCTATCTGGCACCCTATCCACCTAGCACCATAACCCCTTATGCTAATGTGCCACTAACCCTACACTTACCTATAAATGGGTTAGTATCTAGGAATCTAGCTGTGCTGCTGGATGTTGAGATTTAAATGTTACACTCCAACTGCTGCAAAAAGAAGTGTAATTACCCTGTGCTGTCAGGGAGCTGGTTGATTTCAGGTACATTACCCTTGAACTCCAGGTTAGAAATGCAGACCTCCATCCTCATGGGGAAAGAAAATCAGACAAGGATTGACAATCAGATTGCCAATCCTTAGAATATCCAGACCAATCACAATCAGTCCTTCAGATTCACACAGAACTAACTTGGTAGATTTTGTGCAAGTGGACACACTTGTTGTGCTTCGAATCGATCAATGAGGGAATGCGATGGCCTAGTGGTATTATTGCTGGACTGTTAGTCTAGAGACCCAAATAGCATTCTGGGGACCCAGGTTTGAATCCTGCCTCAGCAGATAGTGGAATTTGAACTCAATTAAGAATCTCATGAAGACTGTGATTCGATTGTCAGGAAAAACCCATCTGGCTCACTAATGTCCTGTAGGGAAGGAAGCTGCCATCCTTATCTGGTCTAGCCTGCATGTGACTATACCCATAGCAATGTAGTTGACTCTTAACTGCCCTGGCAATTAGGGATGGGCAATAAATGCTGCCTAGCCAGCGATGCCCTCGTCCCGTGAATGTATTTTTTAAAAAATACTCTGGGGAAGCAATGCATTCAGCAACAGTTCTTAAAAGGGTTTAATTGAAGGAATGTTCAGCAAAAGATTCTACTGAAGATAAGCAGTTCTTTGATGGTATTCTAGCTCAATTTCTCTTATAGTGTTATACTGGCCTCCAAGACAAAATGGTGCAAAATCATATAGAGCACAATCTCGCATGCAGTTTCTCAAATAACTTGAACCCATCATGTTAAAGTTAAGCTTAAGAAGTCCAAAGGCGTAAGGCACAGTGATACTGAGCCTCTCACACACTCATATCAAGCACTGTTTTATAATTGTATCAGAGATAAAAGGTACTGCAGATGCTGGAGAATCCGAGATAACAAGCGTGGGGCTGGATGAACACAGCAGG